>CM046851.1:13691084-14179009 GCA_025618425.1 Heliocidaris tuberculata
ATGAATTTAGGTACAGAGAAGGTTTTAAAGATCATGAAACATTTTTTTACATTTACCAAAAACCATAATACAGTAAAAGAAAAAAAAAAGAACATATCAAAAGCTAAAATAAAATCTTTTTTTTATTTTTTTTTTTATAACTGCTGTCTGATCGCCAAGAGACAGTCTTTTACTCGGCACAAACTGATAATCATATCAAAGTATGTGCGTCATCTAGTCTAAAACAATCTGACGTTTCCGACTTATAAACCCTATCGTTGCTCAGAGAAATAGGTTCCGCAACCCTATTTTAGAGGAAAATGAAACCCTGGGCAAAATCAATTTTGATGAAAAGAGAGGATAGAGAGAAGCAATTTATAAAAGCTCCATCAAAATCGGTTACGAAATGAGAAAGTTATGAAAGTTTGAAAATTCTCAATTGACTTTCTATGGCGATCCTCAAATTGGCTATGTTGCTTCAAAGTGACAGGTTTAGTAGTACAACTCTCCATGTGTTTTGTACACAAAATTTCATATTTTCCCCATTATATCTCAAAGTGCAGCTTGTCTCCTTCTTAGCTCAAGATATATCATGAGAAAATGTATTTGACACAACATATGTTGAGTTCACAAAAAGACAAGCAGCATCTTTAGAGATAATGGAGAAAATATGAAATTTTGTGTACAAAACATATTGTGAGTTCAGTGTACTACTAAAACCTGCCATTTTGAAGCAACATTGCCAATTTGGGGATCGCCATAGAAAGTAAATTGAGACTTTTCAAACTTTCATAACTTCTTCATTTCGTATGGAACTTTTTTTAAATTACTTCTCTCTATCCTCTCTTTCTGTTAAAATGGATATTGCCCGAGGGTTTCATTCTCCTTTAATAATTCATTTCTTCCTGAAACAAAACTCTTTTGATATGGTATCTTTCTCATTTCTTCTCTCTTTTGCCAAATTTTAGCCAAGTTTAGCCAAGTTCCTGCAGAAGACTTTGACATGGTCTTGACTAAAGATAAATTGCTCATTGATTTGTCTCACAATGGAAGAAAGAACTTCGCTTGAGTTCAAATAACGGCTAGCAAGTAATAAACTCGTGTGGGTTTTTAACAAGAATTATTACCATTCCTATTAGAATACGAACAGAACTCTTATGATTTAAGAGTTGAGATTACAGAGTTCAATTCGCAAATGCTTTGATGTCATACACACTAAGAAAAAAAGGTTCAAGTTTGCACCCTAAATGCAACACTGGCAGCACCTTTATGGGTGCAATCTTGCACCCTACATGAAAAGGGTGCAAAAATGCACCTTTTTGTTCTTGTTTGCACCCTTTAATGCCCGTTTGCATCCTAAAAGGTGCAACTTTGCACCTTTAAGGGTGCAGAAACGTTTGCATCCAAAAGGGTGCAAATTTGTACCTTTTCTAAAGGGTACAACTCTGCACTCAAATTGTAGCTAACTGCACCCTTAAAGGTGCAAAAAGCTTCTTAGGGTGCAAAGTTGCACCCAAAAAGGTGCTGCCAGTGTTGCATTTGAAGGGTGCAAAATTGTACCTTTTTTCTTAGTGTGTAGAAATCATCATAGCGAAGAAATTCTCTACAATTATTCCCACAAATATGATTTCGCTTCTCATAATTTTTGGACTGATAATCCAAAATATATTATCAAAAGGTAAAAGGTACATTTAAATATCCTTACTTCTTTAGAAACCATATGGCATTGGCATAGACAAAAAGTATTCTTATTATAATCAGAATTTTCAAGTTTACGAACACATCTTATGCTATCGTTGCACATTTTACGAGATGACATACTCATACATTATTGTATGAATGACTTCTGAACTGGATTTTCATATTGGAGATACTTTACACAAAACTTTGCAAATAAAGTTGAGAGTAGACTTCCCTCCTGACATGTTCCATAGCATCTTTCTATGACCAACGCAGCTATATAGAAAACTTAAGAATTTATTGTCATACTGCGTGACATGCAAACATCTCTTTTTTTTTTATAGTACTCAGTTGCTCTTTTTATTTTGTGGTTCTAATATCTTTGGAGCACCCTGTCCGCCGAAGATGGTTTCCGAATATTGCCGATCTTTTCTCATTAGAGTTCCATGAAGTTTGTCGAATAACTCGGTGTTAAATCCGAAGTTACAGTGAAACAACCTGTAAGTGTTGAAATAAGAAATGAACAATATTATTGTATTCTAGGAAATTCGAAATGATGCCTTCTAAAAAGGAACTGATATTTTATGGTTGCATTATGTTTGTATTATTTATTAAAACAAAGTTCATTTATTTCAGTGTATTAAGTAAAATAGATTTAATAAAGAATATTTCATGAAGAATCATATATTATGTATTCTTCATTTATTCTTTTCTTTATTATGATTGCCATATCAATTTACACATTTCAATCGAATGCTACAAAAACATCATCTACGTGTTATTACATTAAACTCGATGAAAAAATACTTGCAACAAAACATAGTAAAGAAGCCTATGTGTTACAAGCAAATTGGCGGGCGAAATAGGTTGTAAGGGGGGGGGGGAGAAAGGGAGAATGGAGAGAGGGGAAAAGACAGATACAGAAAAGGAAGACGGAGTGAAAGAAGAACGAGAGAGTGGTTCAAATAGACCCGTTCACAAATATATTCAAATTTTATGCATACTTTTAAAACAAAGGTTGTTCTTGACAACCTGAAAACTTGTCAGAGGCTTGTCAGACACAGCAACAAGTAATGTATGCAAACTGGATTCCAAGTATTGTAGTTCATTCATTAATAACAGGTTAATGGAATATCTCATTACTAGGTTTCTAGGGAAGAAACATCAATAAATTTTGAATAACTTTGTGAACAGGTCTATTGCCTGAATGAAGACAGTAATAGTCAAAAATCCACAGTGCATTTTCATATTACATTTTATTTTCCGATGTCCATCGACCTCTTTGATTATATAGAAGACATGGCATTCTATAAAGAGAATACTTACTTGTGATGATTATCATGAAAGAGAACAGCTGGTTGCCATGGCCACAGTGGATCTAAATGGATGCCAGAGTGATCTAGGATGCTATAGTAATAACCGTAGATCAACCAGAATATGAACACACCTGGAAAGGGGAGAGAAGATCATTGTTGCTAAATAATGACTAAATATGGTCTTTGAAACCACTCCACCTTGCGAAAATGGATTTGATCAGTGGCATAGCCAAGCAAAACCTAAATCTAGCATACGTTAAATATACATGAATTAAAAAATAACATGTGTAACCTGTACCCCGCAGCAATCTGTAGACCCCAATTTAGGTACTCATTTGAATCATTGGTGCGTCACTGTGGATGATTACGGAAGTGGAATATGAATTGAAATACAATTAATGATAGAAAAAAGTACGCAGAATAGCTGTACGAGATTGTGTCATATTCAAGTTAGCTATAGGCATAGAAAAGTAGATACGACCCCCCCCCCCCCCATCATCTCCCACAAATATCTTGTGTAGAACAATTACTTTGTATGAAGACTGAAATCTTATGCCGTATATTGTGCATATATGATGAAGAAGACAGCTGCAGGGAGAGAGAAAGAGAAAGTGTGAGAGAGGAAGAGAGATGAGGGAGAGAGAATGAGAGAGATAAAGAAGAGTGAGAGAAAGAAGAGTGAGAGGAGGAATGTCATACAAGAGGTGCAATGTCACGCCCCTTACCCGCATGCATTGGTATAAAGAAGATGGGAAACTCAATAAGGAACTGGAGCGTGAGGAACTCATAGGGGTGCATGGCGACGGCGCCAAAAGGGGTGGGGCACTTGAAGCGGTGGTGGAGCTTATGGTAGCGCTTATACCAAGCTGGATAATGCATGGCTTTGTGAGAGTAATAGGCCGCTGCTTCGTTGTAGAGGTAGTTGACGGGAATGGAGAGTAGGAAGTAGGCCCATCCGTAGTCTGATATGTTGTAAAACAGTTTGGTGTGTCCGCCATTCATGATGTATGTTACGAGGATGCCTGAAAGAAATCATAAGTGATTAAAAAAAATAGGAGGAAATTATCGTTAACCATCGGAGGAACTTCTCATTTTGGACATTACCTAGTAAGAAACGTTTGTGTATTGACTATAGTAATGTGAAATTTAAAGAAGTTATTCGTATGCTCCTAGATATTCAGTTTTGTCCGCATTGCTTTCAGAGATTTTTGCGCCATTTTAAAGCTAGAATTTGAGAGAATATGTTTATCAGAGATTTGTCAGACTTATGATTTCACTACAAATTGAATAATCACCTGAAAGCACAGACCCGATAGCCATGTTCATAGACCCAAGCCTGAACTCAAGCCGATCATCTTCAGGAGTGAGAAACCGATCAGGCTGACACTTCCATTCCGCGGCTCTGTCTCTTCTCTGGATGTAAAAATGCCATTTTAACCATCCTCCAACACCGTAAAGGATCACAAAACCACCGAGTAATGATTGGAGGATGTACAACTCAACACCCTGTCAAGAAGAAGTGTCAGAAGTAATTAAAGAATTATAGGATTATTTGTCTTTCAGCAGGGCAGATTCGATGAGTATCACAAATAAATTGTCTTGTCTCTGGAAGTAGAAATACCATTTCAACCGTCCTCCCGCACCATAGAGAATCACAAACACCCAAGTAGAGGTTGTGAGATGTATAACTAAACGCCTTGTGGAAAGGAAGCGTCAAAATTTAGGCAAAAATGTATAGAACTGTACTTATAATGATATTTCTGTAAGGCAGTTGTCGATAAGTATCGTCACTGTTAGGCATCATGTCACTGGGCATTTTTATGTAAAGGCTAATAACTGATAACATTGTCCAGTTAAGGTTTATCCTATACGTTACCTAAATCGGTTCATAGTACCACGAGAAACATAAAAGTATTTGAAAATCAATAAAAAATAAAGAAACAGATTCGAGAGCATAAAAGTTTGCAACTTTTATTTATCAGTATTCTGCCGTGTGAAATCTGTGGCTATATCCTGTTTGACGAACCTTCATATGATATCTTTCGAGCAGGCTGTCATCTTGTACGGTACTCCCATTCTCTACTCCCCGGTCAAGACCCCGAAAGGTCGCGTCAGGGATGAGGGTTTCCCCATACCAAAGCTTCTGAATCTGAACATAGAATAGTAACCAATCGCCTGCATGGAAGAAAAATTGTGTAATAGGAATTTTAAAAATGATATCATGATGAATCCGTAATTTACAAAGCTTTTCGGAAGCGCTTATATAGGGACGATATCCCAGGTATAATACAAGAACGGATTAAGTGAAGTATCCATGGTATCAGCGATACTTTTCATGGTGGAGAAAACGAATTGTAGATTACTTGAATTATTGGTAGACAACAGAACGAGAAATGAGAAAAGTTTTGAAAATCGTTTAATAACATTTGAGACTAAGCTAAGACGTTATCATCAGAATTCACGTTTTGATATAAAGCTATACTCTGCTATCTTTTGAAGAGAACATATTGTGGAAGTTGCGATTCGTTACGAATTCTGAACAATACGGCTATAAAGTATATAAGGCATTTGTATAATACAGTTTTCTGCAGTTGTGGGATTTGCATTTTTTTAAATTGTAAAATGTGTAAATATACAAGGTCTGAACTCTATAAGACCTATAAGAAATATAAGTCTTTAATAGGGGAGAACTAAGCGTCCGAATTGGCGATAGCAGCAATATTATGTTTTTAAATGACTTATTTGGAAAAAGAGAAATTTTTTTATCTCATTGTTATTTTTTTATACTTCACATGAATAATGAAGTACAGTGTTATCTGTTCTAACTAAAGGTTTCAAAATAAAGGTTAATGAATGTTTGCTATTTGTATTACGACTCAGATTATACTCTGTCTCGGCAAGCTCATTTTGACAGTTCGTTTGATTTCTGGGGAGTCGTTGTTTGTTCTTAGCACACAATTGCTCTGTAAAAAAAAAAAAAAAAAAAAAAAAAGGACCCGACATATGCTCCGGCTTTTATTTCGTCAAAGATGTAGGGTTATGGTTAGCGTTGCAGTAGGGTTTTTAGGATAGGGTTAGGGTTAGGGTTAGGGTTAGATATAGTTTTTGCCCTTGGTTCATGTTAGGAATATTCTGTGAGAGTAGGAAATTGATCCCGGAGCAATGTCGCCGGGGAGTATGTCGTGAAACCTAAAGTTCGCATGAGTGTTACAAGAGGTCGAATATTTGAGTCTGTTTGGGGTCTGTTGACAGAGCAATAAGCAAGGTGATTTCTTGCACGGAGGTTATTCGAACTCTCACAAGTTCATTGAACTCCAAAAGTTTGCTACCAGATGTCTGAGGGGTCGAAGAAAATTGTTTTAATCTAAGAAAAACGTTGCGACGCCATATTGGATCTCTCATATTAAACAGGTGTTTGCCCGTTACGTGGTTAATCAGGTTTACTGTGCATCTACTAGAAATAATGTTATTTCAGAGACACTTAGTTAAATTCAGTTGAATGTTTTATTATCATTTCATTGCTGCCAGTTGCTGAATTGCTCAAAAAATATAACATTGATAAAACAGATTTTCGTTTTGGTTGGTATGTCATTTTACAATTGAAAATAATATATTTTCCTATAAAAACAAAATCAAATCATTACAAAATAATTAAAACGTACTTTTAACATAAAAATTCAACCCTAAATATAAAAACAAAGGCAAATGATGAAATCACTTTTAGAATGATTCATCAAACCTTTCCTTATTTCACGATGACTCTCAATAGATCCAAAAAAAAAAAAAGAAGCATTTTTTTTTTCAAACGAAAACCCATTGTTTTATCTATTGACTTTATACCATGAATGTTTGCAACAGATGCATTTAATGGTATCATTGCATATTTTCCTCAATCTAAACTCTTTGATTACCTCAAAAAGATATATAGAATATAGCCTTACAGTACGGTTATTTGAAAGTAAAAAGGGTGACTACAGGTTATTTATTTATTTAATTTATTTTAAATGGTTTATTGATCAAAATCATTCGCGGCTTGTGGGCCGAATCGCAGATTTGTTACAAAATATAACTCAACATTAATCATATAAAAGACACATAATATGATGAATAAGATAGAATATACATCCACAACTTTGTAAACATGACAATAGCAAACTTTAACCATGCATAAAGAATTATTTATAAATTCACCCCACTGTGAGAAGGAGAATCTGAAGAGTGGTGAAGAAGAAAAGAGAAAGAGAAAGAAAGGGAGCAAGAGAGAAAGGAAGAGAGAGAGAAAAAAAATTAAAAAGAACATAAGAGAAACAAAAAAGGAAAGAGGGTCAAAGAGACGTAGAGGGATAGGAGAGGCTAAAGACAGGGAGTGAAAGAGAAAAAGGGGGAAAATTAACGAGATAATAAGAGATAGTAAGAGAAAGAAAGGAGGAAAGAAAGAAAGAGGAAGAAGAAAGGAGAAGAGAGGGTAGTAGGAGAGATAAAAGTTAATGGCAGCAGATATGCGGAAATGAAATAGGTGAAGGAAAAGGAGAGAAGTAGGGGAATCAAAAAATGATTGCAGTGTTTTCTTGTTACAGCTAGTTAGTCTAGAACCAATTCGAAAATCAGTATTCATCAATAAGCTTTGAAGCTTGTCAGAGGACAAAATAGGTCGGGGTTATCTGTCAGGCAGGGAAAAATTACTGTCTCGTTTAAACACATTATTTTTGCGTGAAATTTCTCAATTTTTCGTTATTTAAGACATTTATCAACCTGGATAGCATCTGAAACGATATCATGCTGAAGATATTCATTATAACATTTATTCAATAACACAAGAGATTTATCGATGACGGATACACTATTATCTTTTAGCTCATTACTAAATATGAGATTTCTCACAAATATGCAGACGTTCCAGAGCGATTTTGTGTTCCATTCTAATTTGCGTCAAAAATATGAAATTAAGGAAACAATTCTTGGGCCCCACTCACTTTTAAAACAAAATCTGTGTATGAAATTTAAGATCTTTAAGCACGGAATTTCAATAAACTGATATAATTATAGTGATTTTTTTTCCGTCTTCTTTTTCCCAGGCTATAATGTTTCATTTCTCTTTTTTTTTCGTTTTTTCTCTATCTCCTAATCTCAAAAAGTCGAATAATTTAAAATGACTTTTTGACTTACCACGAATACCTGAGGCCAGAATAGCTGTCATAAAACTCCCAAGAGCTACAGCAAGTCGATTTCTCAATCCTTGAGCAAAGCCGGATTGTTTTTTTAAGTCTTGCCCTTCCATTGTAGTCCAATTTAATTGCGAATAAACTGAAGAACGGGTTACTTCTTTCTTGTCAATTATTTGGACGAATGAATGTTCGTAAAGACACTGCTGAAAACGTACACTGAGGAAACATCTGAAGAAGGCCCTTTGCTCCTCCCGAAAGCTCTTGTGAATTAAACAATGAATTACAGATCTGTCCAGTGTTACTACTTTCTCCTTTCTTCAACTCTAAAAAATTAAATAACTTTTACCGACTTTGTCAGAACTAATCCAAATTCATCACTTCGCTTCTGTCATAAAGGAAAAGGAAAACGCAACCATGTTCAGATGAGATCGGATGAATAAATAATTAGGCAACAACGACCTTCTTTTCATGAAACCTTATCTCCTAAATTTAGGTATATTGAAGGTGAACGAACTTATTGTGCTGAGTTAAAAGTTAACATCAGATGACAATCTCATCACGAAAGCAGACCTACTTGAGGTTGCTGAAAAAGTTCATGTATTTTTACTTTAGATGCATGTCATGACTGTAGATAATAAAATGGAGAGATGGCGACTGTATTTTAAGCTTCTTAAGTCGTGCAAAGGGGAAATTCCTGACGAACTTCAAGGTTAACGCACTGCTGATGATAAATGCTGATGATAAAGAATTGATTAAGATGAATGACTGTATTGTGTTTAGCCTTAATGGATCTGCAGAGTCTGTCCACTGACATGTTAAAATGTATTATCATTTTTAAAATCGAATGTGAATTTTATTTCAAAGATGTATGATTTTTATACTGATCTTCATGTTACTTAAATGGAAGTCATAAAAAGGGGTTAGTTTTATAGGTGACACCCCCCCCCCCCCGTAAGCATTTTGCTTTCGGCTTATTCAACATTGTGATGAAGGCTATCGGGAAATCAGATATTGATTTTTTTTTTTTTTTTTTTTGGGGGGGGGTTGTTTGTTTGTTGCAAAACTGTGAACATCAGATCTGTCGGCAAATTTGGAAGTCGGACAATCCGTTTTTACCTTGTCTCTACATTGATGTCTAATGATTGAACCCAAATATAAATTGGTCAGCTACTATTTATAAGATATTTAACCCTTATTTTCTAGTAGTCCCTCGGATATGACTACAAGAAATCAGGATCTTGATATATTACAAATAAAAATGTATATACTTCCTTTCTTAGCATTCTCAAAATGTACGTGAATCAAAGAATTTTGGAAAAGGGATCATTGTAAGATATCAAACGCATCACTTTTCCTTCGTCTTATACCATGTGTACCATGCTGTGAAAAACAACTACGTGTTGATACACACACACACACACACACACACACACACACACAAAATCTCTTTAACTAGCACGCCATGAGGGGAGAAAGGTCTTTAAAAGTTCATGATTTCCACCTTATCTCTTGCATTTGTTACTGATTAACTAAATAGTTCATGACTATAACGGTTCACCGTTATGTTTGCTCACACTATTAGCAGAAGCAAAACAAGGCCGTATTGTGTCATGGGTGTGTTTACATTATCCAAATAAAAGCAAGTGATTCAATTTCTGGATGAAGTAGATTTCTGTGTGAAACTCGTCTCTTTCATGCATGTCCCTCACCCTAGCATATAACATTTTCTCCTTCTAATTCCTCTATCTTTCTATTTTCCCCCCTCTTTCTTTTCTCCCTCTTCTTTCTCCCCCCCCCCCTCTCTCTCTCTCTCTCTCTCTCTCTCTCTCTCTCACACGTCCCCATCTTTCTTACTTTGCCTTATCACCCGCTCCCACTGTAGTCATTCCATCTTCTTTTTTTCTTCTTCTCCTTCTTCCTTCATCATGTTCATTTTCTTCTCTTTGTATATGTCTGATAATGATTATCTTTACAAACCTTTTTCATGTATACTTCTTTGATTCAACCCCCCTCCCCTGTATTGCCCTCAAACAAATGTAAAAATCCATCCCAAAGAATAAGCACAAAATGTAAAAACATTGCACCCGCAAATGTCAAAAAATGCCACAAATATCATAACATATCAACCGCAAGTGTAACAAATAAAAAAACCACAAATGTAAAACATTTCACCTACAAATACAATTACTTTGCATTTCTTTCCTCTCCAATAACTCATGAACGGAAGACTGCACGTCGACGACACGTTTATTCTTGAAATGTGAGGAAAAAAATTATTCGCTTTCATTAATGTGCAAGTGAGTTAAAAAACATCTTTCAAAGTACCGGATATTTGAAAATTAAACATATTGCATGTTTTGAAAGGTTTATGACCTTGCCGAATAACTACCACTCATAGTTTCACTCTATTTCAATGATAGTTTAGTTTAGTTTATTTTATTAACTCAATTACCCCATGATTGGGGTATGCGAGTACAAAAAACGGAAAACAGAATACAAGATATATGAAACAATTTATGTACAAAATGGCAGTGGCAAGATCAATTTGACAAAAACAAAGACAATTTTCACAAAAAGTCATAAATACAAGGGCTAATACAGTGGAAACTCGATATAAAGAGGTCTGTAACAACAAAATACCAGACACAACAGACCACCCTCTCCAGTCACAATTAAATAGTTTTCTTTGTTTTGTATTATCCATTAACTACCAATACAACAAAATACTTAATACAACATACAAAACTTCCCGGTACCATGCCATGGACCGTGTTTTCAAGAGTTTCCACTGTATGAGTTTTAATGATCATACGTACAAAATGAATGATAATACAGTCAGTTGACTATATTAATAATACGGTTCTAGTCTATATGCTTTGCTATTATTTTATCAAAATATTTAACAATTTCCTTACAAAATTTCGCCAACTTCACCAAAGACTCTTTACTATAGCGTTATTAAAAATGTGAATCCATTTTGAATACATTTGAGTGTCTCCACAAATATTTCTTAAGTGCTTGTTGCGAGAATAATTTTCAAAGAGCGGATACTAAGACAAGTAATGGAATTCGTCACCAGTCTGGCCTAATGGACAATTTTCACAGATTCTTTCACCTCTGGGCACGCTTGAGTACCGTCCAGTAACTACAGGTAATTTATTATTAAAGCATTTAAAGCGACAAAAAATCAATCTCCTATCAGTAGGATTTAATTGATTAAAATAATTCTCAAATTCAGGTTTGTATTTAAATATTCTATAAACTGTACACTGTGAGTTGGAATACACATCGTCATGCCAATCTTGCTCTGAGCCACAATTGCCTTAAAATACAGTGTTATGTCCTGTGCTTGATTATCCCAAATATCGGTGAAACGGGGGGTACTCGTTTTTCCGAAGGTTCATAATTCCGAAGGTTCGTAATTCCGAAACACATATTTCCCATAGCAAGGGTTTCATAATTCCTAAAATTAAATAGGATTCATAATTCCAAACATTTGATGCATTACTCCGAAGGTTCGTTATTCCGAAGGTTCGTAATTCCGAGATTGAAATAGGTTTCGTAATTCCGAAAATTAAAAAGGGTTCATAATTCCGAAGGTTCGTAATTCCGAAAATGCAATAGAGCCTACATAACTTTTCATAATTCCGAAGCTTCGTATTTCCGAACCCTTTTTCATTTTCGGAATTATGAACCCTATTTCATTTTCGGAATTACGAACCGTTGGAGTAACGAACCTTTGGAACAACGAACCTTCGGAAATATGAACCTTCGGAAAAACTACATGTAACCAGTGAAACCCATACTATCAAGAAGTCCTTTAATCTTTTGAATCCAAGGCATGCCATGAATGTCATTAACAAACAATGAATAATTAAAAGAATACAATAAGTGGGCTAATTTCCCATCTTTCTCATGGACGAGCCTAACCAAAATATCAACATACGATTTGCAATAATATATTCTAATTTATAAACCCCTAGTTTTCCGTAAACCATACAATTTGGGGTACTCTTATATGAACGCCCAATATTCTTTTACAAAACTTCAAATAAAACGGCTCAATTTGAGATAGCTTTTCAAATCCCCAAACTTCACAACCATACAATAAAATCGATATAAGATTAACTGATCAAACAACTTAAGATGTATTTCAACAGGAAGACATAAATGGTCAAATTTGGGCCTGTATGAGCATACTTATTCATAATGCCTGTAAATCACACTTCGATTCATTCCTACTCACTCTATTTCTCTCGACTTAATCACATCAAATTCCTTTGGCTAATAACACCAACACCGAGAGTGAAATGAACATTTCTTAATCCCTAGGGGTATAGTGTTAGTCAATGGAAATTTGTACGTGACATTAAACACCGACTGCCGAGCTCGGTTCAGCAGACGACATTAGGCAAAAATTAAACACCGGTTACCGGAACTACGTCAGGTAATTAGAGGTCAACACCTAACACCGACTGATTTTTTTTTCTCATTAATTTTCATGATCGGTGTTAGATCATGATTTCGCGGGAAAATAAACGCTAACACCAAACACCAACACCAGTTTGAAGTTTGTCTTTAAACTCTACATTAAAGATGAGTTTTCATTTAAAAAATATAATTGTATTCTGTCAAGTGTTACTCTTTGGTGCTTATACCATAGTTTTATATGTCGACATAAAACTAGCAAAGAAAACGTACTCAATTGACTCTTATATTTTGCCTTTCATTGACATGTTTGTATTCACGTTTCAAATTTGAAGTTTATGTTTGAATACTTCACATTCCAAATCAAAATAAATATATACAAAAAGTTGTATTCATACTATTATTTATTGGAATTATTTTTTACCACAGTCTATAAATCAAACTTAAAATGAAACTATATTTCTTTTCTCGAATACATAAATTCAACACATAAAGCTGTAGTTTGATTTGTCATAACTCCTCGAAAAATATCTTCAATACGTATTTTCGGCTATCTTTCAAATCATATTTGCTTCATTTAATGAAGTTATGTTGCAGCTATAAAATTTCACCTTGCAAAAGTACATGTATAGACACTCTCTTTACACCACTGCATATTATCAAAAATTTACATCTGTACTGTCATATACAATGTAAATCTCCTACCCTCCCCCCCCCCTTCTCTATACAACTTTAATTTTTTTTTTTTTGCATTTTGTATGCATAATCTTTATCAAATTCTCCAGCAATTTCTATCTTGATTTCTCTTTTCTCACTTTTCTCTTAATGTAATCCTCTCTCTTTCTTTCTCTCTTCAGTATTGACTATTTCTTTTCTTTATTGTGTACAATACTTACCTTATTCAGAAATACTCTTCTTCTTTCTCCTTGACTTCTTACCTTTTCATTTAGTATCGTGCAATATTAATTAATAAGCAGTGAAGTCACCAACTTTTACTCATATATACAATAACATGTTGTTGTTTTTTTACAACAGCTTTTGATATGTATATTTCAATTCCTTTTCATGTGATTTTATTAATGTAGTTTTTTTTACAAACTTTTTACATACTATTTTACATGTTTTAGTACTTTTGCAATTTGTATGAATTTTGTATTGCAATTGCTGTAAAACATGTACAATTCAGTCTGTGAACTGCTAATCATGTTTTAATAAACCTTTTTTGAATTGAATTGAATTGAATTGAATTTGTTGTATGCTACAACTGTAATGATATTCTATTGTAACACATTTCCTCTCTCTTTTGCAGTTTTCTTACTCTGTAGAAATATTCCATCTCTCTCCCTGTCGAACTCTGTCCCTTTCTCACATCCTCTCCCTTCCATATCTCTTCCTATTGCTCTCTTATTTCCAAATAGCAATCATTTCCAATGTTCCATTCTATTTGGTATTCACCCTACGCACAACTAAGTGTGACAATATATAAATGTGTGACAAACCCTTTAAAAAAAGCGGGGAAGGAGTAAATGCCCATCATCGATTGAAACAAAACCTGCCATATACATAAAATAAGAAAGGCACCGTAAACATAAAAATACTTTACAATTACAGAAGTCATTTATTCATATCATAACAAAAACGTCACATTTCACACCAGCTCTACATTTACAATCCATACCCAACACACATTTGTACAGTTAAATTCACACATATTGCAGCATTATCATTATGTAATAGGACAGTAATATATACTTGGTAGTTGTACGGGTATATCTGCCAGTACTAATAAAAGATTACCGAAATATTTCAAATGACATTATGATCAGTAGGCCTACTCGTTCAAATTCCGAATACAACCGGCCTTATCTTCTAATACTGCAGAACCCAATTAAGAGGGAAATTTCATTTATAAAAATAATACTTTTCATTTTTCATCAAGGCGGGATTACCGTGTCATTATGTTTGTCACTCGTTGTAAAAGTATGCAGCTTAACACAAATAAATTCTTGTAAGCGTAGATATTGTGTGAGGATCCGTTATATGCATGGCAGGTTGTGGTAAAGCATACATCCGGGCATTTCTAAAATAATTGCATACATGAAAATATAAGTTAACGTTCAGTGTGTAAAGTGAAGGCTAATGATTTAGGCATGTGTACGGTCACGAGGGGTTTGAAATATGGAATTCATAATGAAAAAAAACCCCACCAAAATACCTGCATAGAAAGGAAGACAAAATCGTGTAATTTATATACATGTATTATCCATCAATACACAAAGCAGTGAGAAAAATGAGTACGTATTGCGCAGTATTCTGTTCAAGTTAAAAGAACTTCGACGTATATTTACAATATTGTGTGCGATGACATGCATGATTATGGGAGGCGTTCAGTAATGTATTTACAAGTTTTGTTTTCAAATAAGACATAGTAATTGGTATTTATACAGGCAGCAATTCAATTCTGTACCCTTTTAACCGAAGTCACTATTTTGTTTCGCTAAGTAACAATAAACATATATACATATTCAGCATTCAGATCTCAAGGAAAAAAAGAATGTAAACAAGTTAATTACGATGAGGATCTCTTTTTATCTTGAAATGTTCTTTAGCCATCTTCCATGATGGTTCTGCCAGGGGGGCGTTTCATCAAGTGTCTTGTCGGTGATTTTTACCGACAAATATGCTCTCAGCCAATCAGATACAAGGATTTCAGTAGCTTACAACAGTTATTGCAACTTCTCATTGATGGCAAGTTTTATGAAATAGGGCCCAGGTCTGTCAAATCTATTAACCCGTTGACTACTGGGGGGCGTTTCATGAAAGGACTTGTCAGATATTTTATCCGACAAATTTGCTCTCAGCCAATCAGATGCACGGATTTCAGTAGCTTATAACAGTTGTCGGATAAAATATCCGACAACTTCCTTTCATGAAACGCTCCCCTGAATTCTCAAATTTCCATAGGCTTCATACAGGGACCACCTGGGGCCCGTTGCACAAAACTTGCGTTTAAACGCAACTCAGAAAAATCAAACGCAACTTTATTTTCAGCCAATCAGAAGTGCGCATTAAGGACTTGCGTTTGATTTTTAGGAGTTGCGATCAAACGCAAGTTTTGTGCAACGGGCCCCTTGTTCCATTAGACGACGGCTTAAGAATGTAAAAATAAATTAAATTGTTTTTTTTTCTGACATAAATTATTCAATAAATGCATTCACAAGATCCTAAACATGTGACATGCTACAAATATTAGTTCTTCGTGTTTTGTTTCTCACTCAATACGACTAAGATTTTTTATGGAGGTATAGAGGACAATAGACATGTTAATGTTGCAGGAGAATAATTGATGACTGGGTGATATTATCTGTATCGAAACTCTTCCAACTTCGACGGAATAACCTTCTCCGTATGGGAAGTGCAGATTTGGATTTTGTATGCAGCCGTTTCGATTTATTGCAGTTATGAAAATACATCTGAAAGCAAGGCACACGAAATATATATAGTGTAAAGGCGGCGATCGGAGGGGGGGGGGCACGTTTTTGGAAAATATTCAGGGGAATTGGGCTGTGCATTCTAGGTATTTTCCATCTTTACCCAAATTGTAGGCAAACATAACCTACAACTAAACCGGTACCGCAGGCTTTAATATTATAGAACTGGGTTTTGCATTTGGTGATCATCAGTGCTTTACACTGCAAATTGATAATACTATATAATGCTCATTTTTAAATCGAGGAGTCAATTATATTTAATTCTAGGAATGGTTTGTGTCCACACATTCGTGTCACAGTCGCAAGGCTCCTGGCCTATGCTCCTATCAGACGTTGCCCCCTCCCTCCCGACTCATGACAAGAAATTGTCCGCCCCCGATAAATACACACATCAAAAGTAATGACAGGGAAAATATATTTAATCTAAAAGGTATATGTGTGTGTGTGTGTGTGTGTATATTTATATATATATATATATATATAACAAAAGTTCACAATAAATGAAAACAACCGTAGAGATGATAAAAGAAGTCAAATTTTCGGCCATAGGCCTTCATCAGGCCTTCATAGTATATATATATATATACTATTTAGATTAAATAGTCCTTATGAACCGTGAATGTGTTATTTCAACTCTCTCTCTATATATATACAGCTGTATAATATGAATACATTATAAGAAAATTATACCGTGACATAGTTTTTATGAACCATGAATGTGTTATTTCAACACTACTACAAATAACGCCGTGATTGCAAGAGTAAAACTTCAGGGCATTTCATGGACTTTCATGGACTAACGAAAAGTGAAACAGCCCACAATCTAGATGATGTCAATTGGCGAGTGATCAGAAATAATAGAAAAAACACCTTCATATTGAAATCCACAGCAAATGCCATATTATGAACTGTTCCAAAAAAGTACACAATTGCTAACATTTTTGCGGTAAAATTGAGGATGGTTTAATTGACGTGCAAAAGACTTCATTAAACTGCTTGATAAAGCAAAGGGAAAATTTTCAGGCAAAAGATTACAGATTAGTGTGTGGAAAAGACATGTCTTTTTGAACATCTCTATTTTCAAAGAGTGTTTCGCAAAGACACTTGGAGGAAAGCCAAAATTACCTTCAAATGCCATCTTTTGACTGAAATATTTCACCCGTTGGTACATTATGTGAACATTTTTTTCATTTTGGAAAAGGATGATTACAAATTTTATAAAGAAGTTAAGTTTGACTATTAATGCTTTGTACAGTCGACGTCCGTGAAAGATGTAGACATCATTGTAAAAATCACATGAAAATTACTATGTTGCGTACAGAGGCTACAGCCCACAAGACCAACCACGTCGGTCTCGCGGACCTTTTGAAAGGTTATCAAAGGTTTCAGGGGGGCGTTTCATCAAGTGTCTTGTCAGTGATTTTTACTGACAAATTTGCTCTCAGCCAATCAGACGCAAGGATTTCAGTAGCTTAAAACAGTTATTGCAACTTGTCATTGATGACAAGTTTTATGAAACAGGGCCCTGGAGACAATATTTCTGACAACAGCCCAAGAGATCGACATTGTCAGCGACATTTAAAACACTGGCTAACAGTTGCATTTGTGAGACATTCTAGAGCAAGCGCCATATGAGCGCCCAGCAGAAGCGGATACCGACGCTATATAGAAACCATCATCAACATCATTGTCGATCTCGTGGTCAACTGGGATGCCCCCCCCCCCCCGCGTACCGCGTAGATACCGTACGAGGATTTAAAAAAAAATCATTGAATATCATAAAGTTAAAGGTGAAATTACAGTCACGCAATACCTGATTCTGATCGGTTGAAAGTAAAATTATTCATATTGGTGTTTACGTTTGATCTTCAGTTTCCACCCAAGAAACAACTGGTCAATTTTTCTGACCTTTTTTTTGTTCGTTTCTAATTTGTATTGAAATATTTCTTTGCGCGTTTTCTTTTAAAAATTCCATATCATAACACAGAAAGCTATAGGACGTCCCTTGCCGATGCCCCGTTTGTACAGGTTGCATGAGAGGACTAGATGGTCAGAGACAATATCCAACCTAATGCACATTAGCGAATTGTTCCACACAGAATAAGAGTCACTTACATAATAATAATAATCCTCTTCGAAATGACAAGTTGAGCCAATTAATAACATACAACAATCCATATTCTCTAACAAAATAGATGGGTTTTCAAAAGTTCCTTGAACTGGTCCAAAGATGCAGCAGTCTTCAGGGTGTTGGGTAAATTCATTGATGCATTGTATTGGGTAGCTTGGTCTGCAACTCTGCATCAGCAGAGGGGAAAGACATTTCTCCAGCACAGTTCTTGGAGAGGCGTTGAGTCAACCATACAGAAGATGATGAGCGAGTTTGGAGAGTTTTGAGGGCGACAAAAACCACTAACAATGTACTCTAGACACTGCTGATTGAGAAATTTGTGCACTATGGAAGCGAGTTGGCTCAGTCGGTAAAGCATTCTGCCTGGTGAACCAAAGACCAAGTGTTCCAATTCAGCCCAGGCAGATGACTGAAGCCTGCGTTGTGTGTTTAATAACGTGCCCCTCCCCTGTTCAATAGACGCAGGCTAGATTAGTGTGGAAAACACTCCGTCTTTGGATAGGGCGTTAAGTGGAGGTCCTGAGTGTAGGAGAGTCACCACATATGTCCGCTAAGAACCCACTGCACTATTCGAATAAGAGTAGAGGAAACCCCGAAGAAGTGGTCCACCTGCACATCACAATCAGTTATAACGGGAGGAAAAACACAAGGGTTACAGTGATTAAGTTCGCTTTTCCCCTCCCAGGCACAGTTGACGCCAAATTCTTAATACAGTGTAATGATAATAGCGATAACTACGGTTTTCAAGGCTATACTCTGACGTACATGCTCCCACTGTAGTTTAAGTCGAAGATGTTAGGTAGGCCTACGGGTTCGAATTGGTGGAGAGAATACAAAAAAAAAAATACATGAGGAGGGGTCACGATATAGAGATTCATTCACTTGACTTTTAATCATAAATTGAGGGTTCGAATCCCATCCTGGCACTAACGTGATTCCCCAAGATATTTATCTACATTCGCCACTCTCATTCAAGTGTAAACGCTAACGTTATTTGGCAAGGCATGTGTCTACATTCGAAACTCTCCACCCAGGTGGAAATGAGTACGCTTGAGCGCTAGTTACTTTGGCAGCCGCGCTCGGCTTTAACCGTGGTAATAATGTCGGAGCACCAAGAATGTTACAGCGTGACGGATAGCGTAAGAATCCATAATTCTTATTAAGCTGCGCTGCAGAGTTTTGTAGTCTCTGAAGTCGCTCAAGATTCTTCTGACCAAGATCACTACGAGGATGGCATTCTCAAACCCAGATCCGAAGAAACGTCTTCTCAGCGTTCCTAACATGGCGACGAACTGCTTCCTCTTCAGGAATGCACGCCTTGGAAAACCTGACGGTAAATGTATAAAAGAGATAGAGAAACGAAAACATTTATTATAAAGGAGCATGATAACTCGAAAATGATACCTAATATTATAACGAAAAGAACAAGATCATTTTGTTTTTCTGAAATTCTTCACTTTCGTAAAAATAAATTTTACACACAATGAAGGCCTTTAGTGAACAAAACAAAATAACGTTTTGCTTATTTCAAGCACAGATTTTCTACGCGAGTAAAATGGTAACTTTGTATATGTGTTAAAATTGTGAGATATTAAGAAACTGGAAAGAGCCAGGATCAGTATCCTATATTAAGTGTAGAATATAAGTTATAACGCCATTTGTTTCATTCTTGATCACATGCATTTTAAGAAGTGGGGTAATAATTTTTTAATTTTTGCCACCACTGTTAGTGACATATTGAAATAATGAAACCCTTAGTTTTCCTTTATAATTACCTGAGCGTTTTCAATCCAGCTTGGGTTGCCTCCGAACTCTTTTCCAACAGGTTGATAAAGCTGTCTGCTCCAAAAGTGGTGTAGAGGATGCTCAAGAACCTCAAAGAAGGAGTCTTCAGGACAGCTTCTGAGAATCTATAAGCAACTTCAGAGGAAACCCTTCCTGTACCCTTGGGTTGTGGCTTGGTCTTGTCCGGAGGTGTGCCCGATATCCGTAAGTCTTCTAGATTGGGCATGACTGGAAGGATTCCTGCAACACACTCTATGACCTTCTCCGACACTGGTGTATGGACAAGATGGAGTTCTTTCAAATGAGCAAGGGTATCATTCTTCGTCTGCAAATGATTGAGGGCTTTCTCTGTGACCTTATGGAGAGAGATCAGAAGTCTTTCCAGCTCCGGACATTTCTGCACTCCATCCAATATGCTGATAATGGAGGTGTCGTCTGAGTCAGTGTTGCGTCGGATGTCCAGAGTAGACAGTGAAGGGAAGTGTGTCAGCAGGTCTCCAAGTTGTTCGATGCTCTCTGAATCCATGTCAGTCTTCTCTAGAACAAGAACTTCGAGATTCTCCATTAGAGGACACTCATCCAAGGCATCTAGGAAGTCAGGTCCAACTTCATTTCCCGACAGCTTCAGGTGAGTCAGGTTAGATTGGCAGGCAAGACCTGGTACGAGCTTGGCAAGATGCTCATCGCCTATGTCATTCATGCTGAGGGTCAGTCTCTTCACTGACGTGAAGGATGGACTTGCGAACATCTTGAACAACTTTTCCCAGTCTGCGGCTTCGGCTTTGACTCCATTTAGAATCAATTCCTCGACAGCACAGTGCTCTAAACCTTCAATAACAGGTCCGAAATTCCATTCGCTCATTTGCATCTGATTGACCTGTTCCCACAGGGGCAGCACCGCTAGAAAAGTATCATCAGGACGCTGTAGAAGGTACTTAGGTATTTCTCTACCTTTCGTTACCCCTTCCCTTATCTTCTCTCTTCTCTTTTCTTCCGTCAGGGGCTCTTCATTCTGTTTCCTTTTCCGTCGCCTCTTTCTCTTCATCGAGTCCGAAACATCGTTCTCCAAGCCTGGAAACGTGTTGAGGAATTCACGGAACTCTGAACTAGAGTTCAGATGCAGACGGATCAGCTCCAGCGACGTGATGGAGATACCTTTACTGTGCTCGAGAAAATACCCGAGTGACTTTGTGACGTAGCTCGAGATACCAACAAGACGGAGGCGACTGCAGCCAGACAAGAGCGGAATCAGTACATCGTTAAGTTCACCTTTACTCTGGCTCTCAAAGTTAAGCTGTAGACAGAACTCGATGAGTTTTTGGACACGCTGGCATTCCGTGTAGTGTAGCTTCCCACTCATAAAGAGCTTGATGTTTTCCTCTTCTGACTTCATGAGACTGACAACATGGTTGATGATGGTACGAGCTGCCTCTAGATTCGCACCGCATGCAAACATGAGGACATTGCCTAGATCTGTAGCACGTTGAAGGGTTCTGATATCCTCTATGCACTTCATGAAGAGACATCGTTCCTCCTCGTTCCCGGTCGAGAGGTGAGCAAGGAAACTGCCAGCAAGTTTCTCTTGAATTACTTTGAGGACGAATGTAATGTTGTGCGAGTCAACTTCACCGTCATCATTGTTTATCTCTAGATCTTCGTAGATTGTTGGTCTATACTCGGCTTCTTCGTCTCGGACCAGAATACCAACCTTACAACCCATGGCAACAACTTCTCTTGCACCTGGCTTACAGTCTTTGAAGTCTTTCAAACTGAAGATGAGCTCTTCTTCTATGGATCTGATGAAACCCATCAATGCTACCCTTCCAAGCTGAAGAACCAGGTCGTCTTCATCAATCTGACTTGATTGAAAGACCGAATCTTCACTTTCGTCTTCATTGTCATTCATGGAGTTCTCATCAGTCTCATCTCTTTCAGTTGAATCCCAGCTTCGAAGTCGTGATCTCTGTTCCTTGGATCTTGGATGATACTTCAGGAGACACTTAATGAGCTTGTCGAAGAGAGAACTGATCGTGTTCATATCTTTGAAGTCTTTCCCATCAGTCAGTTTTGTCAACTGGCAGAAAGCGCAGCACATCAGCGGCAGAGAAGCCAGTTCTGTTTTCAAGTGGTTCTCTTCGAGGTAGTTCAGGAGTTTCACTCCAAGTTCTGGACGACGTTTGAAAATCTTCTTGACGTATACATCAATGTCGTCCGAGGAAAACCCTGTGATCTGTAAGTGTCGGTATTCATCGGTAATGTGATCTTCCAGTTTCATGAAGTCCCCCACTCTGCCAGGGCGAGTTGTGATCAAGATCTGAACAAAGGGCAGGTATTCTTTCCTCAACATCTTCACAATGTTTCCACAATTCTCCTGAGCCAATCCCTTGCCTTTGAACTCGTCATAGCCATCCAACAGAACAGCAACACGTTTCTGGTTATTTTCTGCAAACTCCTCAATGAACTGCGGCGTAAAATCTTTCTTATGCAAGAGCTGGTCAACTACAGCATCTCCAAAGTTGCTTTGGTGGTCTAGCTTCTTCAGCTGCAGGAGGAAAACAGCTACGGCATCTTTCATGGGACCCGCCCTACCTTCAGCCCAGTCACTTGACAATTTCAACATGAAAGTGGTCTTTCCACTACCTGTCCTTCCTCTAGCCACAACTCGAGTCGACGATGTTGCCAGCGTCTCTTCACATCCTTCTGTTTCATTTTCGTTCCCATCCACTGCTTTCACATCCTTGAACAACTCATTCAAACTGAGTCGGAAGTGAATCGGAAGATCCGGACTATCAATGTCCACTAGAAGTTCCAGATTGGTGTAGACCCTACGGAGATCCACTGTCACGATCTTGCCATTCTTGCCAGCCCAAGGAACCATAGGAACTCTGTTTCGTTTCTTGAAGTGATGTTTGAGATGTTCTATCAGTTCCTTTTCTTTGGCGTTGAGGGTACTCGGTGAGGTCGCGTCCGGCTTGATTGGGTGAGCAAAAAGATCTGTGTAGAGTAGTAACAGAGAGAAAAAAAGGAACGATATGTCAATGAATCGGGAGATTGCGCTTCTATCTTTACCTTGTCATTTCCCTGTCATACAAAATAATCATTAATAAACGGAATAAGGTGTAGCATTTAATTGTAAATGATAAAAAGGTCCAATTGTTACTGTCAATAATACAAAGTTTTGAGTCACACTAATATTATAAGTTTTTTATGTAAAATTATATGTGTGGGCTACAATACGTACATAATGAAGGACATCAATCCTATACATATATATACAATATAATCATACATCAAAAAAAAAACACCTTGAATTCGAGGGCCATATTTATCGGCGAGGTCCAAGCGTAGTGCACTCTGCAATCCTTGGATAAGTGTCCTCGCCAGATCGTTGACTCTTGTCATCTGTCGCCACTGGAGCAGCATTTGGTACCCCATTTCTCTTTGTTGGGGATTGTCTGACTTGATATTCTCCAAATCTGCTTCCTTCAGGCCGAGTCTACGCCCAATGTTCATCCAGCTACTGCCTAGCTCCGCTGATAAGTCCAAGAGGCGTATTCTTAACAGCTGTTCCTGGTCCTCCCCCATCGCGAGCTCGCCTACTCTCCAAAAACAAACAAATCACATGTTTAAATGTTTTTAGATTAATCATTTCTGGTACTGACACTGTACTATGAGGGAAACATTGCATGAACAGTCATCCTCAATGGCTGGTCATGTGGTATATAATATCACGGGGTTGTTTGCTCAGCGAAATGTAAACAAAATTGCTAAAGACTTTCTGAAAATCACATGCACCCGAACATGACGAACTTGCTAAAAACACACTCACACACTAGAAAGGCCCAATATACTTGGTTTAAGGGATATCTGGTTTTCAGCCAGATTTCAAAAATTCTCGGATGCGCACCGCATAATATTTCATTTCAGTCCTTGCAAAATCCTATGTCCACTTTCTGCTCGATTACTAGAATACATTTTATTTATGTTTTCTTTAAATTTCGTAAGGAAATGACATCATTTGTAGTTCTGAATTTCCAACGAAACGGGGCACGTTGACTTGCACAGATTACTTCTGCAATTCAAATCTCAAAGAATATTCTCATTTAATACTGAGCACCTAACTTAAGAATTGGCAATTTTCCAAGATATTAACGAAAACCACACAAATCATTCTGAATGAAGTATTTTTTTCTGATTATTTATTAAGTCTGTTTGTGAATGATCACTGAATAACAACATACATATTCTGTATGTGTGTAGGTTGAACTTGATTCCACAAATTGCGATTCACCACATTAATGTCTAATCCGTATAGACCCGGATAAAGAGCAGCATTCCGATAAATATTTTCTCAAGTTCGTATTCATACGCAATTATTATGACGAACAATCCGCATAATTTCTCAACATCTTTGCAAGCCGTTTGTGCATTTGGGTTTAATTCAATACCATAGATTGATTTCAATTGACCATGGTCATCTCTTGATCAACAGCCAAGAATTGTTGATATTTTTAAAATCCCAAAATGCTGGATTTCAAAAACATACAAGCTCTACTGAACTGATAAAGTGTTCATGTTTGCATACTGAACACAATACTTAAATCAATTAATATATGAATTATAATTACTAAGATTGAAAGCAAAATGTTAGCTTACCTGCGCTATCCACTGCCATATAGAGTTTAATGATGTCACCAGGTTACAGTGATGTCATTATCACGCTCATGAAGTGCATAGTGAGCTCCACCAATCATCCACAGCTCATCTGAGAATGACAAGAAGGGAGAAATGTCAGGATGTTTTTTTTAACTGAATCATGAATCAAAAGGGAAATAGGAATAAAGAGAGAGGTGTGGGGACAGTGCGAGATATGGGGCTGAACGGGGGGTGAGCGTATATATGAAATGGGTATATCCTCGCGCTGACTGTAAATTACGTCTAAACAATGAATCATAAGATTATTTCCTTGTTTGTTTTTTGTCCTTTTCATCCTGATTCTGTTGAGAAATGTCAATCCCAGTGTCAACATGTACATTATTTTTTATTCTATCTTGTAAACATCTTTGTTTCCGGTAGCTGGACTGATTCTAACTTTGCTTTCGAAATTGTATTCAAGAACCCCCCCCCCCCTCTCTCTCTCTCTCTCTCTCACTGTGACATTCTAAGAAAGAAAACAGATAAGTTGATGTGGGTTTTTGTAAAATTTATGACTAATGCAGTACAAAACAAATCAAAGTTCAGTGCTAGCTGTGAATAAGGGACTGACATAGTTCTTTCGTTTTTAATTTGATGCTTGTCAAATGTTATGGTCGTCCCATCGATGCGAACAGAGTCCGGGTCAGCTGCGTAGAGTGAATCCAGCTACTGAGGGGGCACTCGCATCATGGGGGGGGGGGGGGGCACCGGTCTAACTCTTAAAGTGAAATGTGAATTAACAAGGCCATGGATTAAGGCGGAGGTGTGAAGGGGTCGACCCAATTTTTCTTCATGTTCCCTTTCTCTTCCTTTTATCTCTCTCCCTATTTCTATCTTCTTCTTTTTTTCATTTTTAATTTTTCTTTCTTTCTTTCTTTTTTCCATTCGATGGGGGGGGGGGGCATGCGCCCCTTTGTAGCTACGCCTTGGTCCGGGTCATGAAGACAGAAGAGACGGATGAATAAAAAGACAAACATGTTGATATATATATATATATATATATATATATATTGGAGGACATACGCGAGAACACAATACTTAACCTACCCTCAACTAAATATAAGGATCAATTCATTAGAACCTAATATCCGTTCATGTGAACATGCTATGCTGTACACAAAGGGCACTATTCAACATCTCAAAGCAGTGGCAAATCCAGGATTCTCAGGCGTGGTGGTGGGGGGGGGGGGGAGTGGAGGAGGCGCAAGTCAGTAAATTCATGTGTCGTAAATTGCTGCGGGTGTGGGGTAGAGGCGACATTTTCTCTCTGTACTAAATGTGTATACGTAACATTGCCTCTGGATCCGTCGCTGTTAATACATGTTTAGAAATCAATAAGAAAGGTGACGGGAAACAAGTTAATTTTGGGGGGTGAATAAAACTGAATATGAAATAAACTTCCAATGAAATTACTCGTGTCGTAAATGACACCTATGCTTCTAGAGTGTTATTAGAACCGTGGTACCATTAGCATTGTTATCATCTTTATTTGAAAGGAACATTAATTTTCCCTCACTAAATGTTCATTGCTTTGATGATATTTCTTATAACTTTCGAAGCTGTAGTTTCAAGTTGCGGTTCCTTTTCCGGGCCTTTAAACGGGGGCGCGGGGGGGGGGGGCAACGGTTGCATACTCTGCGGAATACGAGCTGCTTTTCCTGATTTAGTTTTGGTTTCGATTATTTTGAACAATGCGAGAATCTTTTAGCCAATATCACGGAAATACTATTTTCTTGATTAGTTCCTGCTTATCAAAGTTACATGCATGTATATCTGACCCAATGATTCTTCGATTTTACAAGCCATTACAAACAGATTTTACAAAATCACATAAAGATAACAAGAGCAGATCATCTAGCGGTTTAATGAGGAAGCGGGACATCTTCCACAAAAAAATTGCGATTCAAAGAAATCAACAATAAAAAGTAAACGTACGAACGGAAGCGTTAAAGTGCCATTCTACTTGACGACATGACGAGATATTTCGGGATATTTCATCTTGTCAAGTCGACTTAATATCCATATCATGTCGACACGTAAAGATATTTAACTTACCATGTCGACTTATCAACTTTGATTAGTCGACATGGTAAAATGAATTATTTTCTTGCGAAGTTGACTTCACAAAAAGTTCATGTCGTCAAGGTGACATAAATTATCTTGCCAAGTCGAATCCCCCCAAAGTATATGTCGTCATGTCGACTAATAAAAGTTGATAAGTCGACATGGCAAGTTAAATATCTTTACATGTCGACATGATATGGATGTTGTTAAGTCGACTTGATAAGATGAAATATCTTGTCATGTCGTCAAGTAGAATGGCACTTTAACGCTTCCGTACAAACGCACTTGATGTTAGCCACTCCAATTCACGTATGTGTTGCGTTTGATCTTCGAAGTGATGTGTTAACTATTTCTGTTGACCCGATGCTCATGAGACGACATTTCGTTATGCGTTATTACCTGCAATAATCATGCAAGCCTGTGAAGGCAATTCATACGCCGGTCATTTAACACAATACATGTATTTAAATGTTCATTTTGCATTCACTGTTTGAACGATGTCACTCTCTCTCTTCCACCTCCCTGCTCAAGCGGTGCGTCATGGAGCGTTCCAGTCAGGTTCCCGTCACTGACGCATCCCTCCCTATACGTCAGCGGGCATTCTCCAACGCACACCGAACATGTATTTGAATGTTGTTGTTGTTTTTTGTTTTGTGTGTGTTTATTTGATTTGTTTTATGTTTGTTAAATGATACATATAATGTGATCCGGCTTCTTAGGCTTGACATAGAGGTAATTCTACAAACCACGGACCTGTGTCTAATATTTCAAGAGCATCCGGTTCAAGGGGGGGGGGGGGGGGGGCATGTGACACGGCCAAGAGAAACAAGTGGATAATAAGCGGAAACAAGACCGGATGGATGTGAAGGTGTTGATATTTGGCCAGAACCATTTTTGGATACACACATGCTTTGGAAGAAA
Organism: Heliocidaris tuberculata; assembly: GCA_025618425.1. Classification (NCBI taxonomy): domain Eukaryota; kingdom Metazoa; phylum Echinodermata; class Echinoidea; order Camarodonta; family Echinometridae; genus Heliocidaris; species Heliocidaris tuberculata. The sequence continues at coordinate 13,718,740 of CM046851.1, forward strand.
AATGTCCGGAAATGGAATACATGTCCATGCTTACGCCATTCATTGCTATACAGTGTTTAGCTGCAAGCATATACTCTGTTTGGTATACAGTAATTAACCATCTCCATCCCCACGGTAGATATTTTTCTGGGCAAATTAAACATTCCGTCGGAAAAATGTGTGCCGATTTTTTCTATTCAAGTTGTCAGCAGCACATCCGCTGGGACTGCCCCTTCAACATGTTCAACATTAAAAAGCCTGTCGGCGGATTCCTACTCTAGAATATGAAAACATGAAAAGCAAGCCTTTTAAGTGGTAAAAGGACCCAACCCCCCCCCCCCCCCCCCGCGCACACACATACACTCACACACACCTCATTCGGGGCCTCCCAAGCAAGGGCTTTGTCATATACTGATCTAGCCCATAATTTACACCAAGTAAGGGCAATACACCAAGTAAGGGCAATATTTTTTGAAAATGTCCCCCAAACTCGCTCGCTCTTATAGTATGTAATGAAATCAAGCAGATCGCATAAAGTATGTTCATATTGACATAGTTAATGTACGAATTAAAAGATCATTTAATATTCCCTCCAAATTAATTTGCTGTTGTCATTTCCATTATATCGCTGTAAATAATGCACGACCCAAGGACTTTAGCATTAGAAAATGTCATTAGACCATTACACACAAAAGCTACTTGGGGAAGCTGAAGCAGTGCCCAGAATCACAACAAAATGAAGAAGATGATGCTTGATAATGTATTGATTAGACTGTACGGTAACACCAATGTCAGAAAATAGTCCCCTTTTTCGCTTTATGTTCATCCCTTCTATGGGCCTATTTTTTTTCCAAAAATGTGCCCTTTTTGCTGGTGCGCCCCCCCCCCCAACTTTGAAACACGCTCCGCCGACCCTGCTTCAAACTTCCAAAAATTGATGTTTGGAAAAAATAACCCCCCCCCCCCCCCCCCCCTCCTTATTTAGACAATCTGTGACTGGATCAATGCCTGCTCACGCCTAGTCTGCACGCACAGACCCTAATTTGACACTTTATCAGAAAATCATTGTGTCTTGAGAGAAGCCTAATTCATCTACCTTCCGGACAAAGACCATGCTGCCGCTGCTTTCTATGTTCCATATTACGATGTTTCTCCCGGGGGGGGGGGGGGGGGCACTCAGGTATATTGGTGTACACATGCGCGTCCAAAAAAAACGCGTAAAAGGTGTCTTTTTTTCATCCTGGGGCCCGTTGCACAAAACTTGCGTTTGAACGCAACTGAGGAAAATCAAACGCAACTTTATTTTCAGCCAATCAGAAGTGCGCATTTAGGACTTGCGTTTGATTTTTAGGAGTTGCGATTAAACGCAAGTTTTGTGCAACGGGCCCCAGGACGCGTAACGCGCGTTACGTGTTAAGGGGTCCGAAAACGCCGATTTTCAACAAAAAGGGGGTGCTGAACGGAATGCTGCCAAACGCATTTAGGGGGTCATTTTCATTCTGGCGGCAATGGTACGAACAAAACATTTTTGGTCCGATTTTCAGGAACTTGAACGCCCTATGAACGGTTTTTCAAAAGTAAGCAAATGATGATCGTGTATTAAACCTAACGGAATACACAGTTTGAAACCTGTCCTACATAACTGAAGTAAATAATAACATTTGTAATTTAACCAACAGCAGTTCCTATATGTGCAGTTTATTTTGTTTGCCTTGTGTGAAGAATTTATCCACCAAAGGTGGAGAATATGTCAGTTTGCAAAAGGTGATCTTGAATTCAAGTGGTGTATTTTTTATGTTGGTTAAGTTAATCTTGTTTAGGGAGTAATATTTAAGACAAACTTGTTTAGGGAGTGATATTTCAATCAAACCTGTTTAGGGGGGTAATTTTTATGAAAAAACACGCAAAATCCTCGTTAAGGGGTAATTTTTAAGAAAAAAAGCACGCGAAATCCTTGTTAAGGGGTGTCTTTTCACCAAAGTATGAAACTTGTTTAGGGGGCATTTTTTAAATCCATGGACACGCATGTGTACACCAATATACCTGAGTGCCCCCCCCCCCCCGGGATGTTTCTCAATGTAAGAGACTGACAAACTCCACATCTTCTTATAGAGCAGAGATGGCCGCAATTGTACTTAATTGCCCTAATATGGTTATTACAACTCCCTAGTCTTTATACCGAGGCAGTTGTCCTTTCCGACTCCTTGAGTTCACTCCAGGCCATAAAATCTCGTAAAGATGAATCTTTCGTTCTTGAAATTCTAACCTTGTGCAGTCAGTTAAAACACAAAGGCACCCATGTTCATTTCGAATGGATTCCCAGTCACTGTGGCCTTCACCACTATGAGATAGCAGATAAGTATGCTAGAGCAGGACTAAATAAAAACATAGAAATCAACAACGCACTTACTAGAGCAGAATCCAACTATGTTATAAAGAAATACTACAAAGAGAAATGGCAACAAAGATGGGAAGATACGTCATCACCCCTAAAGGAAATACAACCTCAAGTATCACAAACATTTGTCTGCTATACCTGAATAACAGAAATAATGAAACTATACTTCATCGCCTAAGAATGGGAAACGTAGGCCTGAACGAAAATTTATTCAAGCTGCATCAACATGAGACTGGACACTGCACATTTTGTGTGCAGGAAAAAGAAGCGGTTAATCATTACTTATGCAAGTGCCCCCTCTATCTTACAGAGAGAAACTGGCATAGAAAATGAAAATGCAATCCCATCACTTCTGAAATCCACAGACCCTGTCAAACAGCAGGCTCTGGTTAACTTTGTGCTTAGATCTAAAAGGGTATACCCCGACTAACCACTTTGCATTGCACTTAATAATTATTATTTGAGCCCAAGATGTTACGCTTATAATTAAAAGAAGAAGAGAGGGGAAAAAATAATAATAAGGAAAGTACTCAGGAAGAAAATAGAGAGAAAGAAAGGAAAAATAATCATATATTAAGCTGGAAATGTTATTGTTTACTCGAATAGAGTCTATATGACATGTTCTTTTTTTTCCTTTTTGGACTTTCGGTCAAAACATTGAAGAAATGCAGCGGAGTTGACATGACCTATTGGTAGACGTCGGGGGGCCTAGGCTAGTCTCTTTGACGAAGCTGAGAAGCCTGTCACAATATACCATGTCCGGGTTGGTCCTTGGACGCCCAACAAAACTGGTAGGCCAGTTGCTCGACAGCCGCTGACCTCTTCAACTTAAAACTCAAAGCTTGAAATTCAACATACCCAATTATTTATTCTCGAAAATATAGTTTGTCAAAAAAGAAAATAATAATAATAATAATAATAAATAAATAAATGAATATAGAAAAGGCTAAATATTCACTCTTGAATTATAAGCGCCAATAAACAAAAAACAAAAACAACAACAACGGTCGTGTGTCAGGAGCAGCTATAGTACATGGCCTATGGTAGTCTTACGTTGCAGACACTCTTTTACGACTGACCAGTGTTTATGCCTGCAAACTAGCTCACGCCTGTGTTTAGATCGCATGCAAACTAGGTATTATTGTATCGTTTCGTTCAGGTGGTTGTTCAGAAATCATTTTACACATGGAGAAACACAGACATAAATCTAAATTTTAAAAAAATAATTTCACATTCATTAAAGAATCAAGAATTGAGGGTGTTTGTTATTGTTATATCGTTACCATCGTGATCGTGCTCACAAAAAAGCTGGGGTTTTTCTTCAGTTTTGAAATCATAACCTTGACGACAAAAGAATCCATTGCACAATACCATCCATGGGAATACCGGGTCTTCTTTCATTGAACCTGAGCTTGACTAAGAGCCAGAAGGGTGTATTAAAGTTCTGTACCGTTACATGGCGTTAAAGCCATGTCTGTCACTCGGTCATAATCGAAATATTAATGGAACAAGGCTGTAAGAAGGGTCAAATAGATGCGTTGATTTTGGTTATTGTTTATATATAGCGATAAAAATCTTCATGCTTAAGCCTCGATTGCAGGTGAAAGGGAATAATGCAAGCATGTGATCGGAAAGATATTTACGACGAATCCCGATCTTTGATCTCATTAACCATCTGACCATCATTACGACAGGTTTGTCTAGATCAAATCTGTGCTAGAGAATTTTTGCACTTTGATCGTTTAGGGTCCTCAAGCATGGAATAATTTAAAACTAAAGCTCATGATTTGAGAAGTGTCAGCTAAGGAAAGGATAAAGGATTGTAAATAGTATATTTTTTGCACGAACATTGACCCTCGGTTTCAATATTATAATGTCTTCATCAAAATATACGTAAGATATAAACCCTCCCCCCCCCCCCCAAAAAAAAAAAAAAAAAAAAAAAAAATACGAAGAAGCCAATTACTACCCGAATATGAAGGGGAAGCTGCTCAAATAGTAGATGCCGGTTGTCCGAACATTGATCATTTCGAAATTGTAGGTCTATGAACTGATACTTTAGTTTACTAAAAGGCAATGTATTTTCAACAATTCTGGAGTGTTTACAACAAATACCAAATTGAAAGAAATTTTCATTTTTGAATTGGAGATTGAAAACATTACTGGAACTAATATTTCCCTTTCATCGTGTCCGTCAAAATGGAAAAGGTCGTTCATACCTCTTCAAAATGTGCCATTACATTGAAGGAGACAAAAAGCTAACTCAGATCTGTTATGTCACTACACTATTTCCATAAACAAATAGCGAACACTGAAACCGTTTGATTGTCATTATTCTGGATTTAAAACAAAACCAAAACCATTTAACGAAGTGATATACAATGAGTACAATCATCTACAAAGTGATTGTAATTTTTTTTTTCTCCTTCTGTCTGTACAATCATCAATGACCTATTCATTACTTCTTTGAAAACTAGACTATTGATTGCTTGTTTTGTCTTGGCCTCAAACCCAGTTGACTATGATTCATATATATTCAATATTTGTGATAATTGAGGAATCTTGAGGACAAATTGTCAATATAGTGTATACGTGTAACATTGACTTGGTTAGGAATTATGACATCCAGTGGCGTAGCTACAGGGGCACGGGGGGGGGGGGCACGAGAAAAAAGGAAAAACAAGAAAAAGAGAGAAAGGTACATGGGAAAGAGAGAAGGGGGGAATGATTATCTTTGTGTAAATAAACTTCATTGGGATGGGAAATCCCATGACAATGCATGGGGACACTATTAAACATATTTCGGGAGGTGATCGGGCACAACCGGCCCACCCCCTCTTTAAAACCCAACTGGGCATTAGTGAACCCCCCCCCCCTTCAAAAAAGAGAAATTAAAACAGATACATTTCCGTACCCTCCCCCTAATCAGTGGGCTTGTAAATTTGCATTGAATATGCCAAGTAAGACCGGTGCCCCCCCCCCCCCCGATTTGGCCAATGCCCAAACAATGACGGGACTGACGCTACGCCACTGATAGCACCATTATTGTTGTTCCATTGAGTGAGTGATGGTTTGATGCATTTTGTTTATGTTTTATGTTTCATTTTGGAGGTAAGGTGAACGAGGGGGGGGGGGTGAGGAGAGGGAGTAGGGGCCAGGTGCTCACTCATTCCTGTTCGGTGCATACATACATACATGCTGTATTAAACAAATCTGTGCTCATATCGGGGGTGAGAGTGGTATAAAATGACGTTATGAATAATTGCACCATCCCATAAAAGGGGCGGATCCAAGATTTTGGAAAAGGAGGGTACCATTCCAAGGAAAAGTATCTGACTGGAGTGTAGCTTTGTCTTATCTCTAGTAGATATCAGGAATTCTGTTATACCATGCAGCTATATTACCAGATCATTATTATACGGAGCCTTCACTGTTTCAGAAACTGTTTTGTGCGAAATTTTTTATATGTTTTCTGATATTTGATTGGAAGGTTTTGAAAGTGCAAGGTAGATGCATGGTGTTTTGATATCGATCCGAGTCGGCCCCGATTCTCCTTTTTCTTGCTGGGCGGGATGGACCTTGGGCGCTTGGTCGGCTTGTGGTGTGGCTTTTGTCCTCGGGGTATACCCCGTCCTACTATAATCTGCAAATGTTTTGCTGCCTCATATTTTATTTCTGTTTATACCCCCCATTTGTCTGCCTTCCCCCTTTTTAAATTTGTTTTTGTTTTGTTGTTGTTGTTTTTTTTCTAATTTATCGAATCTCGTAAATATGTGATTCTCCTGATTCGTTTCAATAAAACATACAAAGAAAAAAAAGAAGAAAAAGTATCTGCCAATTGAAAAAAGGGGTTTATCTCGGGCGGTGTCTTTGGGGACTAAAATTTGAAAATGGTGGCACATTTTTTTGAATGTATCTATTTCAATTTCTCTTTTTTGAAGGGGGGGGGGGTGTACTAATGCCCAATTTGGGTTTTAAAGAGGGGGTGGGCCGGTTGTGCCCAATCACCTCCCGAAATATGTTTAATAGTGACCCCATGCATTGCCATGGGATTTCCCATCCCAATGACGTTTATTTACACAAAGATAATCATATTTTGCGACACAGTGAATCTATTCAACAACCTTGTAAACAGGTTAAGGGGGTCTAAGATATCTTTTGTTATTTACATCAAAACAGCAATTATTCATTTTCAGTGCTCTTTCAGTGTATCTTCGACTGTGTTTCGTGTACTAATTTGCTTTCGCTTTATTTGAAAATATAAAATTGGATCGTGCCATACCTTCAAATCAGAACTACACTATAATGAAAGTTCAGTTCCCCTAAATGATTTTAATTTATCTCGATCTGCCGATTTGCCATTCCTTTTACAACTCTCAAAATAAACTGAAAATAACATAGATTATGATGTGGCAACAGGGAACCCATGCATTGCTTTATTTATTAACTGATTATCTTCGATTGGACTGCGCGCTGCAGACACATAATAATGTCGTGTGCAGCTGCACAATATGGTGATATGTGTATCAAATGCAATATGATCCACGATTTAATTCCATTTAGTGTAACTGATACTCATGCGGTCATGATCAAATGACATAGGCTACTAATAATTTGTATGCAGTTTTGAAAAAAACGGAATGGCTTTCATAGTGCCTATATGACATCCCATTGTACATCAATTTATAAAGGACTTATTTTGCCTCACTCTTCAACGTAGTACACTGTTTCAAATAATCCGAACGCTATTTTGTCGTCTTTATATCCATGATGATGATGATGATGATGATGATGATGAAGATGATGATATTGGGCCTAAAATTTTCCATGATAAAAGATTACGATGATGCTTAATAAATGAAATATAGATAATCATAAAGATATGGTCAATTTTTAAAAACAGTAAGTCTATGAAAATTTTGATTTCATCATCATCCGAATTATTTTCATCATCCCTATTACAGTCATCGTCGTTATTAAAAAGATAAAAGATATGATTATGATGTTTGAAACTCTTTAACATTTTTAAAATACGAAAATCAACGTTAGCGGTTATGATGTATTATAATTATTGACAAATCGAAGACTTCGAAGACTTCGAAGAAAGGTAGAAACGTCACTGAAAGGATGTAAAATATACTGGTAGATTTGTAAACACGTGTACACTCTCTAGGTCCGTGTATATGAATACATTTCCGTCATTTTCCGGGTAGTAATATAATGTACTATTTTATGTGTTATCATGTCGAATTTGTCGATGACCATCTTTAAAGATGGAAATTGCAGCAAATCCAGAGAGTAAAGAAGAAACAAGCACCCCTTTTCTGTAGTGCCTTTCAAAAATATATTCAACAAGGCATAATACTTTCAATCATATTTTCTCATTACTCTCAATAATATAGGTGTACAGGCAAAATATAATTCGCCGGGAACTAGAGAGGCTGACATTGAGAAACGTCGCTTGCTAGAATATCAATTTTCCAGCTTATAAGTTATATGCAAGCGAGTGACACTTTTTCGTCATCAAAATACATGATATAAAACCTTCAAAAAGAGCACCTCACTGCCCGAATGTGAGGGGGTGGGCGTATATGAGCCCGAATATTGGTCATTAATGTGTACTGCCAGGGGCAGATCTGCATACAGACAGACTGACAGAGTGATAGGGAGAGACCGTCAGAGAGAAAGAGAAAGAAAGAGAGAGAGGGAGGGAGAGGAGAGAGAGTGCGAGAAAGAGACGAGGTCAGACACAGATCGTCAGAATGAGTGACTCAGAGAAGGGGAATTACACCACTAAACAATAAACAGCATACAGATAAAGGGAGAGAAGGCAATAGAACGAAATACAAAGAAAACGAGATCTTGCTAATATCACAGGGGTCCGTGGTATATCCATCGATGTATGTCGATTGTTCAATGGATGTACTTTTTTGTACGTAATAAAGCGCACATATACTCTTTAATTCAGAGAGAAAAGGGAATTGTAGTTATAAAGCACAGAAAATAAACGATACTGAACAAGGGAGTTGATAGATAGCCCAAAGGCTGAAGTATAAACGATAATAAGACAAGATAAGAATGATGCGAGCGTCGACTTTGATAAGAAATAAACATAAAATTCTGCCAAAGTGGTATACGCGTAAACTGAAGAAAGAAATCTACCTTGCAAGCAAATCATGAGATGAGGTGCTTTGCAAAACATATATACATCGATTTTTAGTTAGCGAAGTTTGCTACATATATAGTACCTCCTTGGTTTGGCCTATGCACTTAGGTTATTTTCTTCCCGGGTTTTCTTCATTCCTCGGCTCACTCGATCACTTACCTTGGTCTTGAATGGCTTTCTATTGCTTCTGTCCGACTTTACAAGTGATGAACTAATGATGCTTTCCCAGGTCCACAACCAAATCTTCCTTCTGATTCTGATATTGATGATTATATCACAAGAAACACGCTTACATAAAAACCCACTTGTCGTGCTTGTTGTCAATGAAGCGTTGTTGACTGGACTGAACAACAACTTGAACAAGCGTTAAGCATGACAAGCATACAAGCAATGACTTCTTCAGGCGACGTGTACATTTGATCTGGTCGTAGTCTTTACCCACAGACTACATGTATATAGAAATGTTTATCTTTACGCTTCAAGAGTTCTCCCCTGGATCTTCATGATATGACTTCATCTAAACAGGGGCGTCGATTATGGGGTGACAGGGGGCAGTTGCCCCCCAAAGAAAATATCGTTTTGCCCCTCCAATAAATCCGGAGGTGTAAAATAAAATAAGGTAAAGTAAGCAAAACTGGGGAAAAACCTTCCAAACAATAAAATGCAAAAGGTATTACACGATCAGACTTCAATTTCGCTTAATTTTCCCTGCTTCATGTGAAGAAGCTGGTAATTAAGAGGCGTTAAAAAAAAAATCATGAAGGCTGTCTTGCCCCCCCCCCCCCATCCGAAAAACGGATTGACGCCCTGCATGTAAATGATGAAAATGTGATGTTTCTGATGATTGTCGAAAAAGGATGTGAAGAAAAATGGATATTCAGGCTTCCAAAAGAAATATGTAATTATGAAAACAGAAATTGACATCTTTGAGATTTTAAGTTTTATCACTTGCATGCAGAGACCGCAACAGACCGGTTTCTGATTGACCAGGGTCCTGTTTCATAAAACTTCTTATAAGTATCAACTGCCACTTGCTATCGTAACTTGTGATTGATAACAAGTTTTACGAAACGGGGCCCTGATCCTTTAAAAACTCTCTTTCTTAAATACACGAGGTCAATTAGAGTCTGCGGTCAGTTTGGAAAGCGAAACTGCATGAAACTCGCTAAATACCATATCACAGTCAAGCATGATTATTATAGCTTAGTATATAATTATATAGGTATATAGGACAGTGGCATTAATGTACATGACATAATTTATTTTATACTTTTTACCTCTTCTTTCCTGTGCAAGAGAAAATGATATTCTAACAGGATTATAATGGGTAAAGGAGGTTTTCATAGAAGAGAGAAATAGATATATATAAATAAATACATACAAAAAATACTAAAATAAATAAATATAAATAAAGTGATAAACACAGCATTATAATAGGTAAAGAACTATCGTGTAATGTAATGGCAAATTTAAGGAGAATATACAGTCGGCCTGTACCCGGGCCCTTTTGTAATTTTGGTATTGTGCCCCCCCCCCCCCCCCGCCACCGTGAACAAAATTCTGGACCCGCACTCAGTAGTTTCACGGAGAAAAGTTACTTCTTGCTACATTAACAAGCCCCTTGCTTACTGAACCCGTCTGATGTAAAATCTCTTAAATCAGAATGGTGACATTCAAATGTTATATTTTGATGAGTTTCATGGTATACAATCAGCTACAGTTCATGAGCGAATTGTTTTCACTGTGATTTGAGGACACGCGGTCACACAAATTACATAGGGTCTGGAAATACAACAAAATAATGACGCACGTTTCTAATTTTACATAGGGGATTTCCACTCGGTAAACATGCACTAGGAGCGCAGCAGTTTGGCGCTAACTTCAATAACTATTGATCGCCTTTGTTATCAGTGCGTTCATAGATCAACGGGAGAGTGTGGTCAGAATAAATAAAGAGAAAGAAATGAAGCAAATGGTATTTATCAAAGACTTGTTGAAGAAAGAAAGGAAAAGCTGAAACTGTATAATAAAGACTTTAGCGGAATGATGACTCGACCCATCCCTCCCCAACTCACCTTCGATCGTTCCCTTCGTTTCTGTTTACTCACGCCATGGTATGATGGGGGCATGGGGGCACGTGCCCCCCCCCCTAATCGAATGTCGATAAGGAAGAAAAGAGGAGAGAGAGAGAGAAAGAAAGGAGAGTTGGAAAGGAGGAGAAAAATATAGGTTTTCCCGCCCAATTTCATCAGAGTTGCATTCCAATTCATAATAGGCGTTCAAGTTGGAACGATTTTCGTCAACTCTCCGCTCTCATGGTTCATTTCCATTCTTTGAGCATTCAATTTCTTTTTATATCATTCCATTTAAATTTTATTTCATTCAGTTTAGAGAGAAAATCATTAAATTTTACGACGCGAGGTTGTCATTCACTTTCGCGCCAGCTGGATAGACGTTCATTTTCGTCCCAAATACCAATTTCAATATCATTTATGATAGGCACACACCTTAGCACTTTGAACGTTCGAATACAATTAACATAAACAAGATCTGGGCCCTCTTGCATAAAAAGTTGCGTTAAATCGCAACTCAAAAAATTGAACGCAAGTCCAAAATACGCGATCCTGATTGGTTGAAAATGAAGTTGCGTTTAATTTTTTGAGTTGCAATTAATCGCAACTTTTTATGCAAGAGGGCCCTGTAGTTCTATGTAATTTTTACCTCATTTATTTTACGTCATATTCACCTTTTTTTTTTTTTTTTTTTTTTGCTTGTCAGAGAATAATTATGCAGGAAAATTGGACCCCATAATCTGGTAACCCCCCACTGAGCGACTTTTGGAGGGCTGGAGAAAAAAAGATTTCTTGGAGGGCTGGCGAAAAAAAAATCTCATCACACCCCCCCCCCCCCCCCCCCCCCCCCACGAAAAAATACGAATCTCGAAAGTTTTCCCCCTCTTTACCTGGATAACACCTTGATAACACCTGTTTATTGCCCGGATAACACCTGGATAACAACTGGAAAACACTTGGATAACACCTTGATAACACCTGGATAACACAATAATACCCGGATAACACCCTGATAACACCTTGATTACACCTGGATAACACCTTGATAACACCTGTTTATTACCTGGATAATACCTGGATAACACCCGGATAACACTCGGATAACACCTGGATAATACCTTGATAACACCTCGATAACACCCCGATAACACCTTGATTACACCTGGATAACACCCTGATAACACCTTGATAACAACTGTTTATTATCTCGATACCACCTGGATAACACCTGGATTACACCTTGATAACACCTGGATAACACCTGTTTTCCTCCTGGATAAGACGTGGATAACACCTAGATGACACTCGGATAACACCTGGATAACACCTGGATAACTCCCAGATAACACTCGGATAATACCATCGATCGGTTGTAAGAGAATAAGAGAATAAGAGAATAAGAGTGTATGAGAAAATGAAAGCATGTGAGAGGGGGAGGGAAGGGAGAGAGAGACAAAGAGAGATGGGAAGGGGGCATGTTCTTACAAAGACAGAATAGGACTGGTAATAAATAAATTATATCATCAGCTGCTAATGTTGGTCCCCCCCCCCCCCCCCCCCCCCCCGTTTTTTCCCCTTTTCATACATTTGGTAGCCATTAGGCCCTATTGTGCTGGTAAGGGCTTCGGAGCAAGCCCCTAAACTGTTTTCTTCGCCTGTGTACTGTCGTCTCAAACCAGTTTGAGACGTCAGTATAGGCGAAGACAAAAAAGAAAAAAAAAAGGAAGAAAGAAAAGGAAAAAAAAGCTGCACGCACTGTAATATTCTGGTGTAACAGCAGAATATTGCGGTGCGTGCAGTTTTTTTTTAGTTTTTTTTTTTTTGTATTTATGTTTTTATTGAAAACCAAAAACAGAAGCATAAAACACAAGAATACCAAAGATAAATATATATATTATACAATGTGTTAAGTCCAATAACATGTATCATAATAAATAGGGTCTCTTAACATGTCTATTTACATAAAGAGAAAACAGAGATATATCCATTGAGTCACCAGAAACGCCCAAAACAGGAAGTCAACAAAGTGTGAAGAAAAGAAAACAAAAATCAACCAAGAAGGGGAAAAAGAAATGATTTGATTGTTAAAAAACTGCTGAACTTAAAGACACATGTAGAATGAGACTTTGCCATAAATACTTAAACTTCAATGGCAGCAGCAGGTATATGTCATTTATTAAGTTTAAACATAAGAGGGTTGCGTAATAAAGACAAACGCAATCATACTTATAGATGGTTTAGACACCAAAAAGGTGATGTTCTTTTTATTCAGGAATCCCATTGGTCGAAAGACCTTGAAACTGTTATTAAGAGTGAATGGAGAGGAAAATCATTCTTTTCTCATGGCACAAGGAATGCTAGAGGAGTAGCAATTTTGTTTAAGGATAATTTTAACGTTCATGTCACTCAGTGCACGGGGGATGATGATGGGCGTATTTTGATAATTAAAGGTCATGTTAATGAGTATCAGCTTTGTTTTGTTAATCTCTATGCACCTACAGAAAAACGGCATAAAGAATCTTTTTTTAAGAAAGTGCTTTTATGTATAGAAAAAGTTAAAGAGAAGAGTGAAGATGTAAATATGATATTAGGTGGAGATATGAATTGTATTATGGACCCCAACAAAGACAAAAAAGGTTCAAGCCATGTATATTATAGAAAACCGGTTGCTTTCAAAAATTTGATTAAGAAACTAAATTTAAAGGATGTATGGAGAAAGTATAATAAAAATGTTAAACAGTTCACATGGAGAAATGTTACTTTAAATATAGCCTCAAGATTAGATTATTGGTTGATTAGTGAAGAAATTGTATCACTGGTCGTGTCGTCAGACATACGTCCAATGTTCAGAAGTGACCATAATGCAATTTCACTGAAAATACGGACTGAAAAATACCCCAAATGGCCGGGCTTCTGGAAACTCAATGTCTCGATCTTGAATGATGAGTCATATCAAGAGGGAATAAGAAATATTATTAGAGAATGTAAAAACATTCAAAAGCTAAATGTTGTAACGAAATGGGAATTAATAAAGATAAAATGCCGGGAATATTCTCAGAAATTCGGTGTTAAAAAATCTTGGAATTCTGTAAAGACATCTGTTTTACAAGATAGATTAAAATCTTTGGATTTGAAATTGGTAGATGGAGACTTAAAAGTCCTAGATGAGTATATCGTTGTCAAAGAACAGTTGGAAATGCAATACAAAAAAGAATGTAATGGCGCTGGTATAAGAACCAGAGTTAGATGGATGGAGGAAGGTGAGAGAAACACAAAATATTTCTTGTCACTGGAGAAGAGACTAGGAGAGAGAAAAGTATTAACCCAGCTTAGAACTCATGATAGTAAAAATAATCTGATAACAAATCAGCAAGAAATGAGATGTGAAGTGAAAAAGTTTTATGAAAATTTATATAGGAAAGAAGAAATATCTTCTGAAAAAATAACGGACTATTTATCTTTTAACGAATTTCCCAAACTTGATATAGATGAAAAAGAGGAATGTGAAGGTATTATGACAGCTAGTGAATGTAAACTAGTAGTATTTAATATGAAACAAAATAAATCTCCTGGCATAGATGGACTCCCATCAGAGTTCTACAAAGTATTTTGGGAAGATATAAAAGAGATATTAATAAAGGCTTTAAATGAATCTTTTAAAAATGGACAGCTATCTGAATCACAAAGAAAAGGTGTAATAACTTTGATATTTAAGAAAGGTTGTCCTGAAAATTTAACAAATTGGCGTCCAGTGACATTATTAAACTGTGATTATAAAGTTGTGGCCGCAGTTTTAGCTAAACGTTTGATGAAAGTTATCCCAAAATTGGTAAATGAAAACCAAGTTGGATATATTAAGAACAGACTTAGTGGCTTTAATGTAAGGCTAATCCAAGATATGATAGCCTACATGAAATTGAAAAATGAGCAAGGGGCCATTATGATGGTAGATTTTATGAAAGCATTTGATGTGGTAAACACCGATTTTGTAATACAAACACTGAGGGCGTTTAATTTTGGACCTCAGATTATCACATGGGTTTCAGTACTGTATGAGCAGATTACTAGCTGTGTCATTGTTAATGGTTTCCTGACAGAGCAGTTTAAAACTTTTTTTTTTTTTTAAATGCTTTTTTGCCTTTATTCAGATATTCAGACGAGAAAATTGTACAGAGATACATTATTTTTTCATACATTGTAAACACAATACATAATTCAATCCGAAACAAATAATACAATGCAAAATCTGCAATCTGAATAAAGATTTTAAAAGATAGATAAGAAAAAAGGTGAAGGTGCTGCTTTATAACCCATAGTATACATGATAAGTCAAACTGTCATCTTTACATATATAGGATAAACTACATGCAGTGCATTTTCAATTCTTCGATTTTATTTAACATTATTTATTATATAGTATTTCTTATATCAGTGGAGTTCTGTAACCATACTGTTGCAATAATAAAAACACAATACTAACAATTAAGTGGTTGGATCAATGAGAAAGTGAGGGAGTGAGGAGGAGAAGAAGACATAAATGAAGACATTTATCATTATTATTACTATTATTATTAATAATAATAACAAAAACAACAACAATAATAGTAATAATAATAATTCCAATAATTATTTTTTTTAAATATAGAAATAATCATATAAGTAGATATATAGATATTAAATTAAATAAACATATACATACATATACACATATACACATACACATACATATATACATATATATATATATATATATACATATACATATACACATATACACATACATATACATACACACATACACAAACATGCATATGTCTGATATAATACGCCTCACTCCTTTTAAGGAGTGAAATTTTCCCATTTTTTAAAATGTAGTGTTAGTTTGTCCTTTATTCTTGCCTTTTCATATTCAATTTTTTCGGAGTTCTTTACAGCCTTACATATATCTTTACTAGTAGGAACCCTTCCATTTTTACGACTATTGTAAATCATATATTTGACCATAATCAGTACATGATTAAGTAATATATTGTCTTTCATATCAACTCTAAAGCCCAGTAACACATCAATCCATTGTAGATTAAGTAGCTGAAACATTTTTAATTCATTTCCCACCTCCTTCCATATACTTGACACTTCTTTACATTTAAAGAAGACATGGCAATATGTTTCTATATCTTTTTTACAAAATGAGCATAAATTTGATTGAGTTAGTCCAAATGCGTATAGTTTATCATTACAAAATACAACGCTATGTAAAAGCTTGTACTGAAATTCCCTTAACTTCCAATCTAGAGTACAAAATCTGGGAATTGAAAAACATGTTGCTACTGCTGACTTATCCAGATTTAAAGCTAATACCTCTGGATGTTTAAAAACAAAGGAATCCTGTAATGTACCAATAAAAATGTTGTAGAGCATTTTGGAAGACAGAGACTCAAAGGAGTAGACTCTTTTGTTAATATTAAAATAGATGTTGGAAAAGTCAAGAGTGTCATTCAAAGTATCATCTTTTCTTCTTTTCACCTTCCAAGAAACTGGTAACTTAGTATATACATCATTAAGGAAAAATATATCGTCTACATTTAGACCTTTCCTTATAAAATAATCCCCTGATCTGATATTACCTTCTGCGTCAATCAGATGTTTCACTTGAAAAAATGTTAGCATCAAATATTTTTTCATTAAAATGAAAAATCCTACCTTTAATAAGAGTATTGTTAAAGATAATTTGATTTTCATCATGTGTTTCTTTGACAATAAATTGTTTCTCTTGTAAATAATTCCAGATATTCAAAAATTCCAAGTAGAGATCGGGTACTTTAATATTAATGGAATTGCAATTGTAATTGCAGAGAAATATCAACCTTCCCCCTACCTTTTTAAATGTATAATCAAAAAACTGTTTCCATTTCATGTTATTATTGCCATAAAGAAGTCTCTTAATCCACATTACACGTTGAGCGCAAACCATATACTTAAAGTTCAACATTTTTAAACCCCCGGTGTCATAGTTCATATATAAAATATTCCTTTTTATTTTATCGTGGCCATTCCATATAAAATTAAAACAGATTACCTCCATTTCCTTAAAAACCCATGATGGTACTGTCATTATAGAAGACACATATAATAATTTAGAAATTGCAAAAACTTTTACTAATTGAATTTTCCCAAAAAGTGTTAGATCTCTTTGCTTCCACCACCCTAACAATCTTTTTATTTTGCTCAGTATTTCTTTATAATTCATTTCTTCTTTAACATTAATATCTAAGGAAAAGTATACCCCTAGTACTTTAACAAATGAAACCATCTTACCCAACGTAATACTGGAAAAATCATCATTACTTTGACCAGAAGAACCCAACTTCATAATATGTGTTTTGTCCTTATTAATTTTCAAACCAGATACTTGGGAGAAGGAATCCATTATTTTTTCTAAGATTTTCATATCTTCTGTATCTTTCAAAAAAATGGAGCAATCGTCTGCATACATTACTAACTTCATTTCTATATTGCCTATTGTAATACCCTTCAAGTTTTGTTCATTCCTAATAACCGATGCTAATGTTTCTATGATTAACAAAAATAAATATGGAGACAAAGGATCTCCTTGTCTTACACCCCTACCTATTTCAAAATAACCTGTGGAAAAACCCCCATTCATGACACAGCTAACTACATTATTATACAATATTTCTATCCATCTACAAAAATATGAACCAAGACCATATTTTTTAATTAATACTTTCATATATGAGTGTGAAACGGTGTCGAAAGCTTTCTCAAAATCAATTGTTACAAAAAACCCTTGTACATTGTATATCTTTGTGTAAAATATAACATCATCAATAATTCTTACAGCTTCTCCAATATTCCTACCAGGCAGAAAACCCACCTGATCTACATGTATCACCTCTTCTATGACCTTCTTTATTCTCTCAGCCAAAACTTTAGACAATAGTTTATAGTCAACATTTAGAAGGGTAATTGGTCTGTAATTACGAATATATAAAGGGTTTTTATCTTCTTTTTTAATTATAGTTATAACACCCTGTTTCTGTGTGGTAGACAGTTCACCTTTCTCAAAAGAGGTATTAAATGAATCTAAAACAAGGTTCCCTATATCAGGCCAGAAGGTGCGATAAAATTCCACTGACAGACCGTCATTTCCAGGAGATTTGTTTAAAGACATTTTTTTTAATATTGAAGTACATTCACCAATCGTAATTTTATCATCACATAATTTCTTACTAGCTTCACTAATTTTCAAAGGGGAGATGTCACAAAAATAACCATCCGTCCTACCCGTTCCATCATGCTCTGAGTATAAGTTATGGTAAAAATGTCTAATTTCTGTTAAAATTTCTTTCGGATCAGTTATTTCCTCATTTCTGCCTTCTAATTTCAGTTTGTCTATAAATGTTTTTCTCTGATTTGATGCCAACAGCTGTTTAAAGTAATTTTCATTGATTTCACTTTCTTCAAACCATTTTGCACGCGATCTAACTTTTAACCCTACTACTGTCTGATTATATATCTTTTTTAAATCATTTCTCTTTAACTCTAAATTCTGTAAAATATCATCATTTGGAGAAATAACCAGTAAATCTTCCAGCTTCTGAATATCTATCTGTAATTTTCTTAATTTTTCCTTCGTTTCCTGTGCCTTAGCTTTGGAATATTTCTTGGTTTTTTCACGAATATTCATTTTAACGAAATCCCACAGGACTCTTGAATCTGTAATGTCTTTCTTCCCCTGATCTACAAAAGATTTAATTTCTGCTTTCATATATTGAACATATTCTACATCTAGACACAGACTATTATTAAACTTCCAGTAAGATGGACCTATTTTTCGAAAAACTTTATCACCCCAAAACAGACTTAGAAGAATAGCAGAGTGATCAGGAGCTATAGAGGGTATAATATTGCACTCAGAAATTTGTTTATCTAGTTCATTTGAAATAATCCAATAGTCTAACCTACTTTGAATTAAAGGGTTATTTTGCCTGTAGGTAAACTGAATCTTGTCTGGGTTTCTCTTCCTCCAAATATCCGTTATATCAAACCTTCCAAGGAAATCCTCAAATTCTAAATTGAAAGTATGACCTTTAATACTCCCCTTACTTGAGATATCTAAGTCAAAATTCCGAATCATATTAAAATCCCCACCAACTATCAAAAGAGATTTGTTTACATTGAAGTCATTAAGGCGGACACTTAAATGATTTAGAAAATCAATCTGTTCCTGCTGTTTATCTCGAACTGGAAAATATACATTACAAAGAATATATCTTATTTTTTGTACGTTCACTTCTAAAATTATGTACCTCCCTTCTGAATCACATTCACTTCTCAATACATTCAACTTCAAGTTATGTGAAATCAGAATACAAACTCCTCGACTGTGGTTGCTTCCGTGACTAAAAAAGCACTCCCCACTCCATTCCCTCTCCCATTGATCCTCCACATCGTTTGTACTAAACGTTTCCTGAAAGAAAAGTATATCTCCTCTTTGTTTACTCCACTTAACTATAGCGTTCCTTTTGGTAACGTCTCTGAGACCTTTAACATTTAAAGAGATTATATTCAACAAATTATTCTTACTGTCCATCATACATAATTACAACACTATTACAGAAGATCAGTGCACCGTAATTCATTATAGTCGTATATTGGGTTTCTGATTGTAGTTTTGAGATCAATAAGTGTACCAATAGTAGCAAATTTGCAGCTTTCACCTTAACATACAACGACGTAACACAAACACAAAAACGAGACAATACAAGACATACACACACAAAACAGAACGACGAAGATGACAGGACCACCATGAGAGTGTGCAAAGGTGTTAACTGCTCTAGTGGTCATGCACCGCCTTAGTAATATAGTACTTTAAAATACTGTCGGCATATTAAAGAAAACCAAGAAAACCATATACGGGAAACACAATTTCATCGACCTCCCCCCCCCCCCCCCCAGGGTCCTGGTTTCCACAATACAAAAGAATAGGGATGAGCAATCATTGTGTTCGGAGTGAGGGAAAAATACAAAAAAATGAAGTACACTGACACTCTCTAGTGTATTTCACGGGTTCGCCCGTCCTCGCATCAGTGAGCAGAGCCCCTTCTTTTCTGGTTCCAAAAAGAAAATACCGTTCTTTTCTTAGAAAATCAATATTTTATTTAAGCATCGGAGCTGGAGATAACTACCGTAAACGGTAGATGAACCCGTGAAATCACTCTTATATACACACACTTTTTTTCTTAAATCAGCAGAACAAAATGTATACCGGTGATTCAATACCTAAGTTCACTTCTCTATTTAACACTACACTGCAAAAAACCCGTTCAGCCTCCAAACACCCCCCCCCCCCCCCCCCCCCCCGCGACAGATTCAAAACACCGCGACGCGCCCACACATTGCACGGGTCCAAGAGCCAAGTCCAGAGCCAAACACACGCCGCGCCCACCCCCACCACGCCCTAGGCGCCCACTAGACACACATGTCCACCCCCCCCCCCCCAAACGGCTCCAATGTACAGGCCAAACACCAACGCCCACACCACAATCACCAGGCGTCCACACCACAATCACTCACACTGCTCAAATACTAAACAGCGTGTGCGACCACGGTGCAACACCAAACGATCACGGGTGCAAACACCCGGTGCCCAGCCTATACACCTGTCCAAAAGGCAAACACGCACATCCAAACACGCACCCAAGGCGCGACGAAAACAAGCACAGCATGCGTTCAACTCCCAACCCAGCTCCCAAATCCGCACAACACAACGCGCCGCAGTGCTCCAAATCTGCCACAGAAAGTGCCCAGAAACCAAACAAATCCCTTACAGTGTATAAAATGTTCTATAAAGAGATTTTTTCGATCTGCTGTACGTGTAAACATCACAAAATTATCTCCATTGAAATATTAAAATGAGAGGGTACTACAAAAATTGGAGGTCAGGAGTTCAGCTCTTTTCTCTGGCTTTTACAATAAATAAAGCCGACTTCCTGCAGACCATTAACGTTAGGAGAACAAAGATTACCTCCAGTTACATAATACTATATTGTGGTGACACGCTCTTAAACCTGCCGTTGACTAATTGAAATGGCAGAATATATTCTGCACTTCATATTGATCATGTATTATCCAAAACATGAAAACAAAAGAAAGGGGTAGAAAATTGCGCTTATATAAAGGTAGGCATGCATCACTGGACCTGTTTACCAAGCCATTCAATTCCATGGATACTTCCATGTAGAGAGATAAAACAGGTCCATCCTAATTAAAATTCCAGTTTGTAAAATACATCCCGACCTTCGAAAACAAAAGTTATGAGGTGTTGGCACTCATTAGATCGGTGGTATTGAATTTAAGTTTTTAAGTATTGAGTTTAGTGAAACCAAAGTTACAATGAAAGAAGGCAGGAGGATAATTAAATAGAAGCTCGATGCTTCCTTAAAGGCATTCAAGCAATAGCATGAGACAATAACAGAGCTCGTAATGATAGGCGTCTAGGGTACTTTCCATTCTTCAAGAAGCTTGACACTAAATTTGTATCCTAACAAGGCAGATAAGACCCAGATAAAACCCAGAGAGGAATCAGACAAGGCTGCCCTCTCTCGGCACTACTATTCATTTTAGCTGCTGAAATGTTAGCAATAAGAATACGTAACAACTCAGATATAAAAGGAATAAGTGTAGGAAGTAATAAAAGTCCTCTGCATATGAAGTTACTTCAATATGCAGATGACACAGTTTTCTTTGTAAAGGATCAAGAATCATTATGTATAGTATTAAAAGAACTAACAATGTTTGGAGAAGTTGCAGGACCAAAACTGAACAAAAGTAAAACGACACTCACATGGATTGGAAATGAAGCAGATAAATGGAATTTACAAGACCATACACTATTGTGGTGTGATGAACCAGTAAAATACCTTGGTATGCTAATTTCACAAGATAAAGAAAAAGCCATAAAGATCTTATGGGAAAGTAAAATGGAAAAAATGAAAAAACAATTAGATAATTGGAGAAAAAGAAATTTAACATTATTTGGAAGAGTAGTTGTAATTAAGACATTAGCAATAAGCTTGGTGATACACTTAATGATGTTTGAAACAGTGCCTAAAGTGTATGTTAAAAGAATGAATAAGATGTTCTTTAACTTTATTTGGAACGGGAAAAATGAAAAAGTAAGAAGAATTGATATGTTTAAACGTTGTAAAAAAGGAGGTGTGAATATGATGAACATTGAAGCACAAATTAGTAGTTTTAGATTGCGTTGGCTAGGGAGAATCACTGATGAGTCAGATACAACGTGGAAGAAAATGGCCAACTTCTGGTTTGATCAGCTAGGAGGTCTTTCTTTATTATTAAACTGTGATTTTGATGATAGAATTCTTTATTATTGTGCAGAAAAAATACCAAAATTTTACTGTGAAATCTTATTGGCATGGTGCAAAGTAAAAGAAAAAGTAAGGAAGAAATCCAAGCTGGATATTATTTGGTTTAATAAGAACATCATATTTGAAAAGAAACTGATGTTCTTTAAAAACTGGTTTGAAAGCAATATTGTGTACGTAAATGATGTTTTTGTAAATGATAAGTTCATAGATATTGAGCAAATTAAGCATATTTTAAGATTTGGGAAAAGTAATGTATTCTTTGATTTTGCAAAGCTTAAAAAAGCTATTCCAAAACAGCTTTTAAATATGAAGGTAGATAATAATGGTCAATTAGAAAAAAGAGATAAATTAAAAGAGTTCCACTTTAAGATCTTATATAATTTATTGCCAGTGAAGAAAAACCTTTTGAAGTGGAAACTTGCATCCAATGATATGTGTGAACCATGCCAAACAAGTGAAGACATGGTTCATGCCCTTATTTTATGTAAGTGTAATGATTCCTTTAAGTCTTATTTACACTGGCTTATACGTAAAGTGTTTGATATTGACATAGAGTTTGAAGTAGATCTCCTCATTAAACTAGGCAATGAAAGTGAAATAGATAACATAATGTCTATAGCTTTTTGGTCGATATATAGAATGATTTTATTGCGTAACAACAAGGGATATGATTTGAGAGAAATTGGACTGAAACGGATTTTTAACTCTGAACTTAGGAAAAGAATTGAAATAGAACAGAATAAGAGAGTTAAAAACAAAACAGTGTATCATTTACCAGAACAATTATTGGATTATATTTGACAATACTATGTGATATACATGTATGCTCTATGTGCAGAGGCACAACGAATGTCTCATTGTTCATGTGTACAACAGTGTGTTCCAGTGGGGATTGAGCTTGGACATTTTACATTTGATAAGTGCAACTCATTGATTCTTAAATATTTTGGAAGATAATATGCTTTTAATTCAGATCACACTCCACAATTCAGTGGGAGCTTTCTTTCTGCTTAGGACTGATGGTCACTGGGCGATTGTTGTTGTAACATGGTAACTGTTGAATGAGACTCTTGCTTGGGTGTGTCGTTAGTAATGAGACGTTTTGAGAAGAGAAGACAGAGTAGAATGAAAAGACAAAACTTGAATAGAAAGATTGACAAATGAGTGTTAATAGAATCATGCTTATAAGTGACCGTCAGACCTGGCTGGAGGAGGTTCCGAAGAATGTGTGGAATAACAGAGGATTTATGGATAACGTATTATGTATATCAATGTCAATTTTTTTTTAGTTGTTACATGAATCTAGGTTCAATCTCACTCTGGGATAGACTGGAATGTACCATTACTAACTTGATAAGTATACTTTGTGAAACTCTTGTAAAAACCCGATCAGAAGGAAATAAAAGATTTTTGAAAGAAAAAAAAAAATATCATCAGCTGCTATTGTTGGTCCCCCCCCCCCCCCCCCGTTTTTCCCCTTTTCATACATTTGGTAGCCATTAGGCCCTATTGTGCTGGTAAGGGCTTCGGAGCAAGCCCCTAAACTGTTTTCTTCGCCTGTGTACTGTCGTCTCAAACCAGTTTGAGACGTCAGTATAGGCGAAGACAAAAAAGAAAAAAAAAAGGAAGAAAGAAAAGGAAAAAAAAGCTGCACGCACTGTAATATTCTGGTGTAACAGCAGAATATTGCGGTGCGTGCAGTTTTTTTTTAGTTTTTTTTTTTTTGTATTTATGTTTTTATTGAAAACCAAAAACAGAAGCATAAAACACAAGAATACCAAAGATAAATATATATATTATACAATGTGTTAAGTCCAATAACATGTATCATAATAAATAGGGTCTCTTAACATGTCTATTTACATAAAGAGAAAACAGAGGTTATTCAAAGGGTTTCTATTAGAATTTCAAATCAAAAGACCATTTTTTTAAATGTAAGCATAACTTATCTTTCTTTTTTGCAATTTTATACTCAATATTCTTTTTTACTTTCAAAGCCATAAAAGCTTCGAAGTTTAACTCAGACTTTTGAAACTTGCATCGAATGACACAGAATTTCAAGCATAAGAATAAAAAAAGATTGATACATATATCATGGCAACTGCCTGTATCAACTCCAAATACATTATTAAAATCTGAGTTAACAGTAAACTGACCTGTACATTTATCAATGGCATCAGTAACGCTGTTCCAAAGATGTTTAACCTTCTCACAATCACAGAACAAGTGCTTCACTGTCTCTGGATTTTTTTTTTTTTTACAAAAATGTTCACAATGGCGAGTCAGTTCTATCTATCTTGAACAAGAATGAATTAAAAGCAAAAACATTATGGAATATCTTAAAGTAAAATGACTTCAGCTGAGTTTCAATGGTGCATCTAAAATTATGCTTATGTATTTTTGACCATTCAACACTATTATCCTCAAGATCAAGCCATTCACTCCATTTTTTTTTCAGCTTTTACACAGGAGGTGCAATCATAGTAACTGATAAGTATTTAGGGACCTTCAGCTTTTTGACCAGATCAGCCTGCATTTTTTCAAAAATATCTTCTTCAACTTTCTGCGGTTGCACAAACCAATCTAAATTAATTCCATTCATCAAGGAATCATATTTCCTTTGATCATTTATAGATATATCAAACTCCAGCACCAAATCTTCAAATGATTTAACATACGAGTTTCCTCTACTAAACTGTGAAATAAAATATATGCCTCTTTCATACCACGACGGGTAATCTTATTCCACCAGATGAAATCTTGCATATGATATCTATTCAGATTCCACTCCTTAATTATCACCTGTCTATATTTATACCAAGTTTTTATAGTTTAAATCACCTGACAATTCTTAATCTTTTTCAAAACAAACTGGGAGCTTCGGTTTTCCGTAAAACTAGGTGATCAACATGAAACATACATGCACATAGCATTTCTATTTCAATAACTTTCCAAGAATTTACATAATTAGGATTAAAAAAATGTTTCACCCGTCCAGATAATTTTTTGGGCCTCATGCAGCATAAACACATGGGTCTAACATCTTAACTCTTTCAGTGCAGATGTCACATATATGTGACAGATAGACTTGTCATTTTCATTCACCAATTGCTCCACCACTGGAAAGGTATATGGTGGTCAATGTATATCAACATTTTGAGCATAAACCAAGCATTCTAAATATACGATTATAATTATATGCTACTATAGAAATTTTCAGAGAAAATTGCAGATTTTAAAAAAGATATTACCTTAGTTCAACATTAAACAATAGTAAACAAATGATAAACAAACATATAATGGACAAAAAAGAAACTTAAATATAATTTTCAATAATTCTTATGCATAAAGTTGGGTAAAGTAATAATGTTTGGTATCATAAGAAATGGTAATAAATTTCCTACAAGTTTTGTACACAATATTTTGTGAAATAATAGCTGGTTAATGAGGTGCAGACATTTGAAAAGTAAGCATTGATCGCATTTTGGTAAAATTTTGAAGAGAGCTGAACCCTTTAGCACAGTAAGAGTTAAAGTCCCCGTTCTTCATAGTCCGTTTTACTCTGTCATTACCATTGTTCCATAAAAATTTATACAACAGTGAAAACTGTGAATTTAACTTAATTCTTAAAAAATGATTTTGGAATTTCAATAACACTGAAAATAAGTATCTAAGCTGTGGTCATGGCAATACCTAGTAAAGACAAATATCGTATTTTCCAACAATTAATAATTTGTTCAATCTTTCTTAGCCTCTGAGGGAAATTCAATTCACATAGCGAGGAAATTTGCAATTTTGATCTCCACGTTAAACCCTCGGCCTCTTTTTCGGCGCGTGCAGCTAGCTAGCTAGTGCCGTTCGAGCTCGGCTCAATTAGGTGTGCATGTACTTGTGTACGTGACGTGTGTAGACAGTGCAGACGTGCAGTTGACCTAGCTCCACGACGAAAATCGGCATGATTACATGTACATGTATGTGGTCCTTGTGATGGCTTGATTCTTCTTTCTTCATTTTTGATTAATCAAGGGAGTTGTAAAATTCGAATTTGAAGATGGTGAAAGAGCAATTTCGGGAAACAGACGTGGCCAGAAAAATGTAAGTTAATGAAAAATCTTCAAACCAATTTCTGTCGATATTTATTTATCAAACATAATTTGAAACGTATGGGACCGAAGATCAAATAAGTTGATGAAATATAGATCTAGTCTAGTCTACCTAACAAGTCAATGTTAGTAACTGTTAGGATGGGGGGTTGTGTATCGGGACACTTGACGAAAAATAAACTGTCAATTTTGCCATCGGGTTTTACGAAAATTATGCATCAAAATAACATTAAAATCGGTGAATATTTGCAATTTATGATCATTTGGTCAACTTATCTTGTGAAAAAACTGAAAGATTTATGATAGGTTGCATAAAAGATTGTTCGATTTACTGTTTAAAAGTGACCTGTCCAGATAAGTAACCTGTCCGGACATACGACGCGTGTAGCCTGGAAGGCTCTTTGAAGAGTAATGTCGTGGGGTGGGTTGGATTAGATACCCAGGGTTGTACCATATTAGGGAACAGAACTTTGGAAAAAAAAAAAAAAACTGACGCTACTCTTCAAAGAGACTGATTTTTTAACCCCACTCTACAATAGAGCAGCCATTTTAGAGTCTAAAGAACCTCCTGAAAATCACCTTTAGTACCGTGAGCCAGCTTCTCTCATCTCCTCTTCACCATAGCTTTAGAATATTAAAACCCCAATTTTTACCCTAGAATTAAAAAATATTGGGGAAAAAATGTGAAATATTAATTTTAATGGTTACCGGTAGTCCGAACGACGCCCCGAAAAAGCCTCGGCAGCTTCACTGCGCTCGTAGACCCGGAAGTGTCCCGTAATGTCATCGACCTACAGTTACGCAATTTTCAGATCCACCATAAGTTAGACAAGACCGCTACTGCATGCATGCAGAAGACGCACAATCAAAATACGTGCGATGCCCGCGTGCTTGTAGCGGTCTTGTCTAATCATATGGTGGATCTGAAAATTGCGTGATTGACTATAGGTCGATGACAGTACGGGACACTTCCGGGTCTACGAGCGCAGTGAAGGCTTTTTCGGGGCGTCGTTCGGACAACATTCAACCTACCGGTAACCATTAAAATCAATATTTCACATTTTTTCCCCAATATTTTTTAATTCTAGGGT
This sequence comes from Heliocidaris tuberculata, assembly GCA_025618425.1. Taxonomy (NCBI): domain Eukaryota; kingdom Metazoa; phylum Echinodermata; class Echinoidea; order Camarodonta; family Echinometridae; genus Heliocidaris; species Heliocidaris tuberculata. Next base: position 13,745,966 of record CM046851.1, read on the forward strand.
AAAAATTGGGGTTTTAATATTCTAAAGCTATGGTGAAGAGGAGATGAGAGAAGCTGGCTCACGGTAAAGGTGATTTTCAGGAGGTTCTTTAGACTCTAAAATGGCTGCTCTATTGTAGAGTGGGGTTAAAAAACCAGGCTCTTTGAAGAGTAGCGTCAGCTTTTTTTTTTTTTACTCTTCAAAGAGCCTTCCAGGCTAGACGCGTGGGTATACTGGTGAAATAGGTATCTATTAACTTTAACCCTTTCAAGACAATTGACCACATTTTGTGGTTTGGCTCAATAACTTTTGATCCAGAGCTCTAAAAATTATACCAGATGCATGAGTAGAAAGAGCAAAAATTTCTACACACACTATGTCTATTTTTGTTACATGACCATATTGCGTTTGATCCCAGGAATTTTAAAAAGGAGAAGAAGCTTTAAAATCCTTAAATTGGCAACACATTGAGAGGTTCAAAATCATTGTTTTTTATCAAAATTGGCAACTTTTTCAACTTTTCAACAATTCTTTTAACCATGTATATTGTTTTCAAAGACATTACCCCTTCTTACAATCTTGTCGCACTAAAAGAAAAATATTATTGTTGCCAATTTGAAGAACGAAATGTGATCAATTTAGCCCTTAAATAATTCCTGTCTTGAAAGGGTTAACATTGCCATTGTCATTGACCCGGGGGTCGTTTCATCAAACCGTCATAACTAGCTATACGAGCTCTGTGGCTTAACAATCTGGTATAGTCAAGGATTGTATTTCCAAACAGATTGTATTACCGAACGTGTATAGTTAAGCGCCTAAAATGGGTTTTCATATGCGTGGGATTACACGTATGAAAACCACACTATTGAAACAAAGGTTGTGTCTTTTTCCCATAGGTTTCAAACGTTCAGAAATACAGTACCTTTTTCAAGGGACCAAAACGCCGCGTCGTTGGGAAGGGGTTCACTCGGAAGGGAATATTGTATTAAATCTTTTTAAAATTCCATCAACTTCTTTTTCTGTAGGACTTTGAGCATTCATTATGTAAGTTTGACAGATATTCGTTTGATATTTTATTTGCTATCGTTGATTTTCTGAAAAGTGTTTGGACACTGGATCCACCACCATACTGGCCACAGAGCTATACACTCCATGCCTATACCGTGTGTGGAGGGGATATCAACCAAAAAAATCTAGATCTAAATATCACCATTTCCCACATACTGTGAGCCATGCAAACCACCCTCGGAGTTTGCTATAGGGGTTACCTTCCAGGATCAACTAAGATTGTAAAAATTGAATGAATAAAAAAAAAAAAACCCACAAAAATCGGCAGGTGTGATCAGGGTTTTTTTACCTTGCACTTGTAACTTGTATATATGGGACTACACATACAAGGTAAGATTGGTGTAGTCCCATATACATGTATACAATTTACACATGAAAGGTAAAAAAAACCTGATCACACCTGCCGATTTTGTGGGGTATTTTTCTTTTTTAATCATTCAATTTTTACAATCTTAGTTGATCCTGGAAGGTAACCCCTTTAGCAAACTCCGAGGGTGGTTTGCATGGCTCACAGTATGTGGGAAATGGTGATATTTAGATCTAGATTTTTTGGGTTGATATCCCCTCCACACACAGTATAGGCATGGAGTGTATAGCTCTGTGGCCAGTACCAGATTGATAAGCCACAGAGCTCGTATAGCTACGTCATAACGACAAGATCAGCGACATCTCGACACTGTCGCTCAACTTGTCCGCTAAATGTTTCACAAAGCCGTCTTTGCCAAGACCAGCGACAACTTCGCTGACAAGTGACTTGTCGGTACTCCAGACCTGTCATATCTTTTTAGAAAGCCATCACAAGCCAGCGTTTAGTTAGTCTATGGGCTGCGAAAAAATAAGAAATGTAAATTCAGAGAACATTTATTTCCTGATCTCCAAGCACTATCCTTTACCATTCCTTTATCAAATAGTATTACTAATGTTCGTATTATAATATTTTACAGACAAACAATATGTTCTTATGACTTCTTGACCTCCCAACAAGTAACTGAGATTAATATTAACCCTTTCATGACAGGAATTATTTAAGGGGTAAATTGATCACATTTTGTTCTTCAAATTGGCAACAATAATATTTTTATTTTAGTGCTACATGGTTCTAACAAAATGTAATGTCTTTGAAAACAATATACATCATTAGAAACTTAGTCGAAAGTTGAAAAAATAGCCAATTTTGTTTAAAAACAGTGATTTTGAACCTCTCAATGTGTTGCCAATTAAAGGATTTTGAAGCTTATTCTCCTTTTTAAAATTCCTGGCATCAAACGCAATATGGTCATGCAACAAAAATGGAAACAATGTGTGTAGAAATTTTTGCTCTTTCTACTCATGCATCTGGTATATTTTTTAGAGCTCTGAATCAAAAGTTATTGAGCCAAACCACAAAATGTGGTCATTTGTCTTGAAAGGGTTAAAAATACCCACATCGGTCTACCATAGAAAAAGCGTCGAAAACGGAACAGTCTGTATATACAGACCAATTTAAACGACGACAATTTATCATGTATGTATTTTCCCTATATCTATCCCTTTTCACGCAATGCTTTGATATGAATAATAGTAAATGTATTTTTTATAAATGAATATCAAGAATTGGGCTATAAAATATCTTAATTTAATCACTTTCTCGAAAGTGTACACGAATTGGGCCTTCTTTCTATAATTAGTCAATTACGGTATCCTCTTATTTACAAATCTAGATTCGTACATCGCAAAAGTATCCTTGAGTTTTCTCAATTTTATAAATTCTAAGATGCCACAAGTAACACATATTTTCATGTAAACGGGATGTTTGTATCATCAGTATTAATTTTCGCTGCCATTTTTGACATTTTGGAACAGTTTGGGGAAAACTGAGCCTCAAAATATGTTTGGGTAATTGACGATAAATCCGATGGATTGTGATAAAGACTAAGTTTCTTAGCCGATGAGTATCGATATCATTGAGTTGTCGTTTATCATGTCTTCGTGAAACAGTGTTTCAAGTCCATGACATTTCCGTAGATCGCCGACAAGAGTTATGACTGTCATGGAGTTGATTTGATGAAACGACCCCCAGGCTAACAGACTAAAATACAGAATTAAAAAGTGGAAGTTTAATTGTATGTCAATAAACCAATAACTTTGCATAAGTGTGAGTGAAATTTTGGAAGTAGATCTAGTACTATGCCACTCACACTTATGCGAGGTTATTGGAGATGGGTCTGTGCATTCATACTATGTGGGAATGTGTCAAACATTCAATATTGCAGTAGTCAAAAACAGACAACAAAATTGCTCTTGTCTAAACAAGATTTAAATTTCTTAAATTAACTAGATTACCTGATTCAGGGACTCTTCCCCTCTTAGTCTTACTATGCTACAAATTTGAGGTTTCAGAGTTGAATTGAAATTTTAAGTAATTTTTTCCTCTCATGTATGAATGATGTAGAATTGTCCAATTCCCGCTAATACACACAAAAGCTAGTGAAGCCTATTCACCTGTAAAAGCTATTGTGGAGTACAAGCTTATCTGCAGATAAGCTCGTACATGTGTAAGTGGGTCTATCTATGCCAGGTCAAATTCAAAGACTAAATCAAGAACATTTACATACAAAGATCAATAAGGCTAACAGTCTAATGACGTTAATCAGACGAACCTTTGTTTATTCAGATAAGGATAATTTTTCACTTTTGTATAAATCGCATGTTCACCCCCAAATAGAGCACGCTCATGCTGTGTAGGGCCCCCACCTTAAGAAACATATTCATGCTTCAGAAAATGTCCAAAGAAGATTGAGACAGTTGAATATCCCTACCTTAGCTTACAGGAGGGCTCGAGGCGATATGATTGAAATGTACATGATTTTTAATAAAAATGTAATGCCAAATCTTGTATTACAATCCAGAGATCAGATAAGAGGACATAGTAAAAAATTGTTTATTCCTAGGACCAAAACTCAGACATACAAAAATTCTTTTTATGTACAAATACGTAAACCATGGAATTTAATCTTCACAATGACACCATTACTGCCCCGAGTGTGTACAGTTTTGAAATAGCTTTGGTTAGGTGCTGGAAGAATGAGCCCATTAAGTATGATTATGAATCGCCTGCACCAGGATACGATCCAGCCATGTTGAAAAGTAAGAAAAACTTGGAACTGAATACAGGGGCTTGGTGCCTGTGTTCAGTATCTTCCCTAGGTATCCCTAGGTGACTAGATCTAGACTTGTTACACTTGAAGAAGAAGAAGAAGGAGGAGGAGGAGAAGAAGAAAAAGAAAGGAGGAGAGGAGGAAGAAGAAGGAAGGAAAAAGAAGGAGGAGCTGATAAACCTACAATTTGTTGAATCAACCTCAACATTTAACAAAACCAGGACAAAATTTTGTCTTCTTCCTCGTTCGTTTCATTTTTATCCTCCTCTGCCATGGCCTTTAGTGATATGATTTATAAGCAATAATGTGATGTAAAATCTATTAGAATGCAGATTAAAAAATGAAAGAAATATGATACAATAAAACAAACTGTTTTTTGCAAATCAGTGAACCTCTGGGATCATTAGGCTGGTCCGGCATATGTCGTCACTTTCTTGAATTTGCAGACAAATTTAAAAACGGGTTGTCAGATTTTCAAATTTCCTGACAGAAAAAAAAAAAAAAGAGGTCATAAATTGCCAACAGGAAATTTTATGGGGGTGCTAAATCAGTTTTGTGATAGAGCATTGGGTTATATGGTAGTGGACGCTATTTCCGAACACTTTTCACAAAATCAACCATAGCAAATAAAATATTACATGAATATCTGTCAAACTTACTTAATGAATGCTCAAAGTCCTACAGAAAAAGAAGTTGATGGAATTTTAAAAAGACAACGTAGATTTAATACGATATTCCCTTCCGAGCGAATCCCTTCCCAACGACGCGGCGTTTTGGTTCCTCGAAAATGGTATTGTATTTCCGAACGTGCGCCCCCTATGGGAAAAAGACACACAACCTACCCCAATTTGGGGCAAACGGGGTGACGACTGGGGTGACCAGAGAGCAGTTCCTAAGATATTACTTATGTTTTTTTTTGCCTCATTTTATGATCTTGTACCGTGTTCTTTGTTTCAATAGTGTGGAGAACATACGCGTAGTCCCATGCATATGAAAGCCATTTTATGCATTTAACTGTACGCGTTAGGTAATACAATGCTGTTCGGAAATACAATCCATGACTATGTATTGATTATAATAGTTGGTTCAAAATCAAGTCAGTGTAATGGACCAGCTATTGTCAACCTACATTTAGATATCTTTTCCATTTGGAAGGGGGGGGGGGGGTAGAAGAGGAGGGAATGGCACACCCCATGATTGAAATAGCAGAACAGAAAATGAAGGTCATCAAATCACCACTTTAACTTCATCTCATGCAAAAGTGAATGCTGACAAAAAAACAGTTTCCATCAATAGTTATAAAATGTGGAGGTTCCCAGGTCGCTTAAGGCCACCGCACACCTTACGATCGGTCTGCGATCCGATTTCAGAAGAAAATGTAATATCATTTGACAAATCATTTAAAATGAAAAATAGTTTTGATTGAGGGTCTGAATAGTCATACAGATAGTAAAATCGATAATACGGCCTTTGCCAAGTTTTCTAGTCGGTGGAATGGCCAAATGTAGGCTCCAAGTCGTAGTGACGTCACAAAAATTGTACGACTGCCTACGATTTGAAACTAATTTTGCCGTTATTTCCTGTAGAAAGCTGACACACCAAAACCCTATGTTTAGTATTCATATTACTTTTCAGAACCTGAATAGGGTAGATTTCATTTGTTAAAATGCCAATATTTATTGCCATAGCGATTTATTGCACAAATCAGATCGCAGACCGATCGTAAGGTGTGCAATGGCCTTTATGAGCAAAAAGCATACTGACACTTTCCTTTACTATCTTTGGTAAATTAAGTACCCAATTTACCAGTGTAAACTGTTTGCTTTTCTCCTTTGAATATTTGCAGAAGCCATGTTTGCTTTGGTCTGATGTCCCCTGAGCAGATGCGGCAGCAAGCAACTATCCATGTTGTAAGCAACAAGTTGTATCAACCTGACACCCGCAACCCCATCCAGTATGGCGTCTTGGACCATCATATGGTGAGTTGGAAGTTGATTTGAAACAACAATTTTGATGAGAGGTGTGTTGACAATTTTAAAGTTCAAAATGGATGTATAATTCAAAAGCAAAGGAAAATGAAATTTGTGGAATCTCAACTTTCTCATCATTAGGGCCTTCCTTTCTTCCCATAATCTCAGTTGTCAATATTAGCCACTCTGATTTTGGGCATATTTAAGAAGGGGCAGGTGGCCTTGGATTCTCTAAACAATAAGGGGGCACCAAGGCCAATGAAAAGGGCTCCAGGGCCATTTGTTAAAAAGGAATGGTTGTGTTCACAGCAGTTAAAATTGCCTCACAAGAGTTCATCATAAACTCATGTTAAAAAGCAGATGAAAAAAAAAATGATGTTGAAAGAGAATCACTCTTTCTTCCCTTTTGCATGTTGTGATTTCTGTCCTGTATAATAAATTGACTTCCTTCTTTGCATCAGGGAACCAGTGAGAAGGAGAATCCATGCCAGACCTGTAAGAAGAACCTAGCTGATTGTGTCGGTCACTATGGCTTCATTGACCTTGAGCTCCCCGTCTTTCACATTGGTTTCTTCAAGCTGGTCATCAACATCCTTCAAGCAATATGCAAGGTGAGATCATACCCCAAAAGGTTTTGTCATTTGAGGATAACATTGGAACCCGACTTTGACTTGTTAGAAGCACCAGTGAATAGTTAATTTTTTAAGATGGTTGTATGTCACATGCTCCTACATCAGTTGCCCCTTGGTCAATTTCCTACACTAATTGAATTCTTATTTTCAACTTTGGACCCAACATTAAACCGAACCCCAACCCTAATCCCAACCCAAAACCTAACCTTAAACCTAACCCTAAACCTAGCCTAAAACCCAATTGCAACACTAACGCTTACCCTGCATGTATGTCTTGGATGAAATAAAACCCAAACATTTGTCGATGGAGCATGTGCCGAATCACCTTGAAGATGCTTCCTTCAGCATACGTGCTTTGCACAGAACATCTGTAGAAGAGAGAGAGGCACTTTAGAATTATGAAGATGTGCTTATGTCACCTTCAGACATGAACTTAATTGAAAAGTTACTACTTCTCACTATTTTTACCAGTTTATTACGAGCTGTTATCTAAATTTCAACCTTCAGACCTGCGGCCATATTCTCTTGGACGATCAGGACCATCAGAACTTCTTGGACGCTCTGCGACGTCCCAACCTTACCTACCTTCAGAAGAGAGGATTGCGCAAGAAGATTCATGAGAAGTCTCGCAAGAACCAGATCTGCTTCAACTGCAATTCTTATAATGGTACGATATTTATATCTAACTTTTAAGTTATCTTTATTTGTAAATAATCTAAGATATCATTCCGCTGATTAGAGCGTAGACTTTTCCTCAATATCTATGATATATTTTAGGTAGATTTTTTGAGACAGATGGTAAAACTTGCTCTACTTTGATGGGTGGCTCAGAGAAAATTAAGCACCGGGGCTCATTCATGTAAATAGGTGTCAGGACGGATGAGAGTTAATTGTTGAGAAAGCATCTTTCTATTGCATAGAGACAGAGCCGTAGTGTTAGGACTTAAAGCTAATATAACCTCCTACTAGTTATATTAAGACTTGATAACCCTGAAACAGTCGGATTAGTTAGCCTGAAAAATTGATGTAAAGCCAACACCAGTGGTTACCCCTCTTCAGTCCCATACATGGCTTTATGTGTCACAAGGTTCACAAGGCTACCTTAGTAATGCCTTGCATGATATCCTTGTGGCATGAAACACAAGGAAGCTTGTAATATGTGTCTTTGTCTTTCTGTCTTTCTCTCTCACTTACTCTCACTTTCTCTCTTTCTTCCCTTTCTATTTCTCTCTCTTTCCTTTCTGTATATTTTCCTACAGGACCGGTCAAGAAGTGTGGTCCACTGAAGATCATCCATGAGAAATGGAAAGTAAATCGCAAGAACCCAGAGAAGGTCCTCAAGCAATTCCAGACCTCCCTTGATACAGCCATAGAACACAACAAGGACATTGAATCATTGCTTCCAAAGGCACAGGTTAGTCTCACAAGCTGAGGTTATCCAAAAATATCCAGAAACGTGGGCTGAGATTTTTTCAAGACTGTAAATTTTTCCTTTTGGGAATGCCACCAGCCCTATCCAGTTCAGTCTTAGGCAAGCCCCAAAAAACAGGTTCTCTCATTTTTCTGGAATCGTTGTCAGATAAAAATTCTCCATTAAAAAGAAAGAAAAAAAAAAGGAGCTCTGATGGAAGGGATTGTGGACTTGTCAAATGATACCTTTGAATGCTGTGAGCATAGTAATACTTACATTACAAGATCAAATGTGTGATATATCAGCAAACGAAAGAAGAGAAAAATCGTTTGCAGATTGTACATTTTCTCTGTGATAAGGCACGTTTCTCCAGATAAAATGCTGTGAGTGAGCTGGAAGAAATGTTTATATATGGATTGTTTGTGAAATTTCTTTTAACAAGTAACAGAGATTTATTTACAAACTATTATTGTCTGACTTGTCCCTCTCCAGGAAAATGTAAATCCATTGATGGTACTAGAACTAATGAAGAGGATTCCTAATGAGGTAAGCTAGATGGTAAGATGTGCTGAAAAGTATTACTTCTGGTGTGGTCAAATGAGTGGAAATGTGTCGGGAGTACTATCTGTAGCTAGTGCAAGAGCAGATAATTATACAGTGGGTGATTTCAAGTTCAGCAGTGGTGTTGGTGTTGGTGTTGAGAGCGTGAATTGGGCTGCTGATTCTAGCCCCAACACCGAATTCAGGTTTATAAAAATAATACCAATCACATTATTGATAGCTCAACACCTAATGAAGTCAATCCCAGCACCAGCTTCATTTCAGTGTTGCTGCTGGTGCTAGTTTTGCCCCAACACCAACACCAGCTTTCAGCACCGAACTTAAATTCACCGGGTGAGTTGGTAGTTTGGAATAGTAGTGGTAGTGATAGTGGTAGTGATAGTGGTAGTGGTAGTACTGTTAGTTCTAATGGTAGTAGTAGTAATAGTGGTAGGAGTATTGGTGTTGGTGATGTTGGTAATGGTGGTGGTGTTGCTAGTGTTAGTAGTGATAGTAGTAGTAGTAGTAGTAGTAGTAGTAGTAGTAGTAGTAGTAGTTGTGGTAGAAGTAGTAGTAGAAGGAGGAGTGGTGGTGGTGGTGGTGCATGTAGGCATATTAAGGCCACCGCACGCCTTACGATTGGTCTGCAATCTGATTTGTGAAATAAATCGCTATGGCATATAATATTGGCATGTTAACAAATGAAATCTACCCTATTCAGGTTCTGAAAAGTAATATGAATACTAAACATAGGGTTTTGGTTAGCTGTTAGCTTTCTGCAGGGAATAAGGGCAAAATTAGTTTCAAATCGTAGGCAGTCGTACGATTTTTGTGACGTCACTACGACTTGGAGCCGATTTGGCCATTCCACCGACTAGAAAACTCCGTAAAGGCCATATTATCAATTTTGCTATCTGTATGGCTATTCAGACCCTTGGTCAAGAATATGTTTTGGTTTTAAATTTTTTCCCAAATGATACATTTTCTTCTGAAATCGGATCACAGACCAATTGTAAGGTGTGCGGTGGCCTTTAGACTCATTATTAGCAGTATACAGTATACTGCCATGGTAGTGTTAGAAGCAGCATTCTCTCTACGAGTATAAACGATCTTGCATTTTCTCAGTTTCCATCATTTTCAAAATATAATTTAAGATTTATTTAAACAATACCTCAGAAGTTCACCTCATTTATGTTTTAATATCACCTTTTTTTCCTCTCTCTTATGATATAGGACATTCCTCTGTTGTGTATGGACACAGAAAACAGTCGTCCTCAAGATCTTATCCTAACTCGGCTCCTGGTGCCACCCCTCTGTATCAGACCATCTGTTGTTTCGGATCTCAAAGCTGGAACGTAAGTGTTCTGATAGAAATGTTACGATTCTATCCCATCTTCCCTTCAGTTCAGTTCAGTTTATTCCACATGAAACATGTTATACCCAGCTTTTATTTTGTGACTACATAGACAAGATTTTTTTTTTTCACAAGCAAATACTGTGCCAAGATTAAGCAGAGTGATTTACAAAATATGAATATTTTGCAAGTGTAGAGGCCTTAACCGTAAAGTCTTGATTTGGGTCATAATACTCCCCCCCCCCCCCCCTTCTTGAGATTTCAGGATTTTTAACAGACTTTAAATCTTTAAAACATTGCTGGGGGGTGTTTCATAAAGCTGTTCGTAAAGTTACGCATGACTTTACGAAGGACTTGGATATGAAGTGCCAGATAGGATGACCAAAGTTTTTCCTGATGTTTTAACAAAGTGTGATTGTATTTCCAATAACCTGAATTAAATTATGACAAAAAATATACTTTGCATTAAATTTTTTTGTTATAATGAGAATGATAATCTACATCTGCACAGTTCAACTTTAGTTGATGCAGTTAAAAATGATGGAGCATCCCATTTGGCTTGTCATATTTAAGTCATTCATAAAGTCATGCATAACTTTACGAACAGCTTCATGAAACACCCCCCTGAGCTTGTAATACTTCTTAACATATTTTTCTTTCCTTTATAAACTTGAAGGAATGAGGATGATTTGACAGTGAAGCTGACAGAGATCATTCTCATCAATGATGTCATCCAAAAGAGAAGGAGAGCGGGAGCAAAGATGTCTATGATAATGGTAGGTCCTAGGTTCAAACCTCTGCTTGATTTGGGGAATGAAATGACACCCCTAAGTACCTCCAATATACTTTAAATGATTAGATTCGAACAATTTCATTATATTCATAAAGATGGTTCATCATGCTCATTTTATTTTAACCCATTGTATACAAAACCGGAGATAACATGGGTGAGAGTCTACGGGACATTGTATCCAACGTCTTAATGTTCCCAAAATCTTTTTGACAAATGAATGTCACTGGTTACCCGTAGAGAGGCAGTGTAAAAGTACATGTGAATGTCTAATGTCAGTAGGCAATAGGTCACAGATTAATGTATTTCACATTTATATTCATGTTAGGAATATGTGAAGAATATCTAGTTACATTTTGTCCAAAATTGATAACAATATGCATTGCAGGATTGCAATGGTGCAACAAATAATTAATGCTCAGAATTAATTATTCACAAATTTATTTCTTACGTGTTTATAATAAGTCAATGAGAATTGTGTTTGAAAGGGAAATCTTTTATTCTATTCTGTTTGTTTGGATTTGAATGCTGTAGGAAGACTGGGATTTCTTGCAGCTAGCATGTGCTTTGTACATCAACAGTGAGACATCAGGCTTACCACTTAATATGCAGGTAGGGGTAGCTTGACATGATTTATTTCTGATTACTGTATTTTATGAAAAATTTTGTTTTACATTGGACTTAATACTGTTGAACCCTTTCAAGACAAATGACCACACTTTGTGGTTTGGTGCAATAACTTTTGATTCAGAGCTCTAAGAAATATATACCAGATGCAAGAGTAGAAAGAGTAAAAATTTCTGCACTCACTATGTCCATTTTTGTTGCATGCTGATATTTCGTTTGATGCCAGGAATTGAAAAAACAAGAATAAGCTTTAAAATCATTAAATTGACAAAACATTGAGAGGTTCAAAATCATTGTTTTTCATTAAAAGCGGCAATTTTTTCAACTTTCCAACAAAATTCCTAACCATATATATTGTTCTCAAAGACATTACACCTTATTAGAACCATGTAGCACTAAAAGAAAAATATTATTGTTACCAATTTGAAAAATGAAAGTTGATCAATTTAGCCCTTAAATAATTCCTGTCCTGAAAGGGTTAAATGTGTGAGAATGAGGGGGCTCCGACATTTCATCCGGCAACAATTGCTATGGGCTTTATTTCGTCAAAGATGTAGGGTTTTAGGTTGGGTTTAGGGCTAAGGTTAGCCAAAGTTTTGGTCCAGGTTTGAAGTAAATAAGTTGTTTAGTGTAGGAGATTGACCACAGAGCAGTTGAGGCCAGAGCATGTGTCATACAGTCATCTGAAAGATGTGCCGTGATGAAGAAAGAAGGGGAGATGGCTTATTAAAAAAACCTGGCACAGCGTTACCCCCTTGGTGTAGACTCTCTTGTACGAGAACAATTACCCTCTCTCTCTTTCCCTTTCTGTTTGAGACATGTACACTTTTGTCTACATATATAAAATCAAATCAAACTTATTATAATCAAAGCCAGTCTTTCAAAATCCAATGAATGTCAAAAATTTTGCTGTAAATTGTCAATCCTCATTTACTTTGGACAGTTGTAAGGTACGTTATTCAATTTGCAAGTGTAATGCAACAGTTCGTTTGGGAATATTCCAAAGTCTCCTCTTGATGAATTTTCCCATAGTATTCTTGGCTGGGTATCATGAATAAGGTTGAATAAGGCAACATGTCATTGGTCCATCCATTCTTTACAGTAAATCTCCATGTTCAATCTCTTCACAGCCCAAGAAACCAACCAGAGGATTCTGCCAGCGACTGAAGGGCAAGCAAGGTCGTTTCCGTGGTAACCTGTCGGGCAAGCGAGTGGACTACTCCAGCAGGACTGTCATCTCTCCCGATCCAAACCTGAGAATTGATGAGGTATATATGACTAATTGTCACACTTATTTCTGTCTGCAGCACCTCGTACTGTTACACACTTTGGTCAACGTGCATTTGCAGTCAGTGCCAACTCTGTGTAACAATCATCAGGCTACGTCTCTTGAATCTTTCAAATCCATGCTAAACACTCCTTTGTTTGTATTACTAAGTCGATGTGGCTGTTCCAGAGTATGTTGCCAAACTGTTGATCTGCCCCGAGAACTGAAGGCAGTGGCGGATTTAGGGGGGGCAATCACGGCCCGTGCCCCCCCCCCCTCTTTTGAAAGAAAACTGCATTGTGCCCCCACTTTTAGAACGGAAACCTTTTTTTTTTTGGTTGCTTGTCAGAGAATTATGAGGGGAAAACTGGACCCCATAACCCCCCACTGAGCGACTTTTGGAGGGCTGGCGAGACCAATAAAATATGGATCTCCCTCCCTCCCTCCAGTCCTGCATTTGTGTGCCCCCCCCCCCTTATACAAAATCCTGGATCCGCCCCTGACTGAAGGTGACTAAGTCTAACTGTAGGTGTAACTTTGCTGAAAACTATCTGTATGTTTTGTGATTTTTTTAGGTGGCTGTTCCAGAGCATGTTGCCTACATGTAACTGTTGATGACCTTCCCCGAGAAAGCGACCAAGTCTAATTAGGTGGTCTGTCGTAATCGACAGATCACCTTTTATATTCGTCCGAATTTTCTTTATTCTTTATTTATTTATTTATTTATTTATTTATTTATTTATTTTTATTTCCCCCATTCCTTGTCCATTCGAAATCTTCAATAGTACTTTATCAATTTTCGTCAAATTTTCGTCAGTGATGTCATCCCATGAGGACATATTCCCGTTTACATATCAAGGTCAACAGGTCATCGTGACGTCATCCAGGCGCCATTTTGTCAAATCACATTATCAATCATATCTTCATAACGAATCATCACAAATCGTTCATATTTACATGACATTAACTTCATGTCATGGGTCATCAGGTCATGTCATCAAAGGTCATTCAGAGGTCATGACGAGCGCGTACGCGTGCGTCAAAATTTAAAACTGCTCAAAATCATCCAAGGATCAAACGAGAGTACGTTTCAGGTCATTTCAAGCATTTCAAAAATTTCCGTCCGTGCGCGTCCGTGCGCGTCCGTGCGCGCGTTATGCACGTGCGCAGCGCGTACAGAGTGTAAAAACGCTGTTTTTTCGCATGGTTTGTGTTCCTGACACTATTCTTGACAATTTCCAACCATTTACAGGCATTCTCGACATTCCCTAAGGCCACACGCGCGCGTCAAACTTTAAAATCTGCGCGCGCGTCAATGGGCAAAATAGTGTAAAAGGTCGTAAAAACATGCCTCTACAAAAATAACTCTAGCCCTTTAAATAGTCCGTTGACCCCCTAATTTTTTTTCATATTTGGGTAGAGGAGGAATCATAGATATAATTTCATGGGTAATTTGAGCCTTAATTATATTGCAAAGTCATCAACATGGCGTCTAAACTCAAAATTTCATTTTTTCAAAAATGACGTCATCAAATTTATGCAAATTTGACTATAACTCCTTTAATATTGGTCATTTTTCGCCCAAATTTGGATATGATGTAGTTGAGACAATTCTCTACAAGATCAGTTATCACGATTTTTCATTTTGACAAAGGCATCATGGCGTATTTTTGCGAATAAAGGAGGTATGTCAATTTTTCTCATTTTGCGTGTATTCTCTATGGGACATGACTTTTTCTCAAATCTTGATTCTACATTCCCGTCTTCTTTGAGCAGTATCTTTGTAATTTCTGCTCGATTTTCTTCCAAATTTTAATATGTTATAGCTGAGACTATAAGCTTTCACAAGTGTGCCCTCCAATTTTTGATCAGATGTCGGGATCATGCCCATTTTTTCACTACAAAATGTGATTTCAGAATCCCGTATTTCGTTTACGTGTTATCTCTATTGGAAATATTTTGGTCCATTGGTAAAGCACTTGCCTTCCATTCCGGCAACCCCCGGATCGATTCCCGGTGGGACCATTTTTTTTTTTTTTTCAATTTTTTTTTTTGGGGGGGCCTTTCATTTTACCATCTTCTTCGTCTATTATAACATAAACCATCACAAACAATGTAATAAACTGCCTAATTTTGCGTGTTATGTCTATTGGAAAGTAGTGTGCAGTAGTTTGTGTACAATCTCATTCCCTGTCGTGTATTAAAGCTAAGGGGATAATCTCCCACATGTCCTGCAATATCAAATCGTCCAGTTCGTTATCCCGATTTCTCCAAATCGGCTCAGTCAATTTTCTTCATATTTTCGTCAGTCATCAGTCCTAATAAGGTCAAGTTCCCACATCTTTTTCAAGGTCATCAGGTTATTGTGACGTCATGCAGGCGCCATTTTGTGAAAATCAACTTATAGTCATATGTTCATAACGAAATGTCATTTCTCATTCATATTTGGCATGATTGAAGCTGATATCAATCCGGTCAATCCCAGAGATTTAGACGCACGCGTGCGCACACCTTCGCTCGTCAGTGCCCCCGCAAATATGAAAGATGACACCCCCAATAACTCCCAAAAGAGGACGTAAATCTTTCTGAATTTTGCCTCGTCCATCACATTTCGACCAAATATTATGCACACCAAAAATCAGATTCAGAGCTCAATTCGTTTTTTTTTTATTATTCATTTTTTCCTTTTTTGACCCCCCCCCCTCTTTTTACGGGGGCAATAACTCAAAAACGAAACCATGAATCTTTTTCAAATTCGACACAGTAATGAGGACTGATAAGAAGTGTTGACGGTGAAAATTTGAGGTTCATGACGTCATTATGACGTCATCTACGCTTCATTCAGTGATTTTGGGGTGAAAAATGCCCTTTTCGGACCCTGAAAATGAGCCCTAACTTCAGTTTGCGGGGTGCTAGAGACTTGGGACTTGATTCACATGAAAGAGCAGAAAATTCTACACAAAAAAGGTTTGCGTAGCTCAAACGTTTTAACGGTCGTCTTCAGGGTGAAAATGGCTTTCAAAGTTCAAATTACCCATTTTGCCATAGACACACACGTTATAGGTATTATTAGGTGGTCTGTTGTAATCGACAGATCACCTTTTATATTCGTCCGAATTTTCTTTATTCTTTATTTATTTATTTATTTATTTATTTATTTATTTATTTTTATTTCCCCCATTCCTTGTCCATTCGAAATCTTCAATAGTACTATATCAATTTTCGTCAAATTTTCGTCAGTGATGTCATCCCATGAGGACATATTCCCGTTTACATATCAAGGTCAACAGGTCATCGTGACGTCATCCAGGCGCCATTTTGTCAAATCACATTATCAATCATATCTTCATAACGAATCATCACAAATCGTTCATATTTACATGACATTAACTTCATGTCATGGGTCATCAGGTCATGTCATCAAAGGTCATTCAGAGGTCATGACGAGCGCGTACGCGTGCGTCAAAATTTAAAACTGCTCAAAATCATCCAAGGATCAAACGAGAGTACGTTTCAGGTCATTTCAAGCATTTCAAAAATTTCCGTCCGTGCGCGTCCGTGCGCGCGTTATGCACGTGCGCAGCGCGTACAGAGTGTAAAAACGCCGTTTTTTCGCATGGTTTGTGTTCCTGACACTATTCTTGACAATTTCCAGCCATTTACAGGCATTCTCGACATTCCCTAAGGCCACACGCGCGCGTCAAACTTTTAAAAAAAATCAGATTCAGAGCTCAATTCGTTTTTTTTTTTTTTTTTTTTTTTTTTTTTTTTTTAAGTGTAGACGTCGTTTCCTTGTCCATCTTTTCCTTAATTTCTCCTCCATCCTGCCTTCAAGAACAAAACCAATGGTGGAAACTTGTAGGAAATGCATGTCCATTTTACTTCCAACTCAAAGATTCGTTAAAAATCTCCCATTTTTTCACCCAATGCCAGATGAAAAAACGGAAAATCTCATACTAATTAACCGAAAACCACCCAACACCACCTTTTTTTTGCAGGGCTGATTACTTAAAAACGGAATCTTGAATCTTTATGAAAGTTGGCACAGACATGAGTGTTGGTAGGAGAATTATGCTGTGAAAACAACAAGGTCATGATGTAATTATAACTTTATCCAGGTGCCATTTTCTGAAAATCAACTTATTGTCATGTATGGTCATATATGTTCATAACGAAATGTCATTTCTCTTTCATATTTCGGATGGTCAATTTCACTGTCATATATATGGCCATCTTATCATTGTCGTCAACCCTATCATGATCACTATCTTGCCCAATCATCATATCTTACATAAGAATTCACCAGTTCAAGACAGACCACCTAATTCGTCTTCAGTGACGAATTAAATTTCTAGTTCTTTTTCTCACTTTACTGTTCTTCCTATTTTTTTTTATTTCTCAGGTGGCTGTTCCAGAGCATGTAGCCAAACTCCTAACCTACCCTGAGAAGGTGACCAAATCTAACATGGCTCTCATGAGGAAGCTGGTAATGAATGGTTGCGATGCCCACCCGGGAGCCAACTTCATTCACCAGAGACACACGCACAATAAGATGTAAGCTCATGGTACCTCTGACCCATCATCAGAGAATTCATTCACATCCTGCATTATCCTGATTTCTTTTCGTCAACAGCACTTTTGCTGTGAAACATAATCTTGAGTAGTCCATTGACACAAAAATGTCTGTGCTAACATTATTAGTGTCAGTCACTTTTTAAATTTATATTAAGCTCATTTGCATAGCACTTGTTTGAAAGAAGGTTTTATTAAAGTGTACCAACCACCTGAAAAAAGAATTTGTATACCGCTAGGAAGTATAAAATTAACCTCAAAGAACTTTATCTGAAATTCTATAGGTCAACAGTTTAGGAGTATGAAGGAAAGAAACGATAACATGAAGGTGCTCGTGCGGAACAGAACCTCCGAGTTGGGTTCCGCGTGAGCCTTTATCTTGGTGAGTGCATACGGGTGCGTTGAGTAGTCTACTCACGAGTCGTTTTTATGCTTATATAGAGTATAATTGAAATTGTAATATCTCTTTATAGAAGTTGTATTCGAAGCCCATATTTGGAATATAGTAGAATGACATGGAACCTCTAACATATAGAGTCAAATATTTTTTGGTGATTGGTACCCTTTAATCCCAAATTGTGCAATAGACCTGTTTGCTAATGTATTTCAATTTATGCATGTTTCTCTCCAGAATCCTTAGTTACCAACTATTTATTCCCCTGCTATGCATAGTGGTATCTCTATGGATGGAATCCATTTTGCATACATTAGTTGTTGCTATGGCGGACAAGCTTTTGAGTTGTCAAGAGAAACTTCTGTTCAAGAAGAATGCATAACATTAGTAAACAGGTCTATTTAGTTTTTCTACCATAGTGTACAATTGCAACAGTTAAGGCTGAAAATTTTTAAGTGGAACACCTCGGTTATCTCCCCTTTTTCTTTCTTAAATGTCACTGCTATGGTGACCTTTTGTATCTTTCACATTCCATATTACAAATTTTGTCTTTTATCATGATTTCTTCATTTTTCACCTATGTTTTCTTTTTTTCTCTCTCTCAGGTTCTTGAAGTATGGCAACAGACAGAAGATGGCTCAAGAACTCAAGGTATGTGCACAGATCATCCACAATCGGTCATTTATATACCACCACCTGTCCATCTCCCAGCTAAATACATAAGAGACATAAAGATCAAGTAAATCATCAGACCCTGATAACCTTTAGCTGACTTTGAATGTTTGTATATTTACACCCTTTTGGTTAATTCCCCTTTCCTCTATGTGGAGTATTAAAGGAGTTTTATTTGTACTTGGATTTGTAGACTCGGGTTGAAACAGTGATACATAGTAGAAAGACAGTTCTTGAATGGTCTGATAGCAGCTTACTAGCAGGGAACTAGTGAACCCTTAATGAGCATTACGGATTGATAGACTCCCACACTTTAATGAAAAGTCAGTATTATAATGAACTATGAAATCTCATTTATTTTACAGTATGGCGACACAGTAGAGAGACATCTAATAGATGGGGACATCGTACTCTTCAACCGTCAACCATCACTTCACAAGCTTAGCATTATGGCACACAGGGCCAGAGTGAAGCCATTCAGGACATTCCGCTTCAATGCCTGTGTCTGCACACCATATAATGCCGACTTTGATGGTGACGAAATGAACCTTCACTTGCCTCAGACAGAGGAAGCCAAAGCAGAGGCTCTTACACTCATGGGAGTACGTAAAGGAGATATTAAGAAACTATAACTATTTAACAAGATTTTTGTGGTTTGTAGGTTTTGTGTAGACTTAAGTGCAACCCTGTGGTTATCACTTAATAAACTTCATTCCCAAATGAGACAGTAGACTGCTTTTAAAAGACTGCAGCAAAATGTTATGATATACCGTTGTGCCTGTGACATCTGTATAACACAAAATTAGTGAGTTTTTTCTTTTACCTGTACAAAATTGTATGCTGTATAATTGTATATGTATAGGAGTTGTCCAGTGTTTATTGCTGTATAGGATAAAATAGAATGTTTTTGTCAATACACTCGTAATAGCTCACTGGTCATACTAGACACACAGACTGTGCAATTATCTTATTGAATAGGAAAGAAAATGTCAGAATCTCATTTGATATGGGGGACACAGGACACTTATCTAACTCTCAGGCTGTTCCTATAATACAAGATAACCCCCCAAATCGTATTTCTCTCTATCAGGTGAAGTCCAATCTTGTGACACCAAGGAACGGAGAGCCATTGATTGCTGCTATTCAAGACTTCATCACAGGTGAGAGAATAGTAATGTTTGGACATATAATGCCTTCATCCAAGAGATATTAAGCACTTTTTATTTGTAACATGGGTTTAGCTTGGCTGGCATGATAGGCATTCAAGTATGCAATGATTTTGTACTTACCAGGAACCCATGTACAACGCATGGGTTGTGAGGGACCTATATTGATGACTTGCCTAAAAAGGGCATAAGCACCTTTATGTAGTTTTGATTCACATCGATATAAAGTAGCAATTTTTATTACTTTTATGAGCAGACCTACAGTGAACTACTTCTGTTTATCTGTCAACAGGTGCTTACCTACTGACCTCCAAGGAAGTGTTCTTTGATCGGTCTAGGGCATGTCAGCTCATCTCAGCGATGCTATCCAGCCGTGAAGCAAACATGAGGATCACTCTCCCACCTCCAGCAATACAAAAGGTATTGAGATTTCTAATTTAAGTATTCAGTTTCATCTTTTAAAAAGTAAAAGATATCATGAATGCAGAAATATTTTGCTTTTCATTCCTCATATTAAACCTGTTTGAATGTGAAATTTTCTGGCTTTTTGTGTTCTTTTATGAGTTAGATCTCTAGATATAATGACATCTGCATTTTGTATGATCATCCCACTTAGTCACTTCAGAATTTTGCGGAAATGGCAGATGTTCACAATACAAAAAGACTGTGAAACTGTTCTTCTTTTTTTTAGAAGAACTTCTAAAACTACATTTGCTTTTCATCTGTTGTGTGAATATTTGATTTGACATGAGTGACAAAAAGTGGGAAATTGAATCTTGTATTTCTCCATTCCAGCCTGTTAGATTGTGGACTGGCAAGCAGGTATTTGGTCTTGTTCTCAGACCTAACTCAGACAGTGATGTGAAGGCTAACCTACGGACCAAGGGAAAGAACTACTCTTCAGGAGAGGACCTGTGTGTCAATGATTCTTGTAAGTTTGCTTCGTGTTCGTCGGCAACAAGCCGGATAATTATTACCCAAATCATAGAGCTCAGTCTCTCATTAAAAACTTAACTGCCTAAACCTTTAGTCACTAAACCGCACTTCTTGTGACTCACTGAACCGCCCGGGACCGCCCATGGACTTTGACCTGTGCAACACTGCAGCAAATGTATTGTAGGGGATAATGGGCACTGAAATTTTGTGTGTGCTATCTTTACACATATACCATTTAGAATCCGCATTGAAGCGATGCGTTACTGTGGAAAGATTTTGTGTACAGCAGAGAGTCTATGCCGCAAGATGGTTTACTGAGACTGGAGTTCAGTGAGTAAATGACTACAATATATGTAATCCTCAGGTGCTAAAATGGTAAAGAATATATCTGGATTTCGTCTTCGAAACTCTTACTCTTCATTCATGGTTTCTTTCTGTTTCTACTTCACTTCTATTTTGTTTAAATTTAAATACAGATACTTTTTTGAACTGTTCTTTTTTCCTTTTTTTTTTTGTCGGTTATTTTTACGAAATGGGCAAAAATCCTGTAGATTCTTGCATGATGTTCACGAAAAAAAACCAAACAAATTTGTGACTGCTCTACCATCGAAAGAAACAAATAAGATAATATTGTCTGCTGAAAGCCAGAAGTGCATTGCCTTATATACTTTTATACAGATTTAGTCCCTTCTGGCTCTCAACAAATTATATAAAGATATGATTCTCATCTGTACCCAAGTATACATCCAGTATATAACATTTGATCTTGGTGAATCAGTGAATTTCGAAGCAGAAATTTGATGAAAACATTATGCACAAATATTGACATACTTTTTTTGCCTTTGATGGCTTTTGACCAGCCTGTATAATTATTAATATTGCTAAGTATAGTTGTAATCCACCAATGTGACCTTTTGGGGATGAACTTGGAAGAGATTAAATCGAGACTGAATGCTCTGTATTCTATCCCTTCCAGTTATAGTTGTTCACAACAGCCAGCTGATGTGTGGAGCTATGGATAAGAGCACACTGGGGTCTGGATCTAAGAATAACATCTTCTACATCTTACTGAGGGACTATGGGGAGGAGTATGCTGCTGATGCCATGAGTAGAATGGCTAAACTCTGCCCTGCATTCCTTAGTAAGTTTTCCTTCAAGCTTCATTGGAGGATACCTTACAGTTAGTCTTGTCCATAGTGGTTTGGATTTTGTTGTTAGTTTTGTGTTTTAATCGCTGATTGCAAAAGATGCAGCTTTTCTCATCCAGTCACAAACAAAAATAATATCTGTGTTCTAACCCACACAAATATAACACAATCTGACAGCCCTGTATTGTAATATCTTGTTTAAATTTTACTTGTCAAGGTCCTCTACAAGAAGAAATATAACAGATCTAGCTTTCTTCACAAATTGTATCAAGAGACAATCTGAAAGTCTTGCAAACAATAGCTCTCACATAATGTAAAGTTTGTGTAAATAGCTGACATTTGATATTGTAACTTTTTAGAAAAACACAAAATGTGTTTGTAATGCTTCTTTTCAACCAATTTACTTTTTAGTGTGTGCTTATTTATATTTTATCTTTTTTTGTTCACTTCATGTTATCATAAAGACATTGAAGATTATGAATTTTAATGATAATTGCATGAATATAATAATGAGCGAAATGTTTATTATGTTGCTAGGTAACCGTGGGTTCTCAATTGGAATTGGTGACGTGACCCCTGGCACTGGTCTTATCCAGGCACAGAAACAGCTACTTCATGCAGGGTAAGAATGGGCACAGTAAAGTGATGATAATAATGATCATGATCGTAATCATGATAATGACAATGATGATAATGATGATGATGATGGTGATGACGATGATGATGATGGTGATGATGGTGATGATGGTGATGACGATGATGATGATGGTGATGATGATGATGATGGTGGTGATGACAATGATGATGGTGGTGATGATTATGATGATGAGGAGGAGGAGAATGAGAATAACAAGAACAGCAAAAACATTGTAGGAAATAATCAAAAATAATGATAACAAAAACAAAATTTAAATAACATAAGTGCTCCTATTGTGTGATCTGCCTAAAGTAAACTACTCGTGGAACAGGTTTTTCTTTTACCAGTTACCCTTATATCGCATCTGTACATTCGCTTTCCTTCTACTACTAGGTATTCCATGTGTGATGAGTACATTCAGCAACTAGAAGTTGGAAAACTGCAGACTCAGCCTGGATGTACCGCTGAGGAGACTGTGGAGGTGAGTCGACTCAGAATGCTAAACTTCAGTCAAATTCGGTCCATTTTTAGTCCCTGTAGCGTGATTTGAGTCCATGAAGAGGTAGCACAAATTTTGTTTTGCAAGTTCCTTGGACCACCTATGAAAAACAGAGGAAAATTACAAAAAGTCAGAGAAAAGTCATGGAAATCATCATTGTTAGAATTGTATATGATTACTTTGGTGAGAAGTGGGTGTATTATCACAGTGACAGGGCCAGAATGGTATTGTAAGTTCCCAAATCTATATGAAATTGCAGAGAAAAGGGGTCATGGATTTAAAAAAATATTTTGTCAGGGAAAAGTCAGGGAATCTGGAATAAGGGAATCTGTTTGTAGGAAGTTCAGGAAACCTGCAAACAAATCTTTTTTCTTCGCTCTGATTTACAGTCAATGATCCTCAAGGAGCTGTCAGTGATCAGAGACCACGCTGGTAAGGCTTGTCTGAGGGAACTACACAAGAGTAATAGTCCTCTCAATATGGCTGTATGTGGATCAAAAGGTGAGTGGCTAAGGAACTTTGATGACCTTGCTTACAGTATCATTACAGGTCATCAAACAATACCTTCAAAAATGCTAAATGATGATTATATCAGTAAGCATTAATGATAGTGGGTTCTCATATGATGCTCATGTCTGTCATGCGTGACATTCCTTGTGCTCCAGTGTTCTTACCAAAGCTTTAGCATGGCTGCTATAATGGTGCTCTAGCATTCAAGGAATACTCCTGGGTGGAGAGTGGCAAATGTAGACAAATGTCTTGCCAAGGAACTTCATATATCCAGTCATATGAACTACCTGCAATATCAGAGTCATATCTACATTTACTGATAGGGAATAAAGAGGAAGCAGGAGGAAAAAGGGAAGAGAAATAACTTGACCACAACACCTTTTCTTGTTGCTTGTTACTTTTTCAGGCATGCCCGAAGCATTTCCTTTTGATAGAAAGGTAACAAGTTGGTACTGTTTGAAAACCTCCTGTTGATGACTTTGTGAGCATGTGCACATAGTTGCGGCAAATGTACCTCCTGCTCTGATTAAAAACTTGATTTATTTCTCTTCCCTTTTTTCATCCTGCTTTCTGTTCATTCCCTTATCATTAAGTGTAGATATGACGTTAAAATTGTACTGTACTGTAGGTAATTTATATGGAAGTATTGAATGAATGAAATTTAAAAGAATACCCAGAGAGGCAGACAGTCAAAGTGGAGGTGACTGCAGTAATGGAAGTGGAGCTATAATTGGGAAATATATAAGATGAAGATGATAACAATATGGCGAGTGGAAAGATGGGAATTGGGATTGTGAGGAGGGGGTATTTCTATTACCACAACAAAGAATTTAGACTGTCATCTCTCACCCTAACTCCATGACTCCATTAAGTGTTTCTCTTCTCTCTATTCTGTGTTCTCTATTCTCCAGTGTACTTACCATTCATCCTACTCACTTTGTTTCTTGTGGTTTTGACCGATTCCTTTCCGTAGGTTCGTTCATCAACATCTCTCAGATGATAGCATGTGTAGGACAGCAGGCCATCAGCGGCAAGAGAATCCCAAACGGGTTTGAGGACAGAGCTCTACCACATTTCAAGAGACATTGTAAGTTGACCCAGTCTATCCCTCTCTAGGTCCCTGTCTGTTACATACACATTAAGAGAATCCCTAACAGGTTTTAGGACAGGGCTCCTCTGCAATTCAAGAGACTCTTTAAGTTGCCTCATCCAATCTTCCGATTGGTCTTTGTCTTTTTTGCTAATACATCGGTCATACAGTAGACTCAGGCTCCCTTAATTCCCATGAAAATAAAAATAAAATTTGTTCTTTCTATGATTCATCTCTATTATGTATGGAGAGAACTCCCTCCTGAGTAAGGGGGCCCTATACATGAGTAATTAATAAATTTACTTATTTAATTTTAATACATATCCTGCATAAGGTTCGTTATATTAGCTATGAATATTTTCCAAACTATCTCTGTGTATACAGCTCGTATTCCAGCAGCAAAAGGGTTTGTGAAGAACAGTTTCTATTCTGGACTGACACCATCAGAGTTCTTCTTCCATACCATGGCAGGAAGAGAAGGTAATAGGCTTTTTATATTTGTTTTTTTTTTAACTCCGTACTATCCTTGACCCTAGACTATTTCGATTTCTGTCCTCACTTGAGAGCTTAGCCCCACCTTTTACGTTTAGCCACGCCCTTGGTGGGGCTAACCCTGTTTTTTTCCGGGGCTAAAATAATCCCGTATGATCGTGGAGTTAGCCCACTTTGGTAAAATGCAATGTGAACAGAAGTGGGCTAAGCTTAGTTCCATACTATCGGTGGGGCTAAACGGGGATTTAGCCCCACCGATAAGTGTAAAGAGCCTTAAAGTTCCTCATCATTCCAGCAGGGTTTCATCAAACTCTAAATTCTACCTTGTCCTTGGAGAGATAAAGTGACCTCCTAGCTTATCCCCTCTGTCTGTGTATGGGGTAGGCAAGTGCACCTCTTCACAATGTTTTTAAACTATTTGTTGTTTTTACGCTACTGTTTACAGTCAGTTATGGCAATGATTATAATATCCCATAAATGTGCACTTCTCTTGTTATTCATTTTTTAAAGGTTTGGTAGATACTGCTGTAAAGACTGCCGAAACAGGCTACATGCAGAGAAGACTGGTTAAGGTAAGGAGATGTGGAGTGGTGAGAAAGGAATGTTATAAAGTGAAACCTGTCTGTAAAGACCGCTCAAAGGAGACAAGAAAAGTGATCTTTATGAGCAGGTGGTCTTTCTGTTCAGGTTCCTTTAATATACATTTCAATGTGAAACACTTTTCAAGGGAAACAAAAATTGTGGTCTTTATGGACAGGTGTTCGCTAAAGCAGATTTGAATGTAGTAATATCAATGTTTACATTTACTGTATGTAGCATTCTTTGCCAAAGTATACAAAACTGTTCTTCTTTTCCTCTGGCTTTTGCTTTGAAAGCCACAATATATAGCATTTACTACAATAAATTAATGTATCTACCTATTATTGCTAGTTTGGTCCAAACTACGCTACCACCGAGAAACTAAAAGTCACATTCGCGCATGCCCCACCCCCGTATGACGCCTTCCCATAGTCACATGCGCGAGCGCACGCCCGCCATCTTCCTCTTTTCATTCTCGCTGCCGTAGAATAAACACATCAAGATAAGTCACTGCGCCAAAATTTGAGATTCTTCTCTAATTTGCGCTTTTTGATACTGCAAGACAAATAATTCCGTTCTCCTTTTAATCCTTATTAATTTGGTGGAACGGACTTCCCAGTCATTTTTTTTTGTAAGACAGGAAATTAGTTCATTTTCTGTCTCGCTTTTCTTCCCCTTTCGTTTCTCCCGGCGTCATAGCTTTACGCATGTTCGCTGGGCTAGCAATCCGCTGCTTAGCGCTTTGTTTACTTTCGTTAGGGTTTTCCCTTGTTGGCTGTTCGTGCATAGCCCCCGGGGTGTTGTTTTTGTTCCCTTCGTAGGTAACGCTTTTAGTTGTATTTTCTTTAGAAATACTACGTGCTAATTATTTATTTACACCCTTACGTTCTTGTCTCTTATTTCTTATCATTTCAGGATCAGTATGAATTCGTCTGTTTCTTTGAATCCTGTTACCCGTACCGGCCCCGCCAGTGTGCAGGCTGACACGGCGGAAGTTAGTTTCACGGTTTCATCTCCGATGATACGCAGTACACTAACTACCGGGGGTACGGGCGTGAAATCGTCGTCTTGTTCAGGGATTATTTTCCCAGGCTTGTCGACGAAAGGTAAGTTAGGGACCCCTGCGATCAGTGGGTCTCGGACAGGGACAAGCACCTCGTTGTTTGCTAGCCCGGCAGCGGCCGGGCTCGGCTTTACAACAACAGTCGGGACTCGCAGTCCCGGCGAGGGGGTCGTCGGATTACCGACCACTGGCCCCCGATCTCAGGGCGTGAGTGTCGCCGGATTACCGGCCACTGGCACTCATGTCCGCTCAGGGGGAGCCGTCGGGGCACCGACCACTGGCTCCCACCTGAGCAAAGACGCTGGAGTTTCTCCTTCCAGTGTTCTATATACTCTTAGTGACTCGGCTAGCCCTGACTCAGCCCTAGTCACCACGGAGACGGCTACCCCCCGTTTTAAACGGGCCAAGCGTAGCCGTGAGAGATCATCCGAGCGCCCTGCCAAGCACGGCCTCTCGGGTACGGCCGAGGTGCCGACTTCTTTGCCGGAGGGCTCTGCCCCCCCTTGCAAGAAGTCCAAAGGGCACCATTCGGCCAAGTCTCTCTCTAAGTCAAAGTCCAAGGTTGCCTCGGGTACACCTATGACTACGACTAGGAAGAAGTGCAAGGCCTCTTCTAAGACGCCAGACCCTTCTCCTTCGGCGGTCGATCAGGCGGAACTTCTTCGTTTCTTGAAGATAGTTGTGGAGAAGAGCGGGTGGTTACCCGCTACCTCCAAGCCGACCGCGGGTGCCACGGACCCACCCTCGGACCCTGACCAGTCCGTGGACTTGGGTGATCCGAACCTTGACCCGGTTATACCCGGTTCCGGTTCGACGAGATCCGACCCCGAGTTACCGGTTTCCGGTCTCGGTTTGTTGGTATCCGGCCCCGGTTTGCCGATATCCGGCCCCGGTTTGCCGATATCTGGTCCTAATTTACAGGTTCCAGGCTGTCAAAAGCCTCTTGCTCATGACAGATCAATACTATCCGGTCATGATTGGCCCCTTGAGGGTCATGCTCGATCCCGGCAGGCCCAGAGCCGCCCGGTCAGAGCTGCTCCTACTCCGGCGGCGCTTGGCGCCCCTCCCGGTGAGGAGACTTACGGCTCGTGGATGCACCTGCCCCCCTGGGGCCAGGTTTCCCACATAGCCGACCCTGATGTTGACTCTGATTCCGAGTCACAAGCCAGTGCGGTCCCCCAACCCCCTCGTGGTTTGGCAGCTGACGCGCAGGCTCTTTTGGAGAGATACTTACCTGAGACTTTCCCGCCGGCCCAGCCGGACTCGGCTCAGGCTTCTCTTCTCTTCAGGCAAAGGGCCCCTTCATCGGGGATACCCCTTACTGACGATTTCAAGACTGCCTATGAGGGCATAGCTGAACAGTCGTCGCTGCCTGGGGCTTCAATTGGTAGGAAGCGTCCCTTTGCCAAGGAATACGCTTTCCGACCCCAAGATTCAGTTGGTTTTTTCCAACCGAAGAAATTCTCGCCTGACATCGGGCATGTCGGGGCGAGACTTGGCGTGAACTTCAAGAGTAGGAGTTACACAGCCAAGGATAGGCAGGCACGTGACTTTGAGACCCACGCCAGATCTGGCCTGCGGCTCACGGCCTACCTGGGCTCTTTAATCAGCCTCAGGGTCAGGTCTCGGGAACTTCAGGTTTCCGAGTCTGACGGCTTGGTTTTGGACGAGATCCTGCTTGTTTTGACAGGATCTCTGTGGTCGCAGCTGACTGCTGCAGCTGTCCAGGCCACGAACTCTAGGAGAGAGATTGCTCTCTCGTCCTTAGGGGTTCTGGAGAGGGATATCCCCTCCCTTTTGGCGGGGATTCCCCAGTCGGGGGAGCATCTGTTTGGGGGTCAGTTCGCCGCTGTTCTTCAGCGCGAGATCGACTCCCGTAAGCAGGCGGCTGAATTGTCGAGGCAATTCCGTCCACGTCAGCCGGCTCAACCTCCTAAGCCGAAGGCTAGGACTTCGGTGCCCCCCCTTCCACGCCATCAGCGGGTGAGCTCGGCTCCACCTCGCGTGGCGTTACCTACCGGTCAGCAGCCCAAGTCTGCTCGAGGTAGGGACTCTCCCAGAGGTAAGGGGAGTAATAGGGCCCGCGGCAAGGCTCCGGCCAAGCCCAAGCAGGCCTTTTGAGGGTGCGCCCCGAGCAGTGGATCACCAGGTAGGCGGACGACTACGGTATTTCCTTCCCGCTTGGGAAGCAATTACCGAGGACGGCTTCGTTCTCTCAGTCGTGCGAGACGGCTTCTTCATAGAACTTGTAGAGCCCGTCCCGCACGGCGCCATCCGTATCCGCCCGCCAGTCTCGTCCGCTCTTCATCAGCAGCATATCTCGGCCGAGATACGATTACTGCTGGAGAAGGGCGCTATAGAGAAGGTGAGAGACCACCCACATCTGTGTCTCTCCCCGATCTTTGTGATCCCAAAACGCTCGGGGAAGCTGAGGATGATCCTCAATATGAAGGTCATCAACACCTTTATCCCTCCGGAACACTTCCGGATGGAGACACTAGCGTCCATTCTGCCGACAATCGAGCGGACAGATTTGGCGATTTCGCTAGATTTGAAGGACGCATATTTCCATATCCCGATACATCCACGCTCGCGGGATCTATTGGGATTCGCCTTCCAAGGCGAAACTTTCAGGTTTCGTGCCCTACCATTCGGGCTGAGACCAGCTCCCCGTGTCTTCACCCGGGTAGTGTCAGCTCTAGCCGCCTTCCTAAGGAATCGCGGTCTCCGACTCTTTGTCTACCTGGACGATTGGCTCCTGGTAGCACATTCAGAGCCTGTGCTCCGAGACCAGTTGCACCTCCTGCTCCAGACTACTCAGGAGCTAGGATTTATAGTCAACTGGGAGAAGTCGGAGCTGTCTCCCACTCGTACCCCAGTGTACTTAGGTGCGGAGATAGACATCCCGAATCAGGTCGCCCGCCCCAGCCGCGACAGAATTCGGACGATTACGTCAGCTGCTCGGTCCTTGCGTCTTTCTCGCAAGGTACGGGCCAAGCGCTGGCTTCAATTTCTGGGCTACCTCGCAAGTCTAGTGGAGGTACTGCCAGACTGCAGACTTCTGATGAGGCCCTTCCAGTGGCACCTTTTGAAGTTCTTTTCGCCGAGCGTAGACTCCCTCAGAGTATGGATTCCATTACCGAGGGAGATCAGACGTCTTCTCGCCCCCTGGGCAGACGAGACATTTCTTGCGCGAGGCAAGCCTCTACGCACCCCTCTTCCGTCAGTGTCCATCTCGACGGATGCGTCCCTTCTGGGCTGGGGCGGCCATTGTGGGGACGAGATGATTTCGGGGGACTGGTCTCATCTGCACACTCTTCCCCATATCAATGTACTGGAAATGCTGGCGGCATTCATGTCGCTCCGCCATTTCAGGCGCACGATTGTGGGGCACTCCGTGCTTATCCTTACGGACAACACCACGGTTGCTGCCTACATCAATCGTCAGGGTGGAACTCGTTCAGTTTCCCTGAACTCTCTTACCGCCCAGTTATGGAGGTGGTGTCGGACAAACAACATTGTCCCGATAGCCTCTTACATTCCCGGACAAGAGAATCTTATAGCAGACTTTCTGTCCCGGGGCAAGTGTCTCCCATCCGAGTGGTCCCTCCATCAGGAGGTTTTCGATCTTCTCCGCGCTACTTGGGCGCCGCTAGAGATCGATCTGTTTGCGACCACTCTCAACCACCGTCTTCCGAGGTACTGTTCTCGGGTACGGGACCCGGAGGCTTGGGCACTCGATGCCTTCGCTCTCCATTGGGGACATTTTCGAGGGTATGCTTTCCCTCCGTTTCCTTTGATCCCTCAGGTTCTGAGAAAGATCAAGGAGGATCGAGCGTGGGTCCTGTTAGTAGCCCCGCGCTGGCCGAGGAGACCTTGGTTTCCTCTACTCCTGTCCCTCCTGGCGGGACAGCCGTTTCCACTTCCACTGAGGCCGGACCTTGTGTCCCAGCCTCTGTCCGGGATCCTCCATCATCGGCCCGAGGTCCTTCACTTGACCGCTTGGCCGTTATCGGGGGAGACGCTAGAGCTTCGGGACTCTCTGAGAGAGCCTCTCAGTTTATAGTCCAGAGTCGTAGAGATTCCACTAGATCTCTTTACAACTCCCGTCTGGAGGCCTTTTCAGTTTGGTGTGAAGACCTCGGGGTTTCACCCCGTGAGGCTTCTGTGGGCACTATTGCAGATTTTCTGATCTCCTTATTTGATAAGGGTAGATCTCTTTCCACTATCCGTGGATACCGCTCTGCCATTGCTGCCATTCATGTTGGCTTTCCGGACGGCTCGGGAGTTTCTAGCTCCCATTACCTGACTAAGTTGCTGAGATCGTTTTTCCTACAACGACCAGCAAATCCAAAGCTGTCTCCTGCTTGGAGCCTTCCTAAGGTTCTGGACGCGCTATCAAAGCCTCCCTTTGAACCGATGAGCAAGGCTTCTCTCCATCATGTGACTGTCAAGACCATTTTTCTTATCGCCATAGCTTCAGGGCAAAGAAGAAGCTCTCTTCATGCTCTTTGTACCTCTCCTGGTCATATCCGTTGGGAAAGGCAAGGTGTTCGCCTTATCCCCAAGCCCTCCTTTGTAGCCAAAAACCAGACGGCTTCCTCCGGATCGGTTGAGGTGTTTCTCAGCCCCCTGTCAGACTTCTCCTCAGTCAAGGAGGACAAAGTCTGGTGTCCGGTGAGGGCGCTAAAATGGTACTTAGAACCAAAGATTGCCGCTCGGACGAGCAACTTTTTCTCATTACTCGCGAACCTTTCTCCCCTGCTTCTAGAGAATCCATCTCTAGGTGGATTGTCGAGGCCATCCAGGCCGCTGGCCCAGAGGCCCTTCTCGCGGATAGCAAACCTAGAGCGCATGATACCAGAAGCATTAGTACTTCTTGGGCGCTTTTTCAGGGCATTGCCCTAGAAGACATCTTGAGGGCCGCTTTTTGGCAGTCTCCTAACTCTTTCACTTCTTTTTATCTGAAGGACATTCCTTCAGGAGAAGTGCAGTTTGCAACTTCGTCTTTGAGGGCGGCATCTTCTGCCGTTGACCCCCGTTAGTCTTCTTCCCTTGGGACATGCCACCCCGGATTTTTATCCGTGCTAGTCTAGCAATAATAGGTAGATACATTAATTTATTGTAGTAAATCAGTAAAATCATACCTGATTTTGTTATTTGCTAAATAAATTTATGTATCTACCTATGTCCCTCCCTCCGTCCCCTCTCCTTGCCCAGCAACATGTCCTAAACGTTGTCTCTGGCAGCTCGTTAGAGGAAGATGGCGGGCGTGCGCTCGCGCATGTGACTATGGGAAGGCGTCATACGGGGGTGGGGCGTGCGCGAATGTGACTTTTAGTTTCTCGGTGGTAGCGTAGTTTGGACCAAACTAGCAATAATAGGTAGATACATAAATTTATTTAGCAAATAACAAAATCAGGTATGAATGTACTGACTCAGAGCATTGATAAATTATGTACTTCACCTGGTTCAAGAGATAACTGCAAAATGGAATGTTTTTACGAGGAGCATATATCTGATTATGATGATGAATAACATTTCTCGTGTAATATGTTCCCTTCAAAGAACACAAACATTTATTGAAGCTATCATATTGGTATTGCCATTTGAAAAAAAATACATCCTATCTTTTGTAATCAATCCACAATCATTTGAAGACCAATGTTGTCATTTTAATCTCCATCTTAAAAGTTAGAATGTGGCCTATCTTTCTCATTCAATCTACAGTCATCAGAGGACCTGTGTTCTCATTATATTATCTACCTTCAATATTAGAACACACCTTATTTTTCTCATTCAAACTACAGTCATTAGAGTACCTCTGTTCACAGTTTATTCTCTGCCTTCATTGTTAGAATACACCCTATCTTTCTCATTCAAACCACAGTCATTGGAGGACTTGTGTTCACACTATGATCAGACTGTACGTAACTCCATGGGAGACATCATTCAGTTCAAGTAT
Organism: Heliocidaris tuberculata; assembly: GCA_025618425.1. Classification (NCBI taxonomy): domain Eukaryota; kingdom Metazoa; phylum Echinodermata; class Echinoidea; order Camarodonta; family Echinometridae; genus Heliocidaris; species Heliocidaris tuberculata. The sequence goes on from CM046851.1 coordinate 13,778,464, forward strand.
GGAGGTGATGGATTAGATCCAGCTGCTATGGAAGGAAAGGACAAACAGGTTGATTTGCCCAGAGTCTTACAACATGTTCAGGTATTAGAATGATAGCAGTAATAGTAAAATGCATATTATATCTCAGTTTTATTCATTAGTAGTGCTGGTATTTTAAAAATAATTCTGAATGAAAAGTTATGATGGTATTGACTGTCCTATCCTAATACTTGACAGTCAATGTCATCATAACTTTTTATTCAGAACTATTAAAACAATACTAGAACTACTAATGTTACTTTATTCACTTAGAATTTCTTTTGAGTATGTGTGATCATGAATAGATGAAATGATGTGATTTAAAGGTCACTTTGTAGATGGAGGTCAGATTGATTGATTATCAATGAGATATATTGGTGATGGAGTCCTGTTTAGGTCTTGGAAGTTATTCATATGTGTCATAAAATCATGCATAATCAAGTTTTTTTTTAATGAAATAAAATATATTCAGGTTATTTTCTTTGTTTTTATTCCTCATGTATTTCCTTTTCTTTCTTTCTTTTTTCTTTGATTGTTATTGTTTTCAGAACAAGTACCCTTGCAAGGGGGAATATTCCCTGGGTAGCATCGACATCAGAAGACTAGCCAATGAAATGATCGACGGCAAAGAGTTTGCTGTGTGTAGTCAGGAGTTCAAGACTGCACTTAGGTAAGAAGACGAGGCTGTACTATAAAGGCTTGTTCAAAATAGAAACCATGGGGGTTTCTAAGCATAGTGCTCTTTAAATTTCTGTATCTTATAACACATAGGTAAGTGAGCATGTATATTGAACCTATGTTGTGTCATGCATCCCCACTTGCCAGTTATTTAATACACACAAAAAATGCCGCTTTTTTTTTTTTTGCTGCAGTTTTACTACGGCATATGTGAACAAGCTTTAATAGCCACTTTCAAGGCAACATACATGTATGTAAGATCAACAATTGCCAAGTTACTTGACTAGGACTTACAGATGTAGGTTCACTCTATGAGCATATATATATATATTGTAGCCAAACTGCCCTTTATCTTACTAGGCCTGTAGTTCGTTAGACTGCAATGTAAGGTCAGTTGATGTAGATTATTGCTTATTGCTCACAATGACTATTTTATGTTCACTGCATAAATTCTAAATCCAAAACTGTTTTCCTGGGTTTACCAAAAAAACACGCGATGACCATGCCTCTCTCAGAACAATCTGCAATACCGCACAACCATGATCAATTTTCTCTCAAAAGACCGCACTACGCAGGACTATGTCAGTCTCTCTCAGAACCGCTCGACCATGTCAGTTTCTCTTTTCAACCTATGAAGACGGCATGACCATGCATGGTTTTATTTTATCTTGCTCGCCAGTACTTCATACAACCATGCATTTTCCTTTCTTCTTCTAAAGAGGCCGATTAAGTGAAATAACAAGACAACAAAGTGATCTAAGTTTACAAGGAACTTTACTCATCCATTGCTCACCTTTAGGTTTCCTGGCACAGCAGGTACAATTCAATCAGCCCAAAGTTTCCGTCTGGTTATAGCATAACGAGGTTGGCAAACCTCAGTGCTGCGGCAAGGCTTACTATATCAAAGATAATTAGTAAACCCAACCCGACGAAAAGTATATAAGCCCCATTCAGCCATTCGTTATACTGCTCATATTAAAAACCATGAAAGAAATGTGTTACTGAATTATTAACTCTTAAAACATTTTAAGGCTATTTCTTCACACTCAAACATACATTAATGTATAAATTTAAAAAATTACGGAATGGATACTATGATTCTACAGGGCCCAATAATATTCTTATAACCCAAACATTTACCTGGTTCTTTAATGAATCGATTGAAAGAAATCGATTACTGAATTTACTACACCAGCTATGTACGATTAAATTCTCATTGTGAATGTGTCAAAGTAAATTTTTTGTAATTTCTACTCTAGAAAAATCATTCAAATCAAGTGTGAAACAGTATTTTGTTACACAACTCCTGCCCTTCGATAAGCTTGTTCCCCAAGCTTATTCACTTTGCAACAGAACTAATAACACCAACAGAAAACTAGAACACTAAAAACACTCTTAAAAAAAACTAGAACAACTATAAACTTAACCAGCATTAACTCAACTAACATTAACTCTCTGTTGTCTTCTATGAGTTTTCATCTTCTTTCTTTTCTTTTCTATTTTGTTTTAAAACAAGTACCAAAGTAAATGAAATCGTTTTCTTCTTCTTGGATTCTTACGATATCAAATCAAAACAATAGTCTCAAACTCATGTATAACACAATGTTAGAAGTAATAGCTAAAGTCCATTCATAAGTCTTCTTGACAGTTCAAATGCTTTCCTTTCATATTAAGTGTTCTTGATCCTTCTGGTAATCTTTTAATATCTTCGGTGAAGACTTGGACGAGTTCCCCCACTCTGGTGATGTATCTCTCAGTCTTGCATATGAACACTACATCTTTTGGTATTTTGAAAGATTTTGTATTGGATTCCAGGATCGACCCGCCATCATGTCCAGCTTCACTCAACTTTGTCACCAGATTCCTGACGCATTTCCGGAGGTCTCCCCCATCTTTGGTCTGTCCACAGGTGTCGCGATACCTACGATGGTTGTCCCTCGCAGGAGATCTCGACCTTCTTTGGTGAGGCCTTTCCTGGTTACTCCTCTGCAAAGACTGCAGTGTCTTAGATGGAGTTCATGGATGGGAATGGCTTATGCTCCTTTGGCGAGCTGGAGTTCTCGGTGATCTATTCTGCGGTGACCTATGGGATGTACATGGAGACCTTTCTGAACTTCACGGCGACCTAGTCGATGTTTGGGGAGATCTTTCATTGCCCCTCGGGGATTTTGAGCGACTTTCCTGACTGGTGATTTAGCCGAGACTGGGACCTAGCTTCAGGAGTATATACTGGTATCTTTCCGTGCTTTCTGACTGGTACCGGCTCCGCATGGGTCCCTTCACATCTTTCCACGTCACCTTTTCTTCCGCATCGGTAGTCGCATTTTGTGCATCTGTACTTGCTTTGTTTGCAGACAGATGAAATAAATAATATCACACTGCTACTTGGGTTCGGAACAAAGTCGCATGTGCTGCAGTTGCATAAGTGTCAAAATGCAAAATTGTGTTGATTTATTTTTGAACTGGTCATACAATCTTTGAATCATAGTAGTTAAGCTTAATTGGAAGACCAAAACCAATTTAACAATGTTCCTGAGTTTTCCTCCAGTGGAAGAGTTGTGTTGTCCCATGATTGTACCAACAATGCTAACCTCCATCAGAAAGAATTGTTCGTTCAGTTTTTTTCCAACAAACCGTTTAGAGATCTGCTTACTCTTTTCTATTATACACTCATGACAGATATCCGTCGGATACTATCATTACCTATTGCATATCACGTACATACAACATGTATTCCTCAATTTTTGCACTCTCATATTTATGTATGTTGCAGTAGTTTTCATGATACATGCAACCTAAATCCTGGTTTATTATCATCTTGTTCTGATTGTAGGGACTTTGTGGATGAATGCTGTAACAATCTTCAGAAGAGCCGTAGAGCATACCAGATCGCTGAATCTCAGACAGAACCTGATGGTAATTTTCGATCATCTAACTTATCACAGTCATTGCAGCTCAATACAACTCCTCTGTCTGTCAAATAGATATTCTTGTAGTGGGCATTTTTGCCTGGTATATTAATTAGGTCTACAACCACAACTATATTTAATCGCATATGTAATAAAGCCTCTGTCAACATTTAGGAATGATCTATTGGTATGACCAGACGAATAACGTATTTTCTTCGGTCAAAATCATAGACAAGACTCCCTTTTCTGTTGTCATATGACATGTTGTAGCCTATTGTGACAGAATGAGATCTGAGAGGAAGGTTGAAGACCATTTATACCAATAGTCTCACAGAGACCAATACCAGACTTACAACAGACTGAACAAAATAATTACATTACCCAGAATGGGTGCTAGAGCTCCTGTGAGTTGTGTGCTGACTGGGCTTGTCCCTTGAATTGTCAGTGAACGGAGCAGCAAGAGGGCACCGGGCCTCACCAGGTGGAGCTGAGAGTCGCAGTGGGTGATGCAAATGCTGTGAATTTGTTTTAAGTTCTTAGTACTAAAAATACAATTATAACATAAATTTGTAGTATACCTGGATTAAAGAGAACTGTTGCTGGGCTAGCGCCATGAGCGTCCTTGGACGGTGTGTGCGCTCTATAAGTTTTCACCATTATTATTATTATTATTATTGTTTCATAAAACTTGTTATCAATGACAAATTCACTCTCGGCCAATCAGATTCAAGGATTTCAGTAGCTTATAACAATTATTGTAACTTAGAGTTATGTTGGACTTTAAGTTGGACTTTAAGTCGCACTTAAATTCCTAGTTGCGTGCTGTATACTACGCATCACCGTATTGGTCAGATCGTGCTCAGGGGACGCACGCTATTGGGAAGTCTATCAATGAGATTACGCGTTAAATACTGGATGCGCATTAGCGCTTACGCATGACTTTAGTCCAACTTAACTCTTTGTGAAACACCCCCCAGGAGTCGGTTTGGATTCGATTATGTGTTGTGACTGAGGTATGAGAAAGAGAATAGTATTTCATGTCTGGGTCTGCCTTCCAACTTGATCATTTTCATTTCCCTGCAGAGGATGTGAAAAAGTGAATTTCACCTCAAAGGCATATTGGGATCACCTATGTTTTCATACACTGAATTCATGTTTAACATCTGAAATGAAGTCTCTTTCTTCCTGTCCAGTCCTGTACCAGCTTCACCGAATCACATCGACCCAGCTTCGTCATTTCCTGACCACCTGTAGGTCCAAGCATCAGAAGGCCCGTATTGAGCCTGGTACGACGGTTGGTGCCCTGGGAGCTCAGAGCATTGGTGAGCCAGGAACTCAGATGACGCTCAAGACATTCCATTTTGCTGGAGTTGCTTCCATGAATATCCTTATCGTGATAACAATGATAAAATCACTTTTAGACTGTGCACATATTCATTCCAGGGGATGATTAAGGTGCCTGTAATGTACTACTATTACCCTGACTTTATTACCACCTACTTACAGAGAAATGGTCGAGTTCCGGGAAAGGTGCAAAATAATTTGTGAGCTTTCTCATTCCTTTTATGTCAATTGGAAGATCATCATGGTAGAAATGTCCCCTGAAAAGGATCGCTCTTCAAATGACCTCATACTTGAAATATGACGAGATATAGCTGAAATGTTGAGGCTAACATTCATGCCACGTGTGTGTGCAGTCCCATATATCCATTTCTGTGTGCAGTGCATGTACTTTTAAGGGAGATCGGGCCAATTTCTTATCATTTTGATAATTCCGAAACCTCACAGTATACACCAATTCTTATGAAGAGATGATCAACCTTTCCCAACAGCTTTGAGAAAATTTCTTTCACAATGTAATCGCATGACCAGAACTCAACTTTATCTTTAAAGGTACTAAAAACATTAAAGGAATAACTTCCTACCAGACATTCAGTTATTATACCTGGGTGGAGAGTGGTAAATAGAGGAAAACAATTTCTTATAGGCTACATGTATTTACTTATCTTATTATGATGTATATTAAAGTGATTGAAATTACTGTGCTTAGTTTTTTGAATTCCTTGACCTTTGACCTTCACATATCACCCTGGGTGTGCCTCGTATCAAGGAGATCATCAACGCTAGTAAGAACATCAGCACCCCCATCATCACTGCCCAGCTGGATATCGTTGATGATGCTGACTTTGCCCGGCTGGTCAAAGGTCGCATTGAGAAGACCTTACTGGGAGAGGTCAGTGAGTACATAGAGGAAGTGTTCCTGCCAGATAACTGCTTTGTTCTTATCAAGTTAGACCTGGACAGAATCAAACTACTCAAGGTTAGTACAATACAAGCTTGATGTGTGGTATGTAAGCATAGATTTGTTTTGTTGCTTTCTGGGACTCGTGCCACTGAGGTCAGTTTACGTTTGATAAACAAAATTGTAACACTTCCAAAATATCCAATTATTTCAAACTGGGTACCTTCTTGCAACATTGTAAAGTGGTGGATCGCATTATTTTGCCTTTATTGGATTGAATGTCACCGAAGTCAGATTCTGTCATGTGTAAGAAATTGAATTGTAATAGTTTATATAATGATTTTATTGTTTGTAGGGTTGTAGTAGAATTTTAGGTAAAGATTTCATTATTTGAAAATTAAATTTACCAAGTGGTTATTGAGGTACATTTAAATCACCATCTCTTAAAACCATCTTTAATTCAATGATGGCACAATTACGTATCATCTCTAATATATATCCTGATTTGATTTTAGGTTCACATGAGGTCAAAAGCCATCATCAGTATTAGATACATGTATAGGGAGACATGGTTGGTAAGAAGATGTGTTCTATCCAAGTAAATTTTTTTATGTGTGTTTTTAAAATTATTTTTAATAGCTTGAAGTGTCAGCAGAGACCATCTGTATGTCAATCTGCGCTTCCAAACTCAAGGTCAAACCAGGGGTAAGTATACTTGCATGCTGTCGTTTCAGCCCTTTTCTTAGGGATAGCTCCTGTGTACCTGTTTCTATTACTTTTTTTTTGTGGACACTTTGTTGTATTTCTGTTCTATCATCTTTCTCTTACAATCTCATTTCTGTCTCATCTCTACATCCCTTTCTTACTCTTTCAGTCACTGTATCTCTTTCCGCCTTCTCTCAATGTCTCTGTCTCTCCATATGTACAATGTATCTCTTGCTCATTTGCATATTTGTCTCCACCGTCTCTTCATGCACAATTTTCAAACTGATTTAAAGCATTCACTTCTATTATTATTTGTTCATTTCACTGAAATTCTTACAAAGAATCACCACCAATTCAATGGCCCAAATTCACGAAAGAGGTTTATTTTAACCCATGGTTTAAACCTCCATAAGCGCAGTACGCACATGTTCTCATGTCCAATATTTAAGCTAAATGTAGTCCACGGCAGAGGTTTAAACAATGATTTATTTAGACTATGGGTTAAGATAAACCTCTGTCGTGACTTTGGGCCAATATCACCAAGTCATTCACTCTGTGCTAGATTACTTTTATTTTATGGTTATGAATCATTTTCAGGTTGAACAGTCTGTTGAAAAGTGTGCTCTATTTTTCATTTGATTTCGCTGATCTCTGTTTATTTTTATTCCAGCAATTACAAGTGGTGGCGGAAGACCTGATCACAGTGGAACCGGCTGAAAGCAGTAAAAGCTCTATGTACTACAACCTCCAGTTCTTGAAGCAGAGTCTGACTGATGTGGTTATCCAGGCAAGATTGTTTATTCAGCAAGTGAAGATGAGGATAAGTGGGAGCAGGAAAGAGAGAGAAGAAGAAGAAGAAGAAGAAGGAGAAGAGAGAGAGTGAAAGAAGGAAGAGGTATGATAAAACAGAGAATAGATAGAGAGTGAGGTATTGAAAGAGAGAGAGAGTATAGAGGTAGATGAAAAGAGAGAACAGAGAACAAACAGAGAAAGAGAAGAGAAGAGAGAGAGAGAGAACGCAAGGGAGAGTGAAAGAAAAAAAGGAATAGAGAGAGGAAAACGAGATAGTGAAAAGGAGAGAGAGGGGGATAGAAATAGAGAAACAGAAAAGAAGACTAGAGAAACTGGAGAAGAGAGAGCTCATGGAGAGTGAAATAGAATGATTGGAAGAAATACAATCAAAAGACGGAAGAAGAAGATAGGACGAAATAAATCTTATTTTGTGGTACTGGTATTTAAAATTTGATTCCATCAATTCTTATTGCAGGGATCCCCAAATGTGAACCGTGCTGTGATCCACATTGATGAAAAGGGAGGCAAGGAGAAATACAAGCTCCTGGTTGAAGGAGACAACCTACAAGGAGTCATTGCAACCAGAGGTATGTCTCTCCCTTTAACACTTTGTGTTGGGTTGTGGTTTAGATTACTCATGGACCATTTGCTCTTGTTTTCATTTATTTCAATGCTGTGGGTTAGATTTGAACCTTGTTTTTCATGCTCCGGCGACTATTGCTCTGCTGCCAATATCCTACACTAACAGAATTTTGAACTTCAGCCTTGTAGCACACTCTATACCCAACCCTAACCCTAACCCATACCTAGCCTAAAACCCAATCGCAACCCTAAATCTATATTTTGGACAAAATATAGCCCGGAGCCGTTGTCACCAGAAAAAGTGTCGAAGCTCTGTTTTTTACGTATGACTGTTATTATGGGCTTCTTTGGGGCTGGTTTAGGGTTCAGCCCTGGGGCTGCTATTTATGTGTAAGATTGGTCCATGCTGCATTGCTACTGTTTGAATAGGCAGGTGTTATCATATTTTATCTCTTTACAGGTGTGAAGGGAACACATACTACATCTAACAACACTTATGAGATGGAGAAGACATTGGGCATTGAAGCAGCAAGGTAAATACTCAACCTTGTTCAATTAGTTGATTAAACCTTTGTAGCATTGGCCCCTATGAATACATTTTGAGAGTCAAGTTCCAAATAAACTTAGTTGTTACATATTGACAAGCTGTTTTAAGGGTGCTGAACTTAAGTTCTGTGGACTGTTTGTTGTTTATGAATGGGTCATGATGCAGTGATGGAGTCTTAGAACCATTTTAAAATCAATATTTTAGTGGATCATAATCATAGTTTTCTTTGTTTTCTTCCACTGTTAGACGATGCATCATGAGTGAGATAGAGTACACCATGGTCAGTCATGGAATGAGCATTGACCATCGTCATGTCATGCTACTAGGTGACCTCATGACATACAAGGTAAGTCTGTCATTAGGTAATGTGTCATAAGTGAGATAGAGTATAAGGTGAGTCTATCCAAAGTACAAGGTTAGTCAGTCTTAAGTGAAATGGAAGGCCATTTGTCAACCACTACGTCCTGTATAAATGAGTAATGAGTTTTTTGTATTAATTTTGCATTTAGTTGCAGAACTAGAGGGGGTCTCTCTGTATAGTAGTAGTGATTTTGTAGCATTAAAAGTGGGTGACATTCGCCTCTCCATAATTCAATGGCCTAAATCTACATAAATAGGCAGGGGCTTATAAAGTTAGGCACCTTTCGAGAATACGGGCCATAGAGTACAAGGTAAGTCTTTCATAAGTAAATGTGGATGTGTATTGTATTATACAATATTCAATATGGGAAGATTTTGAAATGACAAACATGCTAATAACCTTTTGTATTGCAAAAACTACAACTGAATTTGAAGTAAAAAAATAATATACTTTATCTGTTCAACACAGGAGTGGTTTTAATGGTATTAAGGAGAGAGATTGAAGAGTTCAGACAGTGTAATGTAAGTCTTGTTTTTCTTTCTTGTTCTTTGACTACAGGGTGAGGTTCTTGGTATAACTCGCTTTGGTCTAGCTAAGATGAAGGAGAGTGTACTCATGTTGGCATCTGTAAGTATACATTCCTAATCGTTGCATTGTTACTGGGTTTCAAATCCTGCTCAAAGCCTGAAGATAATGATAATTGATAATAGAATCCTTTTCACCATACTGGTGAGTCCACAGACCTTAATCTCAGGTTGCCTTTTTATCAGCCCCGCCAACGTGGTGTAATTGTAAGTTTGTATATTTTGGAACTCTTGTGTTTTATTTTTCTTCCAACAGGGCGCCCTGGGAGAACAGTGCATGTCACTGATGGGGCTACCCTGTAGAAATAAGACTTAATAATAATGACAATAATAATAATAATAATAATGATAATAATGCCCCAAATTGAAAAATGCTTAAAACATGATGGTCATCATTCTGAATTTGCATAGTTCATATCATACATTCAGGGATGCCACTTTTCCAACTTTTGTCGGATTTCCGACTTTTTCCGACGTCCGTCGAACTTCCGACATTTTCGGCTAAGACTTTCTTTCCGTCTGTCACTCCTTCCGCCTCTCGATATACCTGCCAACTGATCATTTTCTTTCCTTGTCTCTCTCTTGCGATGTCTCTCTTTCACCTCATTCCGTACGTGCATGCTGCATGTATTGTATGTGTAATGACCTAACGACCATGCGTGTGCGCACGCAGTCACGATGCCAGATGTTGTCTTCGTGGTATTTTACAACTATTTTCCAACTATTGGGGAAAAATACGGGGGAAAATTGTTATCATCATGGAATATTACAGGGAAAGGAAGGAAACGAACAGTTTAGCCCGTGTTTGCAGCAAAGTGGAGTTGTTGCATCATCAAACGATGTAAGTCCCACATGTGGAAATTTGTGTAGTCTACTGTTTAGTTTAGGGAGGTTGCGTCGCACTGGAAAGTCTATCGATGAAATCTATCTCTAACAAGGGGAGCTGACCGACGAATGTCAATTCGAAAAAGCTCTAGCTTCAAGGGGGCTTCGCCCCCTTGCACCCCCACTGGGGCGCTGCTCCTGGACACAATTGGGGGCTCCTCCCCCCATACCCCCGATACTTTCCTACTTTTTTGAGCAATCCTAGTGGCATCCCTGTACATTACGATCTCTGGTATTTTGATGACCTACATCAACATTTTAAACAAAAATTAATTTAAACCCTGAAAACCACACTAAAAACATGATAATTGTTTGTATTCTTAGAAACATAGTGAAGATAGTGAGGTAATGCTAAGAGTGTAAGAACACCTTGAAAGTTATCCCACAACCACAGAGTATAGAAAACTACTCTTACTCGTCAAAAAGGAGTCAGAAAAAAAAGTTTTAACAGATAGACATGGTATCATGTGCCCAAGTCCAATACATAAACATAATATGTGTGTTTTTGTATATTCTTTGTTTATATTTATTGTAGTTTGAGAGAACCTCTGATCATCTCTTTGATGCTGCCTACTTTGGTCAGAAAGATGCTATCTGTGGTAAGATTTCAAGCATTTAATCTATTTTGCTGATTGATTTTTGTTTGTTTGTTACGATTTTGTTGTCGACGATTTTGCCAGATGGAGTGATTCTCTGATATTGCCTAGTCTAGCAGAATGAACAATATTTTACACTGAAATAGATATGTAAGTTATTTGAATCATAGTTTGATAGCACATCCTCACAATTTTCACTCATTGAAGGTGAAAGAGAGCAACTTTGAAATTCATAAATAGAATTTTATTTTGTGGCTTGAAACTGTCACAGAGTTGTCATATGTGAGAAGTTCACTTTTTGTGTTTTCTTTTTTGTTTTTGTTTTGTTTTGTTTTTGTTCTTTTTACACTCTGTATACATGTACATCTCATTTTGATATTTAATATCTTCTCATTTCTACAGGTGTGAGTGAATGTATCATCATGGGCATTCCTATGAACGTCGGCACAGGCATCTTCAAGCTACTGCACAAATATCCTTTTTACTACAAACCCACATTGATTTTAAATAAATGTGGTGGTGAATCTTGAGATTCCTAGGCTGAATTACATTCATTTTTGTACATTAATAGTATTAGATGTGTGTTGGTATTACGAAAAAAGTTTACCTTCATCGTTGTCATAATTCAGTGCAAGAGTATCTTGAAATAAAAACCAAAATGTTCATTATCTAATTTCAGATGAATTAATGCCTAAGTTCCAATTTCAAATTTTTATTATGAAAATGAATGAAATGATTAACATAGTTACCCTTATGTTTTTTATGGCTTCTCAATTATTTAGGAATGATGACAGTGATAAAATATTAATGTTAGTTTCTCTTGTGTGTGGTAAGTATTTTATATTCAAAACTCTGAGGAGAATGCCCCTTTGAATGTATTATGGTACAATCGAGTTGAACTTTATTTGCCTTAACTTTATTCCTCACGGCAGACAAACCGGTTCAACCGCCCCGAAGACATCTCCTGTTTGATAATCCAGAGTTGCACTTGCCAGGAACAGGATTATGACATGAGACACTCGGCTCTAAAGAACATTTTGCACTAACTGGTGTAGCAATAGAATGATACCACCTGAGAAGAGACTGTGAGGAATTGCTCTGTTGGAACTGATGCTAGTACTGAAAAAGAACGACATCTCTCGAAAAGGCACAAAAAGCGAAGAAAAGACATGAACAAGCCTACTATTTTTCCCACTTTTCATTTTCACTCATCAAGGACAGATGACTGAACAAATCTCTATACCTATTCAAATTGATGTCGATCTCTCTTTGATTGCTACATTCTCCAAAGAAAACATTTATTTTTGTGACCCTAAGAATGAATGAATGAACAGATAACATTCTGCTGCAGAACTGCCAGTTTAGATGGCAAATGATGATTATTTTCCATTTTATTAATATCTGTCATCAGTGCCTGGTTCTTTTGCCTGATGAGATTGAAAGATGACATACATGTACAGTGGGTGATTTCAAGTTTGGTGTTGGTGTTGGTGTTGAGAGCATGAATTGGGCTGCTGATTCTAGCCCCAACACCGAATTCGGGTTTATGAAAATAATACCAATCACATTATTGATGGCTCAACACCCAGTGAAGTCAATCCCAGCACCAGCTTAATTTCACGTTCGGTGTTGTTTTGCCCCAACACCAACACCAGCTTTCAACACCGAACTTGAATTCACCCAATGTCATAATATATTGAAACTTGACTCTTGATCACTGCAAAAGAAAAATATTGAAAATATGATTGTAACACTTGAACTAGTTAATCATGTAAAATGATGTTGGCTTTTGTGAAAGTTGTAATGACGGACCCAGTATAAAGTTGGATTTCATATTTAAAGTTTCTGAATCCTTTTTTATTTTCCCTCAACTGGAAGATATCCAGTCATTAGGCCAGTATTTATGATATCTAAACTTATACCAATGCCGTTGTTTGTTTTTCGTACTTGTATCAATTAATGATAATAATTGATGTCTTGCCCAGCATTGTGCAACTCTTTACCTAGTCCAAGATATCAATTAGTGATGTAGGGATTTTGCCCCCCCCCCCCCCCCCCCCCAGCAATCATCTTTTCAACATTATGATTATACAGTGAAAAATGCATCAGACACTTGTCATCATTACAATGCTGGTAAAAGTGAAAAGGGCCCAAATAAGAAATGTTCACTGTATTTTGTTATATTTGGTTAAACAAGGTTATCAAAAATGTTTGGGGGATTTTTTTTATTACTTTGGACATTTTTTCTCACAAGAAAATTATTTCATTGCTGTTTCATGTCATTCATATTTCAAGGCTGTAGATAACAGCTAAAAAATCTGCATCACAAATACTTTCAAGAAATCAACTAAAGTGCAATTTCAATACCCCATAGTAGTGCCTGTAGAAATCATGTTCAGATTGTGTAATAATGTAATGTTCACACATTTCGAAAGGTAATGCATACATTGCCTCAAGTTGATTTTTTGAAAGTCTTTGCAATTGTGTTAGTTTATTCAGTTTGTAGATTTTGTTACTTTGATTTGGAATGTTTTTAATGTAATACAGTAATCTGGCTATTTCCGTATTATGCTTAATTGCAGATGTCCATTTAGAATTTGTCATTATCACACCAAATTGTCTGGCATGATTTACAAAGATTAATTTTTTTTAAAAATCTTTTCTCCATAATGCCTACTGGTAATTATGAATTCACATCTCCACAATAAGCAGTAAAAAGTGCTTAATTACTGTTTATTTTTAAGATAGGTACTGCTGCATGTACTTAACTTACTTATAGGTACTACTTAACTATATTGAAAAGTTATGTTCCTGATATTAAGGCCGTCTTCGATTCTCCTTTGATAGCTGATATTGGTCAGACTGTGAAGAAACTCAGAGTGTAGATCATGGTTTACTTTATACAACTAGACTGTACACATCCACACCACCATGTGGCAATGTGTAAAACATTTTATTCTTGATCAGTTATTTATTTTCGATGAAAGGTTTGTATCTGTAACTTGTCATGGAAAGCCGATATCAAAGGGATTAAAAAAAAAAGATTATATTTCATGTGGAAAACCGGATGATTGGTTTTAGAAAAAGATCAATACATGTTGTTGAGCTGGGTGTTCTTGAAATAGCAAGACTGCGGTTTTCTCGAGACTATCAATGTCATGTTTAGCATGATTGCAAACATTTCTAAGGAATTGCTGGCCAGTCTTACAAATTAAAGCCCAGTCTTACAAATTAAAGCCCTCGCAGTTTCATGCTAGTAAAGCGTCTTCTCATAGGTAGTTTAGCGAAACGGAGTGGCATGAAGAGACACGTCTGAAATGCCAACAGCGAAATTGTCGGTGATAATGTGGAGTTACAAGTTGAAATTTGACAGATGTAATGACATTTTTGGCACTCATAGGCCCTTGCCAATGTGGGACTATGTCCAACATTCATTGTTGCAGCAGTCAAAAACAGACAACAAAATTGCTCTAAGCCAGATTTAATTTTCTTAAATTTGCTAGATTACCTGATTCAGGGACTCTTTCAACTCTTACTCTACCACAAATTTTGGGGATTCAGAATTGAAAGTGAAATTTTTAATAATTATTTTCCTCTCATGTATGAATGATCTAGACGTGAAAAAGGCCTGCTGATACACACAAAAGCTATTGAAGCATATTCACCTATAAAAGCTAGTCTGGAGTACAAGGTTATCTTCAGATAAGCTTGTACATGTATAAGTGAGTTTTGGTAATATAAAGCCTTATCAAGGTATGATAGGTACATGTATTTTTACCTGCACTATGGCTTAATGATATGTTTCTACTTTAATGCAATAAAATGATTTTCAACGAATTGCGTTTTGCATTTAGGAAGCATATTTGCATGCCACTACACTTCGCTAAGCGACCTTATCGAATGAGGTTTATTAATATTGCTGAAGAACAGATCATTTGAAAATGTTTGCAATTATGTCCAATATAGACATTCACGTACTCAATGCTGGTCAGTTTATAATATTTGAAGATCTGCTTGTCAGTCTGAACGTTTGATATGTGTTGTAAACCATAATTTTCTACACTCTAAGCTTTTGTTAAGTGATAAATGAAGTTAAGTTATTCAAACTTCATGTTAATGTTCATTCATTGTACAGGGCTGGTCACACATCACATGTAATCATATCAGTAACTATAATTATAAAATCTTTGTAAAAAAGGGGTTAGATCTGAAATTGGTGATTAAATCTTTACAGGCTTCGGTCGACTAATGGAAGACATGGCGACTGCCAAAGCCGACTTGTGGTACA
Source organism: Heliocidaris tuberculata (assembly GCA_025618425.1). Lineage (NCBI taxonomy): Eukaryota > Metazoa > Echinodermata > Echinoidea > Camarodonta > Echinometridae > Heliocidaris > Heliocidaris tuberculata. Next base: position 13,793,651 of record CM046851.1, read on the forward strand.
TGTACCGCATGGCAGTCCAAGGTTTTAGTCAATGGGGAATAAGAAGTTAATACCATTATCCAATACCTTTCCTATACAGACCGATTTCAGAGTTACAGGTTTGGTTATCAGCGATATGTGGTCAGCCCTTTAGGACCTTGAAACAAAACGAGTTGTAACCAAACTTGCTTTAAATTGTAATATGGTAAGGAAGCAAACTAAAGAAAGAGAGAGAGAGAGAGAGAGAAAGTGGGGAAAATGAAAGGAGGAGGGCAAAATTTTCTGAACTTGGAGAAATGTATAAATTGTTTGTTGGAGGGAAATGGGAATAAATGGAACACCGAAGAACGACATTGAGACACGTATCTATGCTTTCCTCCATCAGGAAGTGAGCCTTTATTTGTCCTTAAACACCAAAGAGATCTTTTTCAGAGTAGAAGTCATAATAGTAACAATCATAATAATATTCATAATAATACACATTACTCTTCTTTTTTTTTTTTTCATTCTCTTCATCAGAGAAAAAGAACAATATGCAAATGCATGCCTTTTTTTCTGATAACGGATGCACAAATCCCCCTTGTTTTTTTTTTCTTTGTTCATTCTACATTATGATACAAAATCTTGAGTGATTATAAGTTGACTACCTGTACAACAGATGGCATTGTATCAGTCTTCCTTGGTCACCAGTCTCTGACCTTTGACCCTGTCTGCTGCCCTCTATCCATCATTCTCCACAATTTTACGAGAAATCCAATTACCTGCAGCCCATTTTCTTTTTAATAAGAAGTGAAGCCAACTATTTCTGTCTTCATTATTAACTACAAGTCAAAGTACCATTGTATATATTTACTTGATCAAAAGTATTTCAATTGTCTAATTCTACAGCAGTTTGTTTAATTTCTTTCATATCTAACAAGAAAAGAAAGGCTCTCATTGTGTTCCTTAGTCTGATAAGTTTCTGAAGCAGGAAATAATATGAATAAATATTAAATTAATCACTGGAAGTTTAATTGCAAGAAGATATGAAGTAATTATTCTCTATCCTTTATTCTTATTTCAAACAATACCATTTGTACTACATAATAAACTAGATGGAATCGCATTTTGGGGAGCTAAAATTCATTTTAGGGTCCATGGAAATCTTGTACGTAAAGGTCAGATAAATCTAAATTTAAACACCGATCACCTGGTTTCACACATCGATAAATACAGGTGAGAAAAGGGTGCTACGACATTTTACTACAAAACGTGTGAAGAAAATGAATAATCCAGAATGAAAAATTGTGTCATTTTGGTGATGAAATTACAAGGTGTTCAAATCAATTCATTTCCATACACGATGACTGGCGAGGGATAAGGATGTCATTCACATGTACATAGATGAGCACTAAACACTGTGGCAATTTGTTTATGACATGAATAAGCAAACTAACGCCCCCAAAACAAACCAAAACAACCCGTCAAGTTGCATAGAATCAGCATGCAGCATGGTACAACCCTCTGATGAAGAAAACAAAACCAAAAAAAAAAAAAATCATTATGAACTCACTTGTGTGGATTATGATAGCAAACACACCACTTTATGCTGGTGAATCTACATGGCAATGACATCTCCTGCTTCAGAAACTACTAGACACCATCCTTCAGAATCACATCTCACCCCCCCCCCCCCGCACCCCCCCCCCCCCTCCCAACACTCTATGGCAGACAACCCAACTCGTCTCACTTCTCCTTCTATCAACTAACTTCACTCTAAATATAAAAAGGAAACATGAACATAAACATTATCTATGATATCTAACAGGTACTTTCAAAGTAAAGCACACGATTCATGACCCAAAACTGTTCATATAATTCGTCATAACTTAAAAAGAGGAACAACAGAGCAAGATGGAAAGAAACCAATTGAAAAAAAGAAAATTAAAAAACTGACATTCACTTGACATTTAAATCTATTTTCTTGATAGGATTAAACAGTCCATTCTAACTCTGTGTGCTATGGAATAAGTGTTGAAATACATAGCGCTACCTCAGAGAGATCATTGTCCGATCTCTTACCAATACATCAACCTTAAATCTCTACTCACATAAAGACTGACAGACAAACAAACAAACAGAGGCAGACGTACTTGTAACATTCTAAGTTTTTCAACACACAAATGCCTCTACCTCTGTCCATGTTCCTTAACAAAGACCGACTTGACTTTGTCGTTCGATTAAACATGAAAATAAAAAGTTTGCGTATATCTACACACAGTCACAGTATTATTTACCTCACTTTTTTTTTTACCTTGTTTTCAAAAAAGAAATTATATCACACAAGATTTATTTATACTTCAGGCAAATAAAAAAAAAACATTTGTACAAGAAAATGATTATATGACAAGAAATGTCCTCACAATATCTGTAGTCTACTCTTACATTATTGTCATACATTGGTTTTTTGTCATGCTATCAATGTTATATCTGTACAAATTTCAAAATTAAAACCATGGGAAATTATTTATAGAACACATTTCTTTCCCATTTTCCAACCACGGTAATATAATGAAAAAAAAAGAAATTCTAGCAAAGAATGCATGTTACAACATCAAGATATAATTACATATATAACTTTGAATAATTTATCCATTTATCCTAACCTCGATATTCATTCTACTGTTATACACATACATGGTCATAATTTAGACTTAATTCATGTTGATTTTGCATATTCAAAGAATACCTGAAATCCTCAACTACGTAGAAAAAACTACATGTATCAAGCCTAATCAACAAAGTTTGGCATGGTACTAAACATCAGCCCACATAGTAATTACTATTCTATCTTCTAATCCTCTATGAAATAGTTCAGAGGAATTCAGCTGTGTATATTGAAAACTATCTCACACAGAATAGTGATAGTGAAGATATTCACATTTGGGGAGATTATTTGTAAACTGGGGGTACATCCCCGAACCCAAGTCATTCACTTCAACGTCAGTCTTACTTTAGCAATCATTGCAATGCATTGTGACCTCAAAATATATAAGTGACCTAAGTCCCACACATAGACATCTAGGTCTAGTTTCTGTAACCTCCTATATTTCTTATATTGCAATTAGGAAGGTAGACAAAACCCTAGGATGCCTTTGGTAACAGACCTTTAAAACACATTACATAATGACAAACAGTGAGAAATAAGACTACTCTCATCTACAACAAAACCCTTTCAGGCTTCCACTTTATTTAGTGAGAGATAATGAAACGTTCTCCTCTTAATCGGATAAAGCCTATTTCACAGGAATTGAGGTCTGCAGACATGCAACTTGAAATCAATTCATACACAGTGAGACTTTTGATCAAAGTATTGTTTTCCTATCCAAGTCTGTACAAAATGTCTGTAGAAATCAATTATGAAGTTGTCTTTACAAAGTGCAGAAGTTAACCGACCACTCGAGAAGGCAATCTTGTCAAATGTGCAAATTTTCTGTTACAAAAATATCATGTTTATTGATAGAAAGAAACAAACGACGAACTAGCTGCAAATCTGGGCTATACAGTAAGACTGAGCATGTTCCAACACAGTTAAATCTAAATGGGTTTGAACAGAATGTGGTGAAAGGGATCTGTTTGGAGGGTTAGGAAAAGCATTCACTTCGTTACTTGGCACACATGAAGTACAACAAAAGTGCAGGAAAACTATACTTCTTCTGGAGCGAATATGGATGATTTAACTGGGATTTGGATCGTTTGAACGTAGCACGTGACTAGGCGATAACTACAGAGAAGGTGTGGTCACACCGGCAAATGTTCCAGGAATTTCGCCAATCTGACTGCAAGTTTCTCAAAATCATACTAGCAGAACTCTCCATAAACATTCCCATTAATTTGAGAGAAATCCGATTCCTGGAATTTTTGCCCGTGCGAATGCAAACTTCAGAAAGTTTGTGACAGGACTTCTGACAGGGACTGCTTATGTGCACAAAGCTGGTCAATGAGTGCAGGTCGTATAATTTTTGCACATACGCAGGAGTGGTTGATAATTCCCGGAGTTGACACTGCAAGTATTCTTAAAATGCAGTGTGTATGCACTCAATAAACTAAGGGGAATATTTCGTGAACCAAATTTCCAGGAATATTTGCAAGTGTGACCGCACCTAGAGAGTAGTCCAACTAGCCTCAGTGCAGTGTAGGGGATTCTCAAAGTGCTACATGGATGGGCTGGGCTTAAACTACAGCCTGCATTCATCATCACAACTCTTGTATATCATCATACACATTATCTATTACTTTTAAATCTTTTTTTGACCTGCAAATCATACATCAGCAATCTATATCTTAAAATTCTTCTTTAAATTAATAATCTTTTCTTTTTTCTTTTTTTCTTTTTTTGTTGTTGTATTAAACTTTGAACCTGTTGACTATAATACATCCATTTTGTATGCAATTTTAGACAGGTTCGCATCATAATATGCAAAGATGAATTTGGATTGGGTTAAAGGAAAGCAAATAATATAAGCATTGGTGCACAGTGTGTGCTTGCTGTGCGGTATGCAAATGAGCTAGAGTCATGACCTGCATGACCCATGACCTTCATCTTTGTATGTCATATACATCTCAAATGAAGTTGATTTTTTTCAGTAATAAAGTATATGTAAGAGTGGAGGATTGTGAATGAATGAAAACAAGTTATCTAAACTACAACCATTCAGCTGACTCTAAACATGCAAAAAAGTGCTTCTACAATGTACAACTATTTACACCAACACATCATCCTATGTAGGTCAGAAAGGCGCTATTTCATCCATTACCAGCGACAGAAGGACATTAATGCATGAGCAAATGTTTCCTCAAACAAGAAATCAGGTCATCAAAGACCTTCTGCGCTGGAGCCAAGTCCATTAACATCCTTCTGCACCTGACATCAACATAAAAAAAAAAAATGAATCTCATTCTATAGATTCTGAAGGATATAGGTTCAAATATATATATATTCATATATAAATGTATATATTCCACAATTATTCTAACATTATACGTTAGTTAACACAGAGTAGCAAATTTCTGAATGAGATATAATATACAGTTATTGTATTTTTTAAGTCTTCTTAAAAGTGGAGTATAGTTTTGGGCAATTATTGTTTAAAATGACTGAAATCCGTGGTTGAAATATATATCATGTTACTGTGAAACAATTGCTGTAGTTTAGACTCAAATCTATGAAAAGAGTTTCATATGCAGATTAGATCTAGATTAATTTGAAATTGTCAGCCTTCTTGATAACATGTTCCCCTTCATTGTAAGCAATTGCATGTATAGATATATATTTCATACATATATATTAATTGCTTCTTTTCAAGTTTAGCATCATTATGCAGTGAATATTATTTTTTTCAAAAACACTGCTTTTTAGATCAAATAACTAAGTCTTTCGATCTGGTTATGAATACACATATACTCAATCAAGGAATTATCCACTATCTCTGAAAGATGCAGCACAAATAAATCTCTTTATTAAAGAAATCAATCAGTTAGGCATACTCGTTAGCTCCTGTGAGGAACAATCAGATGCCAGTGAATTAAATCAAACAATTTACCATCTCTGAAGGTTCTAACAAAAGATATTTCAACTTCTCTATCTGATCAGGAAATATTTTTCACACATTCCTTCCAGTTCTATATCATGATTTCCAATTTGGGGAAGCAAACAAGCAGAGCTGCCAATTTTCACTGCAACATGTCAGGATTCAAATTGCTAATATGTAATATTGTGTTCAGGGAATCAGTAATTTTTTCCTCAAATAAATGTAACAGAACACCACAGAGCCTGGATCTTCAAAGATTAGCATCTAGTATGAAACACTCTGTATTCTCAAATTTCAGAAAGAAATCCCCAAATTCAGGCAAATCCTAAAATCGGCAGCTCTGCGTAAGGTTGCAGTGTCGTTTTGTGTATATCCCTACAGAAACACTCATGGTCTTTTATAACTTAGTGCCCAAAGCTACACTCCTGCAAGTCCATTGCTAACATCATGAAATATCAAAGCCATCTTATTCCATTCCTCCTTTACTCTCATGTGACATATGCTGCATAAGGACCCAACCGTTAATAAATATCTCAAGTTAAACAAGAATCACAGAGAGATCACCGATCTTTCCACAGATGCTTAGCCCCATCCTACTATCATTCTTGTGGTGTCCCTGCAAATGAAAAGGTTCCCATCTTTTAGATATAGAATTTCTCAATTTGAGAGGGGATTCAGGACAGGCTGAGGAAGATTTTCCTCCAAGACGGCACTGCCTAGTTGCTACCTCTGAAAATCTTAAATCAATTTGCGCAGTTGTTGCTGCTGTGTCTCAATATTAAACCGATTCCAAATATCTTTTTCGAATTTCCCTGTAGTTTACATTACAATTTCATTGAAATCTTGTAAGAAATTGGTGCTCTTTCCAGACTGACGACAAAACTAGGCACAAACTTTTTTAACAGTGAGAACATACTCTGACCTTAGCTCTTTCACAAATAAGAGGCCTCTGCGCAGAAACATTACTGTACCTCCATACAAGACAAATCTTTACATCTTCTATTCTATGTATTGGTGCAAAATGTGATCTTGTGCAATATGAGTGCTTCAAACCACAGCAACAAAAGACAACTTTCCTCTTCTGATCTTTTGTTCCAAATTGACTCAAGTGGATTGGTAAAGAACTGTCCCAGAAATTTAAGAGATCCTTTAATGTATCATCTTTGTATGCAATGGAGAAACATTCTAGCCAGTAAAGTGGAGACAATTACTTACTTATCCTATGATGCTAAAACAGAATCGTTTACATTCCATTTTGATACTTCATTAATGATTTGGACAAACACACAACATTTCATGATTGGTTTCTTACACTGAACAATCATCCCTTTCTGTGCCAGCAACTTTTTGAACGAAATGGCATGAGTCAAATTTTGACTCAAAATGCTTCATTTCATTGTCATATTAGACTGGAATATCTTCCATGAGAATGAACTTCCTAATGAAGGTACCTGTTTTCATTTCAAGAAGAAAAACCTAGCCATTCTTATTCTATACACATTGTTCAACATTCGATGTCATGGGCGATATTGAACCCCCCCATAGCACAGAAAGGGTCAAGATTAACTGAATGTGATGCGAGAACTGGAGAGTAAAATGAGCCTAGTGATTCCATCCCTTTAAGGAGACGCTCCTTCGACGGCTGACGGATGTCGTGCGTCCCTGGATGATTCATGGGATGCCTTGTGGTTACCTCTACTTCCTGTCGAGGATATCCAGGTCAGGTCCCCTGCTCCGATGAGTCGTCGTCATCATCCAACGACATCTCCACTGACTTGAGGTTTCTTGGAACACTGGAGATACCTCCTTGTATGAACCACACAAATCCCAGAAATACAAATGTATCTTGACATTTGTAAACATATCTTGATACTTATGTGAAAACTGTCATTGTTGCTATGTCGGATAGAGATCGACCAAGCCTACATGGTGACGCTGATTGAGACATTCCCATGGTTCTGTCCTTCCTTTAAACGCCACTGGCTTGAGTTTTCTTGGGACACTGGAGATTGCATGTAACACACAGGTCTGACATATATCTCGATACTTATATGAAAACTCTCAGTGTCTCTATGTCAAGCAGAGATTGATCGAGCCAGTTTGGTGACGCTGATATGGGTGTTTCTATGGCTGTGTTCTCCCTTTAAGGACCACTGACTGAGATTGTAGATATCATACAGGTCCTGCATGCATCTCCATACATATATGAAAACTGCCAGTGTCGCTACGTCAGGTAGAAATTGACTGTACCTGTTTAATAATTCTGATCAGGACGATTCCATGGTTATGTCCTCCCCTTAAAGATAACTGGATGGTTTGAAGAGAGGATCATCTCACTATCAGGGTCAGAGAACTTCAGGGATTACTATTAAAAGATTAGAGGAATGTTCAAGGCTCTAATGAATGGGGGATATAATGATAACCTTAAAGAGAGCCTAGAGGATTGCGAGAATGGTATCATTACCAGTTCATGACAAGAGGGACAAGCCAAGGGGGGGGGGGGGTTATCATCCTGATATAGGGAAGGGGAACATGAAGAGGGGGAGGGGGGTCATTACGAGCCTTTGTTGTTGGGTGGGGGAGGTGCATCCTTTCTCGGGGGCATCTTCTCGTTCTCCTTGTCGAGTCCCTTGGCTTCCTCGAAGCCGCTGATCTTCTGACCAATTGCTGAAAGACACAACATAGACAAGGAAAAATCTGACTCATCATCAACTTCACCACTTTTCTCACCTAAATCTTTCAACACAATCACAAATACTTTTAAGGAATCAACCTTTCAGTAGCCCAGCACATCTCCTATTGAACAATGGGAACATCACAATGACATATGAAATAATCCCACCTTGATTTCTACAGTTTATTCTATAGGCAATACAATAGGGTATAGAAATGGCACGAGTAGATTTTCTGAAAGTCCTTGCAATTGTGTTTTTCATTATAAAAAAGAAGGAAAAAAAAGAAAACAATTGCAGAAAGCATCTTAGTATCAGTAAGAACATGCGATACATTTTTCTCTTGGATTGACAGATATATTTGGTAACTCCATTCCAAAGATAACCAACCATGTTCTGAAATTCATATGCATAAAGAGTATCTGCTTTGAAATATAGCCTTAAAAATGTTGAGGGGGAAATATCTTCATACACTGCTTAAGAAATGACAACAAACAGAACTATATATTCAAAAGCTTTATATTTTCTTCCTTTTCAAAAATGATATAGTGTCTAGGAGCCTACTGGGTTTTATTTGCGTCTTTCATGAATATATTCCGTAGATGATATGTAGGTCAATCTAAAACCTGTTTCTTCTCGGCCTACTTCTCATTTACCTGTAGTTTTAGATGCTTTTATGCCATCATATTTTGGCCCTTCAAAGAAGAACAAGAAAAATGACTCACCCGTTTGCAATGTCCTCTTTCCACCAGAGAGGGCACCAACTGGCAGCATACCTGACGGCGTCAGACCCTTCAATGTCAACACACTTTCACTCTCTTCCCTGAATAAAAAGCAGACCAAGAAAAATGTTAAAAGCATTTTCCTCCTTTTCTTTAGGTCTGTCTCTCTCTCTCTCTCTCTGTCTGTCTGCATATTTGTCAGATGTCAGTCTGTTTCTCTCTCTCTCTCTCTCTCTCTCTCTCTGTCTGTCTGCATATTTGTCAGATGTCAGTCTGTTTCTCTCTCTCTCTCTCTCTCTCTCTCTGTCTGTCTGCATATTTGTCAGATGTCAGTCTGTTCCTCTCTCTCTCTCTCTCTCTCTTTCTCTGAGTTATCTAAAAATCGTTCCCTCCTCTATCAGCCCTTCTACACACAAAAAAAAATGTCCTCAGTTTGTGGTTTTTTAATAGGTCGTGCCAATTAAAACTGCACTCGTAAAAAAAAAAGCCTCAATATAACACTGTGTTAAAGTAGATATTCATAAATTTTTAAAACTGACTTAATTTTCATTTTTGCGTAGGTGAAGCTTAGACCGGACAAGTTTGTCAAAATTCGACGCTTGCAAACATTCAAAGTAATGATTATTATCAATTACAAATTGCTAAAATACAGCCCCGACATAGCACCTGAACAGCTCTCCGAAAGCCGCTGAAATGTGTGACGTCAAACGGAGGACGTTAATTGCACAAGCAGACGATGTCCCATAACATCTCACATATTTTCAGTGCCTGTTTTGTCATCTTCTCCTCAGTTATTTCACTTCACTAGCATTAGTCTATTATGTTTAATCCATATATTGCCTCACTCTAAACCCTGTGCATGGGTTTATTTGGATGGAAAATGAAGCATTACAAGAATAAAGGAATCAGTTGCTTGTAAACAAAATAGACGCCATTTCATTCACAGCTGAATACAACCGCTGGACGTTCGGCGTTGAATGAGGGACAAATACCGTCCTTGCAATCATTCAGCGGGCTTTTCAATTTGAAAGTGTGGTTTCTTTGATTGTTCATTAACCCTCATCCTATATATTTACAAACGAAAGATTTCAGTAATCAGAATCTGTTTCATTCCCATTTTAGAATGGTGTGAAATATGGGCACGTTTGAATACACTAAATTCTTTATAATTTGAGAAATAACTGCACTGCACTTATGTTCATTCTTTATGGGACGTCGTCTGCTTGGACAGGATTGTTCCCTTTATTGACGTCATTGAAACATTGTTATTTTTTTGGCGAAGCGCTTGTATATCGCAGATGCTGGGAGGTAGTTTTATTTGTATTATTGTTTAATTACCTGATATGTAGTTGACTTTAAACTGATACGATTGCTATCTGTTAACTTTCCAGTTTCTAGTGATACATTATTTATCATATTTGTGATTTTCTTTGAATGTGTACTTTAAAAGCACAGTGCATTACTTTGTGTATAGACATGGCCATACCATGGAAACGCAAAGCTTGTTTGATTCCTTTCAAGAAGTGAAATTATCAAAGATGCAGTATAACCATGCTCTTGCAGCAGATCAAAAAAGTCACGTCTGCATGACCTTTTTTTTTAATGGCACCTCAACTATTCTGTCTCGATCATTATGAATTCATTGTCTCATCATTTAATATTGCAGCATCAATGAAACTTTGTCTCGGCTTGTTCTCATTAGCTTTCTTTCTAGCAGACAAGATGGATCCCCCATCCCACCCTCAATGAAAATTGATTTAAAGGTAATGTTGCATATTGGTGGATAAGTGGAATAAAAAGAGGAACTCTCACAAATTCATTCTAAATTATTGATCATATAGCACATAACGTTTATAAATTGCTTTGACAGATCTGAAAACTTCAAAGAAAGTAACAAAAACATGCTGAAAAGTACACATATACTGACAAACACCAACAACAATATATGCAGATATGGTGCTCATGGTAATTCAGCAATCCAATTTTTTTTCATTTTTCAAAACACAATCAAGACTACTGTTAACCAAGCCTAGAGTACACGTAGTCTAAACCTGCCCTTTAAACCGGAGTTTAAGATAATCACTTTCTGAAATCCGGTTTAACTGCAACTCCAGTGGAGTCTAGAAGTGTAATTTAACTTTGTACAGAAATACAAACTGCAGCTAGGGGTAGTTAAAGTTTGGTTTAACTTAGACTGGAGTTTAAGTTAAACCGGAGTTCAGAATACGGGCCATGGACTAAAAACACCAAAATCTTCCAATGATCTATGAAAACCAAACAGGACATGGGACCGATAGCAGGGCTCGCCACTGACAGGCGCTAGGTACAAGTGGGCCCTTCTGGAGATTCCCCAAATTTCAAATTTTAACAGGGGGGTCTCATGCATACAGACCCTGAAAATGTCAATCCGGATCCCTGCCATAAGAGTGAGTGTGGAGGCCTGCCAATGGATATAACCTTAACCCACTGGCTATTGAACTATCTCATTCCCATAGGCTTAGTACAGGAACCGCCCAGCTCTGGTAGACAATGGATTAAATGAGATTTACCTGAGAACAGTGAAGACGCGTGCCATCTTTCCAATGGCCCTGATCTTGTTGCGAATAATCTCTTTCCGTGCCGCTGCTGAGCCACCTGAAGAAACAACGAAAGAAATAGCACTTCATTATTCCTGTCATCATCAACAATATGCTCTGTGAAAGGAATGAACACCCACATAACACCTTACTCTTCAAGTTAAGATAGTGTAAGCCTCACAGAATAAACACCTGTGCAACACTGCATGATTTTTACGGATGTGTCTTACAAAATCAAACCATGGAATACTCTACTATTCACATCATGAGAACTTGATAGAATAAACTATTGTTCTATTCCTGTCAAGACAAGTATACTTCAGAGAAATAGTGAAATATATTTATACCTAAGGCCTAGTATATAATATAAGCCTATGTTTTTATGACCTATGGGACAATTAGAAAATTAGACAATTAGACATCAAATGAAATATATTTCTAATACAAGAGAGTCTTGTATGAGATGCATGAAAGCAGTGTGTATACCAAAATTGTCAACGAGGAAAGTTTCCAACATACTTGAAAGAAATATCAATAATTTTATCTACCATTGTTCTATGTAGAGGAGTGTCCAATTTGAATTTTTCATTTGCACATAAATCACTCTTTTATTCATAAACCTGGAATCAAATGTTAAAGCTCACAGACAGTCTCGGTAGCAAAAAAAATACTGGCAAGAAACTTATCTAACATAGTCACATACTATTCTCCTTTTACCATAAGACACATGTACGAGATTATTTTAACATTCCATTCACGATTTCGAACAAATTTTAGTGTAAATATCTGTAAGAAACGCTTGGTAACGGCTTTTCACTGCCTCACGCTAAGACCATATCCACCCGAAGGTTCCCCGCACAATAAACACAGCGCTTCGCACTGTGTGTAGCGTATTCTATAACACACGGCAATCCCCATGTGCGTTATGTGTGTGGCCGTTGTTTTAATTTACATCCCCTCTTTTTTGGGCCAGGGATTTTTATTACTTTTCACCTTTCATTCGATAAATACTTCACTTGAGGAGGAAAAAACTTCACAGTATCTTAGTTATGTTAGTACCCTGCTATTTATTAAGTAAAATCAAAGAAATCTCACGAAAAGTTTTTGAGAGCTTCCCAAAACTATCTCTTACCTTTAACACTGTCGAAAAATTGAATTGAATTCTTTTAATTGCAATCCCCTGTGGCATAGCACATAATGTAGGGAAGCAATTACCATTGCATTGGGAACATACAAGAATCATGTTAATTGACCTACACTAAACACATACAAACAGACATAACAGGGAAGGTTTTTAGGGAGAACATGACACTTTCACATGAAAGAGGACAATCTAACACTTGGGATTTTTGGTGTTTACGGTCGATGAAAAAAATGAGAACCATGTATAGCAAACTATATCAGAGACACTCCAGGATTTCATCCCTCTCATGACATAATCTGTTTGCCAACTATTTTCTAATGAAGACAATTATTACTGTCAATAATGCAATTCATTTTTTTTTAAAGTAGAACTTTCCAATAATCTCACTGTGTTTACATTCAAATGTGTATTCTGACAATTCATTTTCAGAAAGTGTGCTACAAAATTGTGTGTGTGTGTGTGTGTGTGTTCACATTGCTTTCATCACAAATACAGTACAGCAAAAATATTTCACTTTTAAGAAGTCTAACACTGTCCAAGAATGTATGACATGATCACCATTAAAGGGAAAGTCTACCCTAGTATTAAGTTGATTTGAATAAAAGCAGAAAATGAGAGAAACAGATAAATGAAAGTTTAAATAAAATTCGATAAGAAATAAGAAAGTTTTGAATTTTTGAAGTTGTAATCAATCAACACAAATTGGCAACTTGGTGACGTATGTTGCGAGCTCCTCTCCCATTCGGTCTGTACAGAAAATTTCATGAATTTTCATTTTCTTAGTTGTTGATGAAGGAATACAGAAATTTGTTTCATACAGGTTTTGTGTAAAAACATGTGCAAAGGTTATATCTTGGTTGCATGTATGATTAAATATTTTCTTTAGAAAAAGGTGGAAATTCGTTTATCTTTTAGTACAGGGCAAATGGGAGAGGAGCTCACAAGATGCGTCATAAAGTTGCCAATTTGTGTTTGATTAATTACACTTTCAAAAATGCATAACTTTCTTATATCTTATCGGATTTTGCTCACACTTTCATTGATTTCTTTCTTTGATTGTTCTGCTTCTTTTAAAACCAACTTGGTATCAGGGTGGACTTTCCCTTTAACTATCACACATGCACTCAACACCATAGTTACGGTGTTAACTTTAGTGGTAAAACCCACTCCAGCAAAGGAAATGCCACCACACACAAAACAACCTACAACCTACACCAATAACACCATGACCTGAGTGTTTTCTTTAGTGTTAACACCCACTGAAGGCACTAACTAGCACCACACACATGAAAGAAGCTACGCTTCACAACATTACTGCTGGTGTTAATGTCCTATGGGTCAGGCGATTGGAGGGTGGATGGAGGAAGGGTATAGTAATGGGAGGGGTAGAAGGGGTAGAGGAGGAAGGGCATTGAAAGAGGGAGAGTGGGGATAGAAAGGCATTGGAAATGGAGGGGTATGGTGGAAGGGCATTGGTCAGGGAGGGATGGGGTGGAAGGGCATTGGAAATGGAGGGGTATGGTGGAAGGGCATTGGTCAGGGAGGGATGGGGTGGAAGGGCATTGGACAGGGAGGGGTGGAAGGGTGTTGGACAGGGAGGGGTGGGGTGGGGTGGAAGGGCATTGGACAGGGAGGGGAGGATGGAAGGGCACTGGACAGGAAAGGGTAGAAGGGCATTGGACAGGGAGGGGAGGGGTGGAAGGGCACTGGACAGGAAGGGGTAGAAGGGCATTGGACAGGGAGGGGTGGGAGAGGAAGGGCATTGAAATAGGAGGGGTAGTAGGGAAAGAGAATTGGACAGGGATGGGTGGGGAGGGTGGGGAGAAAGGGCTTTGGAATGTGAGGGGTGGGGAGGAAGGGCATTAGGAAGGGAGAGGAGGGGTGGGGAGAAAAGGCATTTGAATGTGAGGGATGGGGAGGAAGATCACAGGAAAGTAAGGGTTAGGGGAAGGACATTGGAAAGAGGGGATAGGGAAGGACGGAAGGACATTAGAGAGGGAGTAGGGAATGAAGGGTGTTGGAAAGGGAGGGGTGGGGGAGGAAGGGTTTTGGAAAGGAAGGGATGGTGGAGGAAGATCATTTGATGACATTGACCAGTGACTACTCGTGACTATCGTATCTATTATGGTGATCCTTTCGAATGGAATGGGTTATATAAAAAATAACTTCTTTCCTTTTAAAATTCTTGTAATAGTTGATATATTTGGGGGTGCAAATCATCCCTCCAGAGATGAGAATACACTGTTAGAACGTTGATTAAAATTTTTAATCTTGTTGGTTAAAATTTTAATCAACCGAGGATTACCAGGTGAACCACAGATTTGTAGGTTAAAACTTTAATCAACGGCCTGTTGATTAAAGTTTAACCTGAGGTTGATTAAAAGTTTTAATCATTTCTTGGTTAATCGTATTTTGCTCAACGTTGGTTAAATCGGTGTTGATTAAACTTAAACATATTGTTGGTTAAATGTTTAACCATTTGTTGGTTAGTTTTATTTGGTGCATGAGAAACTCTTTTCATATCTGTGATTGTTGTCTAGCTTAATCTTGCTTTCTAAGTTAAGCGGTTTGGGAAGTTCGACCTGCTCAGACCTGGACTAGACCTGACTATGCAAGGCCCACAGGTAGACTACGCCTACGCCTACATTGATGCTATATCTTTTTTTTTCAAAAACTGTTCTAGTTTCAGTTTTTGTCATATTGCCCTGTCTGCGAAATATGGACATCCGCGAAGTTGAACACGCCACCATACCAAGGAGTAACTCCTTGGCCATACCGCCGGCGTCGCCTCCTCGCTACCGTAGGCGTAGTCAGTAGATCTACCGGTGGGCCTGGCTTAGCCAGGTCTAGTCCAGATCGAGCAGGTCGAACTAGCTCCCAAGCCGTTTTAGTTAGAAAGAAAGATCACACTGTAGATCTATTTCTTCCCAAGATTAAGCTAGACAACAATCACAGATATGAAGAGTTTCTCACCTTCAAACACGCTGACAAGCTCTTTGAAAGTCCCCAATCATTCAACGACTTGAATGACAACGCCTTGCATTTTTATCGCAATTTCTGCGATAAATATGCGCGCAGCAAATTTGTTTCAAATCCATAATTTTAATCAACTTTGATCAAACTTTAACCAACAAAAAGATAAAGTGTCTCAACAGTTAGCACTATCATTTTGGCGGGAAAGCCGAGAACACTGTTTTTAATCAATGTTGGTTACAAAGTAACCAACAAGATTAAAAACAATAATTTTAATCAACAATATTTTTAACCCACGCAAGATTAAAAGTTATTTTTAACCAACACTCATTTTATAACCAATGTTGAGCTATTTTTAATCAACAATTTTTTAATCCATATTTTTTTAAATACGTTTTAACAGTGTATACATTATGATAACAAGATGTGGTCAAATAAAATAATAGTTCCCATTTGTGAAAGTAAATACAAGAGATATAAAACCACACAAAAAATGGCCAAATACAAATGATTCAAATTCAGATGGAAACCCACATAGAAAAAAAAGAATGTTCATATTTGAGATGTAAAACCATACACCTTCCCATGCATAAATATCAGAACACACACCACACATGTAATATCCAAATAACATATAAGTCTACACACAAAACCAACTAATAATTTGGGGAACAGAAACCTCATTTCTACGAAGAGTTAGGGCACTTCATAGGCTTTTTACACCTGCAAACTTTTGCTTAGTCCCGTACTATCGGTGGGGCTAAACTAGGATTTAGCCCCACCAATAGTATGGACAAAGCTTAGCCCACTTTCTGTTCACATTGTATTTTACGAATGTGGGCTAACTCCACAACAGAACCGGATTATTTTAGCCCCCCCAAAACAGCAGGGTTAGCCCTACCAAAAATAGTCCAGGTTAGGGATAGTACAGGGATTAAAAAAATCAATTGTAAAAGGCACATTAGAGGTGCCCTACCTCCCAGTATAAAAGGGGAAACAAAAATTGGGAGTTATTCTAGGCATTTCACGCCTTGACCAGAGGCACCTTAACTCCAGTGTAAAATGTTACTGAGTGTTTAGGCCACTCTTGATTTAGAAGTACGCCAAAATTAGGGTGCAGTTTAAAAGGGGAAGTAGATAAACTCAGGGAGAGCCCTCTAAAATGGTTTTAAAGTCAAAACTCTGTTTTTAATACATATTAAAGTATCTAACTGGTAAATGATTGAGGGCAGGAAACGGGCTAACCCAGAGCTATACATATCCAGAGTCACAACACTGGAGGTCACTTCTGATTGGTCAGTCATTTTATGGAGCTTCAAACAGTTCCCTCCCATAGAGAATGTATGTGAAAGGGAACTATTGGGAGCTCCATGATCTGCCATGTTTTAAACAAAGACCGCGTACGCATAGGCTCATTATGCGTGTGTCACAACTTTCTCTTTCAACGCGCTCTAGGCTAACCATATGCCTTTAGCCAGTGTTTGGTACTGTGGGGTAAAACCAAAAGAAGCTTAATTTCATGGCTGAAAATGAGCATGATGTGTTGGAAAGCCTTGCTGAGTGTATTTTGGTACTTGTTGGTACTGCAGTATTGCTGTTAACAATGTATTAAAAGGAGAATAAGATTTAAAATCCTTAAATTGGCAACACATTGAGAGGTTCAAAATCATCGTTTTTTATCAAAATTGGCAACTTTTTCAACTTTTCGCCAATTCTTTCAACCGTGTATATTGTTTTCAAAGACATTACCCCTTATTACAATCTTGTAGTACTAAAAGAAAAATATTATTGTTGCCAATTTGAAGAAAAAAATGTGATCAATTTAGCCCTGAAATAATTCCTGTCCTGAAAGGGTTAACAATGTATTTAGAGCATCTACTTAATACCTGGTAAGCTACCAAAGCAAGAATATCACATACTCTTAGGAAAGCAATTAGGGAACTTCTGAACTCCTAACTCAGGGTCTACCAGAGAGGCTAGGACTGTACCTTTATCAACATAAGCACATTGCATTGGTTTTGAATTCACATCTCAATGTTCCATGTCCAATGTAATGACCACTGAGCCATTACACCAAGGCTTCTTGCCAAGAATTTGTTTATCCTTGGTTCAAATTGATTGAATTATGGCCTTTCGGCATCTCAGGGGGCGGTTGGTGAAGACCAAAGCAATGTCGCTCATTGAGAGTACGCATAGACAGATTTGTAATGCTTGATGGTACCTTTGTCAGAGATAATTTGCCGTTGGTAGTTTTTTTTTTCCGAAGTCCCCCATGCTTGGTACTAGCACAATTAATATTTGTTTATTACTCTCATTCTTCATTTAGCATGGCATTTTAATGGTAAATAAAGATAGAGAAAAGGGCTTGTTTGTTATGTGGAAACACCTTTGCAGCAAATGTAATTCCTTAACATAACCTAAATACAGTCTTACAACACAATTCTCAGACCCTTAATACGCCCACATCAACTTAACTCATTTTAGGATAAAGAAAGAATATTTCAATATCAATTTTTCTATCGTATCTTAATATATATCCAGCCAAACACAAGCTGTTAATAAGCAGAAAAAAAATGTCTGGACACTCGTTGGTTTGTTAATACAACCTTGCATAGCATGAATCCCTTCCCCCCTCTTTCTGTTTGAAACACCTCAACTCCACTTCAAAAAATATGCGCACTCAATCATGCAGTTAGCGGAGATAAAGCACAAATGGTATTTTGAGGAATACTTAAACCTGTTCAATATGGTTTAATAGAACAAACATTTTTCCATAGATTCCAGCCCCGGATATTTCAAGTACCATCATAAACAGATGAAGCTAAGTAGAATTTTGGCTATCATATAAAAGAGATATTAATAATTCAAAGCTGTTGAGAAAAATAGGGCTATTCATTTTCTTTTATAGGGCACGTTTTAGAACTGCAAAAAGCATTTGCCTGAATTCCACTCATTCTTTTAATCATCACAGCACTAATGGCTTTCACTGTTTAAAGATAAAGTTGAGTTCTGGTCATGTGATGACGTTGTGAAAGAAACTATCTCAGAGCAATTGGGAAAGGCTAATCATGTTGAATTGGTGTATACTTTGAGGTGTTGGAATCCTCACAATGATCAGAAATTTATCCAACCTCGCTGAAAAGCACATGCACTGTACACAGAAATCGATATATGGGACTGCACACACATGTGGCATGAATGTTTGGCCCAAACACTTCAGCTATTTCTCTTCATACTTCGAATACGAGGGCATTTGAAGAGCAATCCTTTTCAGGGGACATATCTACTATGATGTTCTTCCAAACTGACATAAAAGGAATGAGAAAGCTCACAAATTATTTTTCACCTTTCCCAGAACTCGACCTTCTCTTGAATTTACAAAGAATACACCTATTGCCCAATAAGTACTGAAACTGAGGAGCAGTCTAATAAATTCTAAGAGTGCGACTGCAGATAATTTGAAAATGAATACTTGGTAATTTTCATTCATAATTCCACAACATATTGAAAATGTATTTTTTTGTGTTTAGTAATTTGTAAGTTGAGCATACCTAACATCAGAAAAACACTTTCTCTTGAGCATGCCAAAACTCATCTCATCAAACCTACACTATTTGACAATCAAATCATTTTTTTATATACCTTGTTTTTTCTTTTTTTTAGATTTACTGAATACTTGCCCAAACAAGTCTATTTTTCCAGTAAAGTTCAAGGATATCTACAATTAACATTTTTTTCTTGCAATGAGTTTCAGGCAATGATATAGCTTCATATTGTCGATCTATCTTTAAGAAAATAAATACTTATCAGCTATATGAATTTTGTAATCTTGCATGTTTTCCCTGTTCATTTAAGAGCACACAATTAGATACTGTTGAATCTATCTCTGAGTCAATGAATATCATCCAATATCATGACTGATCTTTTAAAAAAATATTTAAAAAAAATATTTGATATACATTTTATGGAAGACATCTAACTTGATGTTTACAGCAAAGCAAAATTTATCCTAAATAAAATTCTTTCAAGGAATAAATATGAGGTTTTGTAGCAACCCAAAACTGCATTTCATGGATGTGAATACCACAAGCTCACCCACACTTGCAGCTGGAATGTATTATTGGGCTTTGCGTTCACACGGCCACACTCATCCTCGTCAAGATTTGAATAACGCCGAATTCAAACCGTCCAAAAATAATATATGTGAACACCACACAAAGAAATATGACAGAATCAACTACATACCAAATCTAAGGGCTTTACCTGAGTTTAAAGACAAAGTATTCAGAACATGGGGTTTAAAAGAGAGTGGGAACACAAAGAGTGAAACTAAATGAAGTGAAAGGATAGAGATGAAAATTGAGGTACGGGGTGGATGGGGACGGGAGGGGCAACTTGGGCACTGTACGGATTGAGAGATATAGAGAGTGAGGGGAGATACATATTCTACAGTGCTAGACAGATATATATATATATATATATTTATACAGCAAATGATCAAGAACATTGCATCGTCAATAATAATAATAATTGTTTATCTGACAAAGATCCCGAAATCCCATTACCTCATAGGAGAAGGAGTGGCACAGTGTATTGATTGCGTGAAATGATTCAAAGAAATTAAAAAAACACGAGACATTAGTTTATGTCATTTCAGAAACATAAATAAAGGTTAATTACAGCCATCAATTCAATAAACACAAGATATAACCAATAGGCAAAAACAAGGAAAAGACATACAACTTTTCGACAAATACTTGGACACACGGAAACTGCAAAGAAAAACATGGTAGAGGCAAACTGGCATAAGCAGAAAATTCAGTGACATGGATCTTCTATGCGTGACTGACAAACAGTGAAACATGGAGTGACATATAAAAGCAACACATGTCCAACAGTACAAGCAAAGCAAGAGTCGCATATTCTGTCTAGTTCAACATAATTGCAGAGTTGCAATAAGATGACTTATTAGGCAGTACAAAACCCCCCCAAATACAACCCTCTCTGAACAATACATCTCTCCTTCACTACCTTAAACATATCTACGGACAAAATCTACTTCTTTACTACGTCAATTTCTATACTCCCTACTCCCTAAACAGCAATATGAAACATCCTCTGATCTACTGCAAATCTGTTATATTCTTAAGAATTTTCAAGCAGCATGAATTCATTAAATTTTTCTTCTTTCCTTTCTTCAACTGATACATATATATATATATATTGGTGAGCAATATGTGACCAGGGGGGTGTTTCATAAAGCTGTTCGTAAAGTTACGCATGACTTTACGAATGACTTAAATATGACAAGCCAAATGGGATGCTTAATCATTTTTAACTGCATCAACTAAAGTTGAACTGTGCAGATGTAGATTAACATTCTTATTATAACAAACATTTTTTTAATGCTAAGTATATTTTTTGCCATAATTTAATTTGTGGTTACTGGAAATACAGTCACATTTTGTTAAAACATCAGGAAACACTTCGGGCATCCTATCTGGCACTTCATATTCAAGACATTTGCAAAGTCATGTGGAACTTTACGAACAGCTTTATGAAACACCCCCAACTACCTCAAAGCCACAAATAAGTCGCTAGGATCAAGTTTTGAGCTAAGTCATGTATATTTACTAAAACTAGAAATTTTCAGCATCATAGTAAATAAATAACTCTCCTTAAAAAAAACTTTACCATAACATACTTAAATCTCATATTGTAATAAAAGTGATCATTACACTTATTCACTGAAAAATGGCATTAAACAATAGAGTGCATCTACTCATTTTTCCTTGTAGCAGATATGCAAAAAAATATGTGATTAAAAATAATAGCAACCAATCTGAAGTGTCCTATCAAGCTACAATTTGGCACAAATCCTTCTTCTACAATTTTTTTTTTTTTGGGGGGGGGGAGGGGGGAGAGTAATTAGCAAGATAATGGGCATTGAATTAATTTTCTGCAATGTTAACTTTGATGCTCATCATTCCCCCAAAAGAATTTCATTTCAAATAATCTGAGAAATGTATTTCTGGAAAAAAAATAGAATTTCAAAATCAAAGATTTGAGAGAATGACGATCAAAATACCAATTCATGATCAGAAACAGAAAATTGATTGTTCCAAATACAATGCATAAATTAGCAGTATCTACTTTGTTACTGGGTTTGCAACTTATTAGTGCTTTTGAGCTGTGGGGTCACAATACAACTGTATGTTTGTGTCCGTGTACCAGTATATGTGAAGGTGAAACTCATACTGAAGAATACTATAACATAGCTGCTACTTTAATATCATTATTTAGCTACATGTACATGTGCGATGAACGTGAACATATGACTTTTTTTTTTCCTTTCATACATATGGTTCACAAAATTATTTCTTTAAGCATATTATTTTTTGTTGTTGTAAACAAAATGACAAAATAATCTGCGGTACTGTTCAAATGATTTTACAATATTGCATTACAAGCAGAATTTCATCTGACTTCAATTTAAAAATTGTTTTCCAGCACAATGGCATACATTTTCTTAAACAAACACAACAAGTTTTCATGACATCATTTTGAACATTACAAACTTGCAAGGTTTAGGGGAAGGTTACATCTATCATTGATAATTTAAATGAGGGTAGCATTCTGATCCATTTACCATTTATCAATCTCCTTTTGGATCAATGGAACATTGGAAACATTGAAGATTTTCTAAACTAAACTTTCGCTAAATATGGGATTTAATTACACAGACCATTCAGTATTCTAACAAGTACATTTGAGGAATGAGACACGGGGTAACCTGAGCAAACAAAACAAGGGCCATTTAGAATGTACATGATTAAATATATTGCAGTGTCAAGTATATGATGTGAATGAAGCTTGATACATGTAGTATAGATAACATTTACAGTATAAAGATATAATGTAATATTTTCATTTTTCTTTTGGTATTTCTCCATTTTAGTCTTCCAGTGCTTTTCAGAACTTGGAAATGAAGGGTTAAAAAATTGTTTCATGCACTAACACAGCAGAATCTTCTACAAATACTGTGTCCTAATAATCAGATTAATGCTAAAGTATTATGATTCCACTTTAGGTGTATCCTAAAGGCTCGTTCACACGTGCAGCTTTAAACCGTCTTTTAAAAAAAAGGCCACGGTATTTTGTGTATTAAATGAATGGTTTAAGCGAGGATGCATGACGCGACAATGGTATCTACGCGTACTCAATACCTGCGTGTGATACAATAATGTGAAGCACAGAACGCAGTAGAGTTCTGGTCATGCAATTACATTGTGAAAGAAACTGTCTCAAAAGAATTGGGAAAGGTTGACCATGTCTACATAAGAATTGCTTTATACTGTGTTGTTTTGGAATCATCAAAATAGATAAGAAATTGACCCAATCTCACTGAAAAGCACATGTACTGCACACAGAAATGGGTATGTGGGACTACACACACAAGTGGCATGAATGTTCGGCCCCAACATTTTAGTTATTTCTAGTCATATTTAGAATATAAGAGCATTTGAAGAGCAATCATTTTCAGGGGATGTTCTTACTGTGATGTTCTTCCAAACTAACATAAAAGGAATGAGAAAGCTCACAAATTATTTTTCACCTTTCCCAGAACTCAAGATTCACTTTAAAAACCCCTGCAATATTTTCAAGGCAGTTTACTGCTTCATAGCTGAATGAGCCTTAAGGATATGTGAGATTTGCAGTGTGAAATGAAGGCCACTCCTTGTGTTTGACTAAAACCATTTAAAAAATTGCTTATTTAAAGGGTACCAATCACCAAAAATAAGTTTGCTCTGTATGTTAGAGGTTGCATTTCGTTATACTATATTCAAAATATGGCCTTCAAATATTAATTCTATAAAGAGATATTGTAATTTTAATTACAATCTCTATAATCGTAAAAGCAACTCATGAGTAGACTACTCGACGCACCCGTACGCGCTCGCCAAGGTAAAGGCTCATGCGGAACCAAACTCTGAGTTTGGCTCCACGCGAACATTTTCATGTTATCCTTTATTTCCTTCATACTCATTAACTGTTGACCTACAGAATACCATACAAAGTTCTTTGAGGTTGATTTTATACTTTCTAGCTGTACACAAATTATTTTGTCAGGTGACTGGTATACTTTAAACCTCAAAGTTCTTCATTTTTAATTTATAAATAATAGGCTCGCCCTAGTTAACTAATTGAGAACTGTTTTTCAACAATCATCCACTCTTTTCTTTTTGAGATGAAAATTGGGTCAGTCATTTGCACATTCATTTTTTTTTTCTTTCTAACATTAGTTGGTTGAGGTAAAAAATTCTCTCAAAATAAAGGCAACTTCAAATTTTTCAATTTCCATGATCATGTGCGTGATATTTTATGCTCTCCCCCCCCCCAACAAAAAAAAAAAATTACCCAATAGCTCGGAGTGCCACTGTGTATTGTTTGTGTACTGCTGGTGTGATATGTGTAGAAAGACAAGTCGTTATGAAAGTGTATACTGGTACTTGTGAAAGTGTAGATATAATTTTGAATTTTACTATTTTGACTGAGAAGATGTTAGGAATTTTTCACTCATCAACGAGATTTGATAGCAGAAAATCTTAATTAAATAGTGCACTGGGATTATAATTCAGCTTCTACAGACTGGGAAGGGTTTGTACTTGTGATTCTGTGAATCTTTGTGTTTGATGTGATGGTTGTGTAGAGTACATGGAATACAACATATGGGACTGGGGGTTATCACTGCTAGAATTTCTAAGGAACATTTGGAAACCTTCGCACTTACTTGCCCCTTCGTCTGGTCACGGAAAAGTGAAAAAGAGACATCATTAATCATATGTTCAAAGACTTTTATGCTACTTGTGGTCAAAATCATTGGTAAGGGAGGTACTAGAGAAACACTTAAATACACTGAAACTAAACAACTAATAAGGATACAATAAGCCAGTTCGCAATAAGTTCATGGTATAAATGACCCTGAAATGACCCCAATTTGTACGCGCACTTGTTTAACATGTAAAATCATACTTGGGAGCGCATTGTGGCACATAAGAAATGTAGGGCATATAAAGGTCAGTAGTACTGGGTACAAATTACCCTTATCTGCACATGCGCAAACTGTTATTACGAAGTGGCTTATTGAATGGGTTGAAATATATTCTTACATTATACAACAGACCCTCATGTGAATAGAAGTTCACACATATCTCACGATATTTAATTTATAGATAGCCCATCTGGCCTCTAGCTAAAAGTTTAGTACACAATGCTCAGTACTAAATCAGACATACAGAAATCTTATCCATTATCTCAGAATACACAAACTTGTTATAAGCATCCACTCCAAATAAACAGACAATTGAGCCCTCATATGGAAAGTATACTGTTTCTCTATTACAGAATCACCTATAAAAGTGCAAATTTTCTCTCAACCTCAAGTGGTAGAGCATAATGTTAATCAAGTTATAAATTTGAAGTTTAACAAACATAAGTAACTTCTCTGTCCGAGGGTACACCTCAGCATAAAATATTACCTGTTCTGCCTTTTATCGCCTTTCTGATGAAGTCTTAAAAGAATATAACTTACGCATCTTTTGAAGCACAATAGCATAAAGCTGAGACAATACGTAGAGAACAATATAGCTTTTGAATATCAGTAGTATAGTACCACATGCATTATCATGAAATTAATACATCCTGATAGAATTTGAAAGAAGTACAACTGACGGAATATGAATATATATGTTAGGATTAGCTAGATAAAGAGCACAGTGACTTAGTTTATACACATGAAACTGATTAGATGGTAACATATATGTATGGACTATATGATATGAACAGAGCATTGAAGTAAGAAGAGTTCAGCCAGAAATTTGAGAGAAGAATGGGGTGGGAAAATATTTCCTAGCAATTACTTTTATATTGCCCAAAACAATTGCTTAGTGCAAAAATGGATAGATAAGCACTAGTTCTCGTACTTATGCCCAAACATATCGCCAAACAGAGAACATTAAAGAAGGTTACCAAAAGATCTGGAAATCTGATTGAAAACAAATATAAACTACACATTTCAATGAAAATATCTTACCGGTTGACCTGATAGCTCATCCAGAAAATTAAATATTTACATCAACAAAAATGTGGCCATGTTTTAAAGTTATCTCTTTATTTGTTTATTTTTTGGTTGTTTTTGGGGGGAGGGAGAGTGGTAAATTTTATTTCAAGGATAATTTGTAATGCATAAAAGCCTTCCCCCCTCCCGCCCCCCCCCTCCCAAAGTGCATCTCATCATATAAAATATCTACAGAAATTAGTGAAAATAGGTAAAATGCTTATCAACATTTTCCCCTCTTTTCATTTTGCTGTGAGAATCATTTCTTATTAACGACCTCCTCTTTATTTCTTTTACATAAGGAGGAGATGGTCTGGTTTTATACCAATGAAAAAGGCAGACAAGATTTTTTTTTTTAAGTGGGTAGATCAAAGAGTATGAAGAGAAGACATACAGGTATATAAGAATATGGGGGCAGAAAGAAAAGGAGTGGGAGGGGGCAGTATGGAGTCCTGAAATAGGGAGTAATAAGTCTCAAAAAGAATGGCAGAAAAGTAACATTACTAAAGGAACATTAGATAAAGACCTATGCCTTTAATCGAGTGAAAGTGCCCAAATTTCAAAAGGCGAGAAAGGAGAGAGATGGGAGAAAGGCGTGGGGGAGGGTAAGAGAAAGCAAGAGAAAGAGTTAAACGGTAGATGGGATGAAAGACAACTTGATGATGGTGATGATGATGATAGAGAGAGGTTTTTTTTCTCTGGACTCCTTTTGGTATTCTTACCTGCATCAGCACAACTCTCTGCGGTAGAATCTGAAAACACACACATGGTAGGAGGTATTGTGATCAAACATTAACAAACATCAACAACTCCTCTCAAAACTACTTCATGCCACCCATCTACTTGAAGACACCCTGATGTTGAATTTTTAGATTGTGATGTCGGTCGGACGGAGCCAAATTGGCGTCCAGTATTTCGGAACTGCACGCTGACTTTTAGTCCGGAATATCGGGCAAAGCCAAAGTGGTGGCCAGTATTTATGAACAACTGCAAACCCTGCTCTATGCAAGGAATCGACCACTACCAGACTGGTTATCAAAAACCTTTCATTCCTTCCTCCTCTTTGGTAATAATTAGAAGTATAAATACACTCGATTTGAAGTTCCTGTAGATTACCACCCCACTATACACCAAAGACAATTTTTTTCTGAGTGAACAGCAAAATTAGGTCAACTTTTTGTTCATTTTGTATCGATTTTTGATGAGATCTGAATTATATTCTTGCTGCATTCAGAATTCCTGGATGATTTCTTTATATTTTTTTTTTCAAAGAATACCTTTGTCCATGAACAACTTGTCAGAAATCATTCAATCTTTTGAATATTCAGCATTCATATTCTAATTTCCTTCCAATGAGGAGTCTTTTGGTATTTGTGAGTTCACCACAGAAATTCAAAAGGGTATGAATTTTCCATCTTGAGGCTTGAGAGTAAATGGAGACTGATGGGCATGTTTCTCATAGGTAGTGTCCTTCATAGGGCGTGTCCCACCTAGGCTGTGGTGGGGGTGTCTTCACCGGTAGATGGGTGCCATGATTCATGCGATGGTCATGCAAAGTGCGCTGTCTACATGGTCAAAGCGCACAGTGCATTCACGCATCATGCAATGAATTCAGTGCTCTGTGTCAGAATGAGATTTTCTAAAATGATGCATTTCTTAAAATGACAAGCAGAAACGGAAATTAAAATCATGAAATCATAATAGTTTGGACTGTTTTGTAAAGGCATGATTGGCATGCTTCAAACGTTGCTTGCTTTGAAGAGCACCTACATGTATCTAACAGACCCCAAGAATCCGTGATGCCATTAAGAGATCCGAAACCCAAAATACCTATCCTCTTCAAATGTACGTTATCATTCTAAATTGGCAATAACTGTATCAATAAGAATGTTTCCTTGCACTAACAAACATTATAACAAGTTCATATTCGTAAAATGATAAACTTACTATATCTCGGTATGCAAATAAAGACAAAAAGTTAGGTTAGTTGTCCTAATGGTCCATAAATTGAATTACATAAATACATTGTAAATCTTTTCAATAAATGCAAACTTTGCTTCCTCTCTTTTATTTCCACTAAAAATGTATTATGAAATATAGATCATATACAAGAAGAGCATTGATTAGTATTTTCAGGTTATCCAAGATATCAAGAAAGTATTAACAAACCCGAAAAAACTTCATTCCAGCGGCAAATGCAAACAAACATTTATTAATAAGAGTTCACTCAAGTAATGGATGTTAGAAAATGCTATAATGATCAAATGCTGGAAAATAAAATGTTAATTTTTAGAAGAAAACAAGAATAAATTAAATAATTTTTTTTTTCATAGAATGATGAATGATTGGCAAAATGCAGATAGGATTACTAGGAAATATTATGATGGGAAAAGGAGAGGGTCTGATTGGATGAATATATATATATATATATATATCTGTTAGTTTGATATTAAAGCTGATAGAGGATAAGGTATACGGTATTAAGGAAAGGGCAAGGTATTCACAATGCAACTTCACCCCAAAACCACTTTCAAACACATTCTAATATAAATGTCTGCATTGTCAAATAGTAAAGATTAAACATATCAAATACACAGTCTATTAGTAAGGTTTCAAATCAGCTAGTTCTAGAGGTAAAGTTACTCAAGAAACACAGGGAATAGGGGTTTCCAAAAATGCACTCTTGGGCTTATTTAACCATTCTATTATTTGCATACACACTAAACAATAATTAAACCAATAGCTAAATCACTAACACCTAAACAATATCAAGAATTGTCAGGAATAAGAGTTCAGACCTGCCAACCCTGAAACCCAAGAAATAGGGATAAATGACAAGGCAGAGGCTGAACATCAAGACATTTCTGAGTTTCCTATACATTACTACAGACAGATTTTTGCAAAAATTAGGACACAGTAGTAGAAGTGACTCTTTCTTTTACCAAAAATCGGGATTGTCCCTATTAAATAGGGACAGTTGGCAGGTATGAGTGTTCCAAATAGTAGAGCCCATGACATGTTAGCAAATGATTTGAGCTAGGTAGTAAACAATTCAGCCTTGACTGAAGGGAATATTCAGCTACAAAAAATACTACTTTTGTACAAGTCTAATCTTTTGAGATTTGCTATATGAAAAAGTGAGATTTCAGTGCCAAAATATTCATGTATTTTTCAAAGTTTTTCCTGAGTTCTTATTTAGTTTTCCAAAGCTCTTTTATAGCTTTCCCGAGCTAAATTGCTCTCTGCTCCAGTGTTTTGGGTGTTTTTTTTTCTTTAAACAGGGCATGATGCTTTGTTACTTACACGCATGACTCATTTTACATTCCAACATGGTAAAAAACCACATAAAAAACCCCATAAACCACACCAAATGGACTTATTACAACCACTAATGGTTTACCTAACAAAGCTCATCTCCACAAATCCATGAAATTTCTTCAACAATCTATAATTCTTCTTACACAAAATAGGAATTTCAAAGTACCATGGAAAGGGGGGGGGGGTCATGCTTTGGCAAGTTTGCAGACTGAAATTACAAGGTCTACTATTTAACCTTTCTGTTTCCCCATCTCACCCTATATTGCGACAAGGTCTCTGAAAGGGGTTCACATAATGGGAGCAAATATTGGAAAGGGTGGATATGTCCTGCGCAAATAAACCGGCAAGTTTTGAACACCAAATCGGTGTCAGAGCACTTCTACTTGTAGCCATCTTGCATGCAAGAATAGTCGATACAGATGGACTTCTTTTTTCAACATCGCCTGTGGCTGGATCTTTTTCCTTTCCTTATAAAGTTTTGAAATGGAAACCTCAAAACGGTACTTGGACAAGGAGAAAACAGTTTCCGATGGAAAGAGGGTTTCATCGAGGGTGTTATCATGGACCCTCTAACTACTTCCTCACAGGGGGGCAGTGGTTAATGAGATCATCATATCCATGCTTGTCCCATTTCACGCAAACATTTGAAGCTGACACATCGGCAACATTGAACATTAAAGGGAAGGGTTGAGTTCTGGGAAAGGTAAAAAATAATTTGTGAGCTATCTCATTCTTTTTAGGTTAGTTTGGAAGATTATCATAGTAGAAATGTCCCCTGAAAAGGATTGCTCTTTAAATGCCCTCACATTCTAAATATGACAAGAAACAGCTGAAATGTTTGAGCTGAACATTTGTTTGTAGTTCCATATACACATTTCTGTGTGCAGTGCATATGACTCTCAGCAGGACTGAGTCAATTTCTTATCATTTTGGGGATTCCAAAACCTTATATAAAAGCATACACCAATTCTTACAGCATACACCAATTTTTATGTGCTATATAAGCAACCTTTCCCAATTGCTTTGAGACAGTTTCTTTGA
The DNA here is from genome assembly GCA_025618425.1 of Heliocidaris tuberculata. NCBI lineage: Eukaryota > Metazoa > Echinodermata > Echinoidea > Camarodonta > Echinometridae > Heliocidaris > Heliocidaris tuberculata. The sequence goes on from CM046851.1 coordinate 13,823,763, forward strand.
CAATTCAATCTCATGACCAGAACTCAACTTTATCTTTAACCCCTTCTGTGCCACTGTGTCTACAAACACTGTCATAAATCATCTGCCAAGAGTAAAAATATGAGGTTTCAGGTCTTTATCTCACTGTTAGATTTGACTTTCATTATCTTGCATGGGAATGACTGTCACTATATCTCTACCAGTTTCTGTTTCAGGAGTAAACAAAAATATGCATATTCAGGCCATGCTTATAGTACAACATTGAAATGACGGGGGGGGGGGGGGGGGGAGGAGGTTGTCACCCACAGCACAGAAGGGGGGCTTTAAAAAATCATTCTCATTTAGCTGAAGCTTTTACTCTTTCATTAGAATAAATGTATCTAGCTTCTGACAGAAGAGGAAAGTATCACAGAACATGATTTCTATACGCTTCAGAAATCAATTCACTTGCTTTAGCTTGGTAGCAATTATACATATAGCAGTCACAGCAAACATTTCTTCCTGCCAGGCACCCATTTTCTGCCCCTGGGTCAATGCAGACAACTGTGAATAAAATGCCTTGTCTACAGGATTCAGTATAAGGCTAACACACAAACCATTTATCCTCTGAGTAAGCAACATAACCCTCAAAACCCTCCTAGTACCTGCATGAATCTATTGTGCGGACCAAAATAAATTGTATGAAGTAAAGATTAGCATTTCTCTGATACTCCTTTTACTTTTTATAGATGAACTTTGACAATTTGTTATCCTGATATTCTATTAATCCTTGATGGGTATATAATAACTAATGATAATTATAGTATCGAGTCTTGAGTCAAATAAACCAACACTCACTGAGATATACTGGTGTTTATTCTTTGTGAATTTTACGATGCACAATTTTACGATGCACAACAGTCAAAAAATGCCAGCTTCATTGTCTAGACATATATCAAACTTTCCACAAAAAAATTTAAATTAATAAATCAGGCTAAATATGGGAAATATTTCATAACCTCTCAACCTCTTTGTTGTAATGCTGTAATGAAACTTTACAGTAACTGTTTTTGTTAGCTACAAATAATCCTTGTGGTTTTCAACAAGAGAAAATATAATTCTCATGAAAAAAAATATTAGTGTTCACAGCAAACTTGACATCTCTTTTAGAGGAAACATTATATTGTGTGTATTTTTGTGCATGTATAATATATTTATCTTGTATAATGATGTATAAAATACTTATATCAAAAAGAAGTATATTATGCAACTTCAATCTTGTCAAAGCAATTAATATTCATATATATTTTATATACAGTAGAGCATATGAATAAAGCCACACTTTTGCATCAAATAAAGAGAATATTCAATTCATCTTTCTTATATGCAATGTAAATGAGGAAAATAGGACAAAACCTAGTTGAATTTTTGCATTTCAGAACTGTACTAAATTCTATGTACACAATCTTATTTTTTGTAAAGGATACAACACATAGCTCCATTATAGAAAATACATCAGGGACTTTCTCTCACCTTTCCACTGAATAAGGTCCAAGAGAGAATCAATACAGCTGCTTTTGAATTATATTTTGCCAAGATAAAACTGAAAACTGGAATTTCATTATTCAAGAAGCTATCAAATAGAAAAAAATTTTGTCCTTCACTAACACAAACTAAACTATTCAGTTTCTCTCATCTATCAAACTTTGTTGTAATTATGGTTTACTGTAAATATGAGAGAGATGTATTGTACTTATTTATGAAAGATGGCAGAAACCTAAAACAGATTATTTTTTATTACTATGTTAGAGTACATGAGAGTGAAAGAATATGAATATGAAAGCATAATAAAAGTGGTTTTATTACTCTCATCCATGACTGATCAACAGGATTTGGATCAGAAAGCTAACTGCAAAATGATACTGGACTACCTTTCAAGCAGTTGTCCTGTCTGACTGACAGTGTGGAAAAAAAAAAAACTACTATCCCTACCGTTTCTTTAGTTGGTACATATTAAGCTTTTAACCCTTTCAAGACAATTGACCACATTTTGTGGTTTGGCTCAATAACTTTTGATCCAGAGTTCTAAAAAATATACTAGATGCACGAGTAGAAAGACTGAAAGAGCAAAATTTTCTGCAAACACTATGTCCATTTTTATTGCATGACCATATTATGTTTGATGCAAGGAATTTTAAAAACAAGAAAAAGCTTTGAGATCCTTAAATTGGCAACACATTGAGAGGTTTAAAATCATTGTTTTTCATCAAAATTGGCAATTTCTTTCAACTATTCAACAAATTTCTAACCATGTATATTGTTTTCAAAGACATTACACCTTATTTGAACCATGTAGCACTAAAAGAAAAATATTATTGTTGCCAATTTGAAGAAGAAAATGTGATCAATTTAGCCCTTAAATAATCCCTGTCCTGAAAGGGTTAAAACTTGAATCTCACTTTATCTGTTAGACTTATTGTATAATGAATTTGCTGTAGCCTTCATGAGACCCCCAAAATATTTTCACATCAAAACTAGTCTTGAATTAAAAAAAACCCAATCGCTACCATGAAAATAGCCCATTGCTTAGCTGCAGAATGCAAATGACCCCTTTTGACATATGCCTGCCCCAAGCTACGGGTAAAGAAACACCTCGTAAGACATGTCTATTGAGAGAAGGTGGTAGACTAACGCTGAGAGTATGGAGCAGATGTATAGCAATGACAAGGTGGCAAAATTAGGTATCAATTATTCAGAGTCTGACAAAGCACTTGGGTGGGGAAAGAAATATAGATATATCCACAGAGCAGGAGATGAGGAACATACTGATAGGTGAGGGGAGAGAGAGAGAGAAAGAGAGAGAGAAAGAGAGAGAGAAAGAGAGAAAAAAGAGGCAGGGAGGATAAGAGAAAGAGAGAAAAGAGAAAAGAAGAGAAAGACAAGAGACAGGTAGACAGAGAGACAGAAAAAAGCAAGAAAGAGGCAGAGAGACAGAGAGACAGAGAGACAGAGAGACAGAGAGACAGAGAAAGAGAGTGACAAAATCATTCACAGAGAGAGAGTCATAGATGTTGAGGGTAGGAGAAATGCAACAATACTGAGGACAGAGGGTTTTGGAAGAAAGAGATGTGTCTGGGGGGGGGGGGGGAGAAAAAGAGAAAAAGAGAAAAAAGGAGAGAGATTAAGAGATAGACAAAGACAGAGAAAAGAAAAGAAATGCAGGAAATGCAGACACACAAATGACAGAAGTGAAGGTTCCAGAGAGGTGTGAAAAAGGAGAACAGAAGACTATCTTAGACAAAACAGAGAAAAAAAAAGCTTACATAGAAAGAGAACGAGAAAGAGATACATTCATACATAAATAATGAAGGGGAAGAAGGAAGAATGAAGAAGAGAGAGAGAGAGAGAGAGAGAGAGAGAGGGGGAAAGAGATGAGTGCATAGTCATATATGTTAAAAGAGAAGAGAGAAATAGGAGAAATTGATTTAGAAACAGGATGTGAAGAAAGCAACGAGAAAACAAAAGACATTAAGAAATAAAAGAATTATCCAGGGTCGCTAGACGAGTAAAAAGGGGATTTTTTTTGTTTTTGTTTTTCATTTAAAGCAGGAGAGATATATGTACAAAAGAAAAGTACAAAGCTCAACAAATCAGGAAGAATAATTCAAAGAGAAAAGCCAAAAGAGAAAAATGTTGGAACCAGTTCAATAACTTATCAAATATTCAATATGATGCCAGACTTCCTGTATATATTTGTCCAAACACACAAGGATTAAAACATCCTTTCTCTGTTGTAAGCACTCAGACTCAGACTCAGCATACCAAGTTTTTAAGTTCTTGCCAATTTCGCTTCTTTCTATTTCCAAGGCAGCTTTTACACCTTAGCTCTGCAAATCCACACAAGCTCTTCTCCTTTGAGTTTACAGTACTTATTAAATATATCTTATCTGTTATTTGGTGAAATAAAAAAATCACCATTCGTTAGAGAGGCCACTCCATTATTACGGGTAAAATGTTAGTATAAGGATTGGGTATAATTCACACATCACGCTGATCCAATATTACAGTGCCATGATGTAAAATACCATTATGTTAGGCACACATGGTAAAGTAAAAAGGTCAAATGACCTCAAAAACAAACTTACCATTCCTTGGTAATGATGGACTTTTTACTTTATTTGAGTCTTTGTAAAGGCCTGGTGTGGATCATTTTTCAATCCATTTGTTTAAATTGAAAATCAATATTGTGCCAGCATTTTCAATATTTCCAGATTTTGTTTGCATTTGTTGCATTCCCAATCAAGTCAAGTTTTCGTTCGCATGGGATGTATTAACCATAAAAGGGGGTCACGTTTGCACCAATCAATACAATTAAACACGTTAGAGTTGGCAGGATAGGTTGTAACAATGCGACAACCAAATTACATGTAATGTGTTAAAAACCAAAACGAATCCACACGCAATTATTTTGAAGATTGATCAGTCGGTTGGGAGTAAAACCCAACAATCAAATATGCCGTGGCAAGGACCGAATTCACAGGGAAGTTCAAAATCAAAAAGAAAAAGAGGGGGAAAAAGTGAGGGAGGGGAGAAAAGGCAGACAAAATTAGAATATTACGGAGACATGGTCACATGAAATTCAGTTACCAGATTAATCCCTGATCAAAAGAAATACAGAATCATGCATAAATGAATTAAAACATTATTTGGATGCAGATTGTGAAGAATTGTAGTCCTGAAAACGTCAAGAAGTTTTCATCCATTACCACCCTGTCCCACTCTTGCAAACCTGCTTTGCTATATACATGTATTTACGCTTTATATTACATGTAAGAAGTCTATGAACCTTCTAGGTATCCTTAGTATACTGTTTTTTCATGTTGCTTTATGCAACCTTTAAAGACAATCATACCAGGGGCCAATCATTCCATAATTGTGTGGAGGAAAGATCAACATATAAATATTTTTAATCATGAATAATCACCAAGTTTTCAATTTTGTCATAAGACATCATCTTATTTTATATTTTTCAAATCAAACATGTATAGTTTTTACTTCTTTATTTCAGGTTAAGTACAAATTATCTATGAATGCATTCCTCTAAAGATTAATATACATGTACTTGATAAGGAGCTACCTGTACTGCTGTATAGATAGATACACAATTTAGAGCAACACAAACTTAGATACAGAAGAAGCGGAGGTATCTGACTGTTCTTCCAAGCCACCGAGTTACAATGATTCCCTTGTGAGCGATTCTGAATTCACAGAAGAGCATAAACCACCTTTTTTATCGACTTTATTGCAATGCATAAAATATGGTTAGTAGTCAATTAGTGTGTGGGGATTGTATACTGTGTGATGCTTAGAATGACAACTTCTTGTAAATGGCCCGAGTGCATTTGCGTAGGAAGATAGGGAGATCTTTGGTGTGCAGTTGCAAGTCTAAATACAAGTGACCTACTGGTTTAGGTTTTCAATATATTTGTGCATGAAGAATCATTTCTTTCCATCCAAATACTAAATCGAGAAGATGTCTTTTATTTTCTTAGCTCTTCCCTTAAGCCTGGGTCACATTTATCAGATAACGATCATGATAACAAGATTTTCAATTAAAGGTACACCCGACTATACGGTGTGCACATGTGAGTACGCTCATGTCTGTTAATAGTAGGGCAGCTCTAGGGTGTACCTTTAATGAAAAATCTTGTTATCGAACAAACGCGACCCAGGCTTTAAACCTTGTGAAATATCAAATAAGTTCTTATGCTCCAATAATACATTAATCAATACAATATAATTGGCATTGGAGAAAGACAGCCATGTATTAGAATTTTGCTTACAAATCAAACCTAAAGCTATTTACACGTGAAGAAATATACTTGATGTACAGATGAAAGCCTCAAGGCATTGTTCAATAATCCTGGATGCATAAGTATTTAATCGCATGGATCTACAAATACAACATCATGGCATCAAATGTATTCCTATCAAGGACCACACTTATGATCCCTTCAACTTATTCTCTTTATCAACTATTAGTAAAAAGAAGAAATTTTAATGAGAAATTTTAATTCGCCTATCTGCAAATGGAAAACCAATTTGGAATGACAAGCATTCCCACATCCGAGATTGATATTCAACCCGCCAGAGTTGGGTCAATCCATTAAAAGGGGGCAATGATGTGATTTTGAATGAGTGCCCTTCAAACGATGAAAGCAATATTGAAAGTACTTCAAGGTGACATGCCTAGAGATTCCTAGCAACGGTAACATTTATCCCGATGTTTTGTACTTTAGAACATTTCTCTTTTCAAATTTCTCCTGCTCATTCTTTGTCCCTAATCAGCCCATTTCCTGATCATAATAACCATCATGATGCTGAATCGATACCAAGATATCCGTCCATGTTCGCTTTGAGCCTAATTTTTTACAACTTGTACATTAAACATTTCTACTTCTTGTTAAACTTATACAAGTACCAACATATTAAAATTAGAACACAGGAACTTTGTTAAGATGCTAACAGTTAAAGGTGTGTTAGGAACAATAAGCTCCACAGAAAAAGGAATGAATGCAACCTTTTCTAGTACGTGACCGATAGACAATTCCAAAATAAAAACATTTGCAAGTTACAGACAAAAATTAAATACTAACGATAATTCCTGAATGTATCACAGACTGATTGAAGTATTTCATTCTAAGTAACACCAGAGAAGTGTCCTCAGGCACTCTTTTAACCCTTTCATGACAGGAATTATTTAAAGGCTACAATGACCACATTTCGTTCTTCAAATTGGCAACAGTAATATTTTTCTTTTAGTGCTACATGGTTCTAACAAAATGCAATGTCTTTGAAAACAATATACATCATTAAAAACTTAGTCGAAAAGTTGAAAAATTTGCCAATTTTGATTAAAAATAGTGATTTTGAACCTCTCAATGTGTTGCCAATTTAAGGATTATGAAGCTTATTCTCCTTTTTGAAATTCCTGGCATCAAACGCAATATGGTCATGCAATAAAAATGGACATAGTGTGTGTAGAAAATTTTGCTCTTTCTACTCATGCGTCAGGTATATTTTTTAGAGCTCTGAATCAAAAGTTATTGAGCCAAACCACAAAATGTGGTCAATTGTCTTGAAAGGGTTAACAAATTGATCTTAACCTGGGCAGCGAAATGAACAGAAGATCTGTACTGAAAACCAGCTTTAATTGTTTGAAGTGTGCATCAAAATGCAAAAGACAAGAAACAAGGTGCATTCATCGTTTGTTAATAAAAGAGAAGTAAATATCACAAGACAATACTACCCAAGGTACAAAATAACAAATGTTAGTCTTTATTCAAATATGGCCTTGATAATTTATCCTATCATATATTATGACTATGCTCTTGATATACCCTTGTCCCTGTCCACTCTCAAAAGCGGACTATGATCTCTTCACTGGTATACAAAAAGATAAAACCCACTTATGCATTATTGAGTAATTTACGACAGGAATAAGAAGTACCTTTCCATGACTGATGTCTCTCAAATCATAACCATTTGAGTTACACAGTGAATGACTTCACCATGAATAAACTGTATTATCCACTATTTCTTCAGCATCATTTGATCTACTAAAAAGCGGGAGGGTGTTAACTCAATTTGGGCAGATGTGATATTTCACGCATTTTGTTCTGCTCTGCTTAATGGTCATAACTATGAATGGAAATCTTCTTTTTGTTTCAAACTTCATACATAATAAAAGAAAAATACCTATGATTGAAAGGGTTTGTTTCAAATTAAAGCAACCTGGAAAAGCATTACAATTTGAACTTTCCTAGGGCACTGATGCTCTATGAATAACCCTTGCTTCTATTTTTCAAACCAATCACTACAATCGGTTCTCTTTCTGTTCAGGGCAGACAATGTGCAAATGCACGTAAGAGAATTCCTACCGAATGATTGCAAAAAAACAAGGTTTATTGAACAATTAGTGTGTCCTAACGTAAGTGGTACAATGTGCAATTTACATGCTGATGAAAACATTGGCAATCTAGAGAAGATATTCAAAATACCGGGGGGAGGGGGGAGGGGGGAGGGAGGGAAATGACACCAACGATGTATTAACCAAAGTTTGGGGAAGGGTGGGCACATTCCATAGGGGGGAAGGGGCACGGAGAGGGAGCAAGAGTAACATGCAATATTTGACCTGTGACCTGGGTCAAAGGTCAGATGCCTACCTTCAAATGTATCGTCTCCGTCTGAGAGGAGCTCATCGTCTGAGCAGATGTTGAGGATTGAGACAAGCATCTCTGTCACTGTAAGGATGGAAAAGAGCAACAACTAAATAATGATTATTTATCCATAATATATACTAATAGTCTTTGCCTATTTGTTACACTTATCATATTGAAGCAATGGCCTGTATTCTCAAAAAATCCAAAATCCTGTCACTATGAAAGTGACTTTCTCATTTTTATATCTTGAACAAACAAATTTTGCTTATTGACTTTTTAATATAATTATAATAGTATATATTGAAAATATGAGATGACACTTGGCCTTCTATAAGTCAGTGCACCAAGTTAAGCCAGGTTCAACTTAGGCCTCTTTAAAAAATATGGGCCTATATCTTTAAACTGGAAACACATTGACAAATTTCAAAAATCATTGTTTACCCTTATTGGCGTTTCTTTCACTTTCAAAACATGTCATCATTTATTCAAATTTTCTCTACTTTCTCATGAAATAGTGAATTGCAAATATTCCAAATATAAGAAGGAAAGCCGATTCTTGCTGCTGCAGGCCTACCCTTTTCACCAACGAACGGTAACGACCATGTGAAGACATCCATGAAGTTAGGTAACCAGTAAGGATGCGGGGAACAGTTAAACTGCCTGATGTTCATCACGTTGTTCTCGTACTTCAGTACTGCAGCTGTAAGATTAACAAGACAGAACATCTCATTGGTTGATGATAATAAAAATAGTGATTTCTTGTAAAGCACTCATATTCAGTCAGGAAACGATATTATCCTGTCTTTGGTACTCTGACATTTGCCTAGCGACGATTGCTCCAGGCATGTTTATTGTCAAAGATATAGGGTTAGGGTTTAGGGTTAGAGTTAAAGGTTAAGGGTTAAGGTTAGGGTTAGAATTAAGGTCAAATTTAGGGTTAGGGTTAGGGTCAAAGGTTTAAGGTCAGGGTGGGTTAGGGTTAAGGTAGGTCCTAAGTTGAAGTCAGGAATCCAGTAAATAAAGGATGTTGACTGCAGAGCAATTGTCGGCCACACCCTAGCTTTAGCTTGGCTAGCAATTAAAATACGTAGGTTTAGAGTTATGGTCAGAGTTATGGTTAGGTTCCAAGTTAAAATTAGAAACTAATAGTCCAGTAAGTGAAGGATATTGACTGTGGAGCAATTTTCATCCTAGCATTTGCTGCACAGACCCTACCTGGTTTGAGAGGGGCAAAAGTAAGTACATTACTGCCTTGCACAAAGATATAACTGACATGGCAGGGTTTGAACCCCTGACCTTCACATCTCCAGTCAAGTGTTCAAACCATTCAATTATGACAACTCTACCAACTTATTCTCCTAGAGATAAAAGGAATAGTAATCACATATTCTACTCTTCACAGAATTCTACTTATAATACACCAATGTGAAGAGTAAACATTTTGATGAATTATCAAGATCCATGGAATTGGATATCTAACTATATAATTTATATTTATTGTAAATTTCAAGGTACATATACTTGTAATGTAAATCGTACTACCAACTGATCATGAGAGTCTACTGGAATGTAGTATTCAATAGCTCCAAATGTGAAAAGCATAGAGACTTTAGTTTAAGTAGACACAGGTGGGTAATTAACCTCCAACTTCTATTATCGATACTTGCATTGGCTTTTACTGCAAAGACCGCTTTAAAGGCAACCGTTTCATATTATAGATTGAAAGGTATATTTGTGCGTCATAGGAAAACTAAAGCTTCTGTAAATGATTTTGATTTTTTCTTTCCATTTTTTCAAATTTAGATAATCCTTTAGATAAAATTACATAGACACTGTCAAAGAGGGTTTGTTCTATTCTGAAAACATGGGGAGATGGGTATCAGAAGTATATTTAATTTCTACCTAACATACATCCATAATCATAGTTGATTTTCTCTTTTCCGAAGGTCTTGCATAGTCACAAATAGGATCAGTTCCAAGAAATATTGAAATCAAGTTGCAAAAAGATGAAACATGAATACAAAACCCTTCTTCCCCCCCCCCCCTTATGCAAAGTATGCTAAAGAGACCGTCAGCTAGTAATGCACCAGAAATCTATTTGCATTAATGCACTATCTCGCAGGAACAGAGGTACTTTGCAGTGATCAACGGTTAGTAATTACTCTGCTGTTCAATTTGTTACTTGTATTTGAAAGACCTTGCACATGGCTATTGCCCTGGTTAATGAGTCCAGGGAGATTGCGTTGGCCCTTTAACTGTAGCCATGTTCAAATTACCTATGAATAAGCATGACTGCGGGGAATATTGTGTGCTTTGGTGAATATTAACTACTCGTGAAAAAAAATGCATGTCTGATAAGTCATTCTCCATCAACTCTCTCTCTCTCTCTCTCTCTCTCCCTCTCTCTCTCTCTATTCATTGCTACTACTTCAACCAACAGAACATCTATTCCCCCCTTTGTTACAGGAGGTGGTGTTATCAAATATCTGGTACCATGAATGATTAAGCATTTTGTTTTCTCCTCTTTGTATTTTGAATATCCAGTGGAGACGATACAACTCCGTTGCCTTGGGTTACAGAAAATGGTATAAATAGGACCAAGATAATATTATTTGTATAGACTGGGATAAATAATAGATTACGAATGAGACTGATATACCTATAAGAACCAATACCAAGGAAGACAATAAATGGGACTGAAATGTATAAATAATACAAATGGGAACTAAATATTGCTATTATGTAGGGCTACATTACAGGAAAACCATGAATGGAACTGATATACCTCGATTTACCTATGTTACATGTTACACGACAGGAAAAACAATGAATGAGACCAATATGCTTCTTTTTCATACATTAGACGACAGGAAAAACTATGAATGGGACCAACAAAGCTTTGTTGTTCTATGCTACATGACATGAAAAACTATGAGTGGGACTGACATACCCCTATTTTCATAAGTTAGATAACAGGGAAGACTATGAAAGGGACTGTTACTTACCTTTATTGTTATAGACATCCAGGTAGTTGGGTGCCGAGAAGATGGTAATGAGGGAGGGGAAACCTGTTGCAGGACTCTTCCTGTACATCCGATACCTGAAAACAAAATCAGCAAAAATTCCTTTAAATATTCATGAAAATATTTACAATTTATTTCATGTATATTTCATGTAACTTTCATAAGATATATGATGGAACATAAATTCAGTATTTCTGATTGACTGCATGGGAAAAACTACATGACAAACAGGAAGTGGAGCATATGCCTCAAGTTATCTTCAAGGTTTTTGCTTTTTCCAAGGAAAATCAATATATCAGTTTCTCTGGAAATGCTTGAGAGAGAAAGGATCACAACGGAAATGAATATTGGTTAAATTCATGAACTGCTCAACTGTAAATTCCTATTACATGCAAATATCAGCTTTAAATTCACAGAAAAACCTGAAGTGTAAGTTTAGGGTATACCCCTAAAAATTTCATATTCACAGTAAATTGCAAAGAGAAAAAAAGCAGCATAAAATAATATTTTGTTGACAGGAGCTCTCTCTCCCCAATAATTTCAATAGTGCAACTGAGATTTTCTCAAACCTTGCATTATTCCACTCTTTTTGTTCAAAAAGGCTGTTTAAATAGAAAGCTTTTGGGGTCTTTCTAGCACTAAACTGTTCACTTCTATATGTTTTCCTTTCACCCACATCCATCAGATGCAACAATTTCTCCCACAGTCATCGCATAAGGAGAAATCAGAGAGAGCATACATGTAAAGCTCCGAAATAAATAAGGACCATTCACTCTAACATCCATGGCCTCAAATGCAAGTCTTGAGCTCATAAATTTCTCCAGGCAAAAGCACCTTAGGAAGTGATAAAGCCTGGAGGGAGTAGGAGAGGGGAGAAAGTATGTGCCTCAAATCTCCATTCCGACTGGAAGGGGACTTCCGATGCAGTCCGACAGAGTATTAAATTAATTTGTCGACTGCAGGATAACAATCAGAGACTCGTTATACATCCCCGAGGGAAGCACGGTCATAAAGTCCATGTTACGGGATAATGTGAGTTTAGGAAACAAATATTAAATACAGAGGCTTCATTTGTAATATGAATATTTTTTTACACGATTGGCTAAGGTCAAACCGGGAATGGTGACGGCTTGTATAGAAAAGTCATCCATCTAGACTGTCTATAGTGGTCACTTCTATTTTTTTTATTTCTACATAAAAATACTGTGGAATCTGCATAGAAAGACCAATTGCCTAACTCAACAAAATGACATCTATAGAATATGTCTACTAATAGAAGCCAAAACCTGTATATAAATACCATTTCTGGAATGGAAACTTTGCATTAATTCACCCGTGTTTGAATTGTTTGGTTCTCAGTGAGAAGAATCATGTCCAACAGTAATTAAAACTTGTCGGGTTCTTTTAGGAGGAAAATCAAGGAATACTTAAAAACCACGAAAAAAAGACTCACCAAAGCATCTCATGACCAGCACTCAACTTTACCATTAAGCATTTACTAAGGAAGTAAAACATGAGAAATGGGAGTAGACAGGCAGCCACTTACCCCGTATCCTGAGCCTCATGTGCCCGAATTATTGAAAGAAGGTTATTCTGTTGTAGGAACTCACAGCACGCTTGATAGCTGTAATGAAAAAACACAGACCAAAGAATGTAGCAGAATGTGGAATCCCCAACCTGCATAGAAATCGTCGCTGATTTTACAAACCGGCATAGGAAGCCTCACAGCGTGAAAATACGTTTCTGAGATAATCGTGTTTAAAGACTTTGTCTGTTTAAAATGCTAATTTGGATAACTTACTTTCATTCAATCATCGCAGAATTAAACAGGTGATGAGAGTGGAATATTTTCTTTCATATGCATTGGATATTAAAAAACAGAAACGCAGTATTTTTTGTGTAATCCCTTCTAGAATTCGTATGCCGATTCGTAAAATCAGCAGTATTTTGGGTTTAATCCCTGATAGAATTTGTATGCCGGTTTGTAAAATCAGCGACGAAATGTTGGTTTCAGATGTAGGCATGAATGTACTCATGAGGGTAGTTGATACAAACCTCACTGATGAACATATATGCTGAAAGACACCTAGTGGTATTCATTACATTCTTGAAGAATAAGCTTACAAAAATCGAAAGACAACATGGCATGACAAATTAGCAAATATGAACACCTGTTTATTACAACACCTTCTTACGTGAGTATCATTACTACAGATGACACTTTTTACATAATTTTCATCTAGATGTAAAAATATGTTGTAATTTTTTTTTCCCCAGTACTTAACCATTCATTTGAATATATATGATGGCTGACTTGGCAGTGTCTTATGATGCATTCATTCCACCCATTTATTTTGTCTGGATACATATTTAAATCACAATCCATACAATGTAGTCCTTAGACAACTTCAGTGTAAAACATTCAATATCGATCCTTCAGTTGAACCTATATTTCGTATTGCAAGCATATGACACAATGTGGAGTATCCATAATACACTGTTCATAATCAGGTGAAATTATTTCATCCACTGCAGTCTGTGTACTAATTATTCATAGCTTTTCTCCGCAATACAGGGGTCTTTTTCTTCCCAAATGGTCTGGGCCACTGAACCCAGAGGGCAAATGCAGATCCTTTTAAAAAGTCAGAGCAAGATTAGAGAGGAGAACTATATGCATGTTATCTGCATAATGAAATCCAAGAGGGATTTTCTGTCAAATCGACCGTCAGATTATTGCATACAGAATAATGTACATCAGACGTCTGCCATTCTCAGCAAAATATGACAGAACAATATCAGATCATTAGATGGTACGTTTTGCATGTTATATATCTCAAAACGGAGTGACTTACATCACTGCATGTATCTGCATAATGAAATCTATTAAAAACAATAATTTCCAATGAAAACCAACAAAAATCATTGGAAATTATTATCATTTTGTGTGTCTACTTTTGTCTAAGTGTGTGATGCGATCTCCACGCAAAATGGCTGAGATTGCTGTGCAGGGACCCATCGGGTCAAAGGGTATTAGCACAGGGCACTATACAGCCGTGATCTGGCATTCCTTTCAGATATATATATATATATATATATATATATATCATTTACAATAAAATCAATCAGAAATCATGGATGAAATATCATATCTCCCATACCTTTTGATACAAGGAGAACATTATGAGACTATATTCAAAATGTTTCATTCCATTTTTCTTTTCACTACCAAAAATATACGTCAGCTTTTAAATTTCTACTAATTTCTAGCTTTTCTCTCTTTTTTTTCTTTCTCACCCACGCTCCCTCTCTCTCTCTCTCTATCAAACTTTTCATTTGTGATACAAGGAGAATAATACGAGACTACATTCAACATGTTTCATTCCAATTTTCTTTTCTCTACTGAAAGTGTAGGCGAGCTTTAAAGGTCTACTTGTAGGTATACAGACACAATAGCAAACCTCAATGTGACACATCAGACCGAGCGCACCTATGTAGACTTGAGGCTGATGATTTGGTGTGTTTACATGATAGGGATGAGGAAGGGATGTTACGCGAAACCTTCACATTCAATATGCATGATCCAATGAGAGGGGCCACTGACAGACAGTTTGTATACATTGTGGGCTATCTTGGCAAACTTCACCGTGTAGTCGAGAGGTTGTAGGCCTGTGTGGTACAGGTATGATGGAGGAAGGGAGATGTTTTCTGTTTTCGTTGGGGTATCAACATTTGAGGAAAGATATGATGTGATGATGGTGGGGCCTACTCTCTCCCTCTCTTTCTCTCTCTTTCTCTCTCTCTTTCTCTGTCCATTTGTCTGTCTCTTCCTCTCTCTTATTCTCACTGTTCCTCTTTGCCTTCTCCTTCTCCTTCTCTTCCTCCTCTCCCCCCCCCCCCACCCCCCTCTCTATCTCTCAGTCCATTTGTCTGTCTCTTCCTCTAACTCTCTTATTTCCACTCTTCCTCTTTTTCTTCTTTTTCTTCTCCTCTTCCCCCCCCCCCCCCCCCTCTCTCTCTCCCTCTCCCTCCTATGTTCTTCAAAGAATTATGATCATGGTACATGTAGTATGGCACAGAAATGAATAATTGGATAAAAGTACCACAGAGTATGGTAACAATAAAGGGGGAAAGAGCAAGAAAGTGACAGAAGAGACCACCAGAGAAGGGAGGAGAAAGAGGGGGAAAAATGAGAAAGGGGGAAAATGAGAAAAGGGGAAAATGAGAAAAGGGGAAACAAAGTCATTGAGACAGAGGAAAATAAACAATGAGAGACAAAACAACAACAAAGAGAGAAAGGAGACAGACAGAGAAAAAGACAGAGAAAAAAGGAAAGAACAAGTAAGTGCTAGTAAGGTTAAAATAAAGATCAAATTCTATTAGTTAACAATGAGTACAATTTTGAAGCTATACAGGAAAAGGAAACTGCTTGGCTGTGTCCTCTCATGCAATATTCAGATTACATTTTTTTCTCACTGGGTGTAAAATAATATCATAGAAAGGCACAAGTGCAGAATTTTAGCCTTTCTTTCTTGCGCCTAATGCAAATAAGCGCTGTGTAAGCTTTCAAAATGCTGCAGAAGTATGAGTGGACTGCCTCGATTGTAAACATTGGGTACAATGGGCAAGATGTGTTGAGATCTGTATGCGTTATTACAAGATCCCCTAAAACGGGCGTGACGGACATAAATCAATGTTGACATTCATATCCAGTCTTTTGAGGTGTCACTGTGACGTGTGATGTTTGGAAATAAATCAAATGAGTAATGAAGCGCTCCATGGAAACTGGAGGAAGCGGGAATGTCATTATTACAGTCATAAATTTCAAGATGTGATGAAAATGGATATCTTGACAATATGAAATGTCGATGATGATGATAATGATGGTAATGGTGATGATGATAAAGAAAGTGGAAAAGAGTATGAATACTACTAACACTACTAGCACTAAAAGAAGAAAATAACACTTGTCACAGGGCTAATTATCTTTTGAGTGACCAGGGGGGAAATTTTTGAAAGGGGGGGGGGGGTTGGAGCTAAGATTTGGCAGCCCATGCACACCGGACACCTGTTAGTGTCAAGCTCTAATCACAATAAAACAATATTAAAATTAATAATTATAATAAGAAACCTTATAGTATAACAAAAGAATAAAACAAATAATAATCCCAACCTATTTGTAATAATGCAGTAGTATCAAACAGAATGAAATGGCCAATGCTGCTTGCAGACTTGCACCTGACAAAAAGGTAATTAGGTATTTTGATAGTAGATAATGATAAAGCAAATAATCGTCCCTATTCATGTATAACAATATAGCAGTACTAGATATGAATACAGGTTACTGGTTTGACCCCTATCTGTATTTTGACACAAACTGTCAGCATATTAAGATCAAGTAAGTCTATCATCCAACCGTTAAAGACTAATGTGCTGTCATGGGAAGAACGATCACACCAATTTAACTCTAGTTTGGAATTCTCATTTCATGCTCAGCTGATTAGTAGCTCGGCATCTCCAACCAAGTTTGTGGAAAAGGGCGACTCGATGTCCTCATGCAATTCTTCCAACCTAGTACAAGTATACATGCAAACATAGCTGTATATATGGTATCATCCTATTCCCTTTATACAGGGCTCCAAACTTACTATTTCATAGGGGTCATAGGGGTCTATATGGTTACATCCTATTTTAAAATTTTAAATGAAAAACTGGGGGTGCAGAACGAGATGTTGGGGGTCGGGCTAACTAGGGCAAACTCGGCACTGCGTGGTGACTATGTTTCAAGAGTTGAAGTCCTTGCTACGCACCGTACCGTTTTTTAGCATTAAATTTCATGTTTTTTTAAATTTTACTTCTTGAAATTTTTAACACTACTTCTTTGCTAATTATTTTACCCATTGATATCAAATAATTTTGTATTTAAGTGTTTAGAAATGTGTACTTGATGCGAAATTAACACAAGTGTTTGCGATCAATTCAACTCTCTGGGCTCACTCGGCCATGATTTTCCGGCAAGGCCAAGTTGGCCCTAGTGCCGAGTTAGTGTGGATCCGATGTTGGGCATCCCTATGTCCCAGGCACCGGTTAGCATTGAGCCCTGCTTTTATACCAACCATTTTGTTTTCCGTACAAAATCGTCTGTGAAAGAGATTATGAATTATTGAACATCTCATATTATCGTATAATCATGACTGACATCTAGCTAGCAAGTAACAGGAATTTAAATTAGCATTCACATATATAATGTATCTTGTTGTGACTATATAGCCATTTGCTTACATTGCAACTTAGTCCTGTTGGTTGAATTGTACATTTCTATTCTAGAAATTTGAAAATTAAGAAGAAAAATATGAATATTTATTGTGTAAAAGAGAGAAAAAAAAAACACCTCAGGTTTTTAAAAGTGGGTCTTATTCAAAGTGCACAAAGATACACTATTTAACTTAATCAGCTAGCTTGAGCAACATTTGAAACCATCAAAAACTTGTGAAAAGCTAAGCCAAAGGTCACTGCAACAGCCAATGAAAGCATAAGCACAAAGCTGTACTTTTCTCGGAGTTACTACCTACCACAGTTTACAATTCATTGATATGATGCTTTTCATGAAATTCATATAATTTTATAATTCAGTATTTCTTTTGAATTTAATTTACCTCTTAACATGTATGAACACATACAATCAGAATTGAAATCTATAGTAGATCTGAACCAACAGTTATTACAAAATAAAATCTAAAATGAAAAAAACATGCATTGTATGAACACATTCTCTTGTTGGTACTTCTCTCAGTGTCTGCTGCATAACATGATGAATGCTTAATTCCCCAAAAGATGTGAAAAGCCATTGCCTTCTACTGCTGAGTTATAATCATACCCGCCCCCTCCTATATGTAGCCCGACCCTCTCCCTCACCGTTCTAACATTCTCCTGGGGGTAGAGCCTATGAATGTTACTGGCTCATTAGATAACAACCCTCATTATTTATCCATTCAGATGTGTTACCAGCTCTTAAAGATTAAGTTGACTTCTGGTCATGCGATTTCATTGCGTAAGAAACTGTCTCAAAGCTATTGGGAAAGGTTGATCATGTGTAAATAAGAATTGGTGTACATGTATATTGTGAGGTTTTGGAATCATCGAAATGATAAGAAATTTGACCCAATCTCGCTGAAAAGCACATGCACTGCACACAGAAATGGGTATACGGGACTGCACGCACAATGTGGCATGAATGTTCAGCCCGAACAAAATTTCCATACAAGGTGATTCCATAGAATGTGTCCTGCACAACACAAGACTATTGTCACATGGGAATGACATCAGAATGGTAGTGATACATGTACTAGAGAGAACCATTTGTAAACGGTTTTTTAAAGAGAAATATATGGAAAAAATGGGGACACTTAGCACGGAATCATCCTAAACTGACAGAAAATACGACTTAATGAATCTGACTCAACAAGTAATGATTTTATTAGTATTACATATGAGAATACTTCTTGATCTTCATAAAAATGACTTTATTGCACACTTTGTGTTTTCTCCATTTAAAAATCTTATGCAGCTCACACTTGGCGAAAGGAAGTAACTTGGAGATTCCATTCTGAGATATAGTATCTGCATGGTTACATGATTCCCCTGTGCAATATATGCAGCTTGTTGCTTCTTACAAATTCATATATGACCCAAGTCCCAACTCGGCTGACAAGAAGATTTGAAGTCCCAATCAAGAAAACTAACATACGGTTAGAGGGCAGATTCAATGTGGTCCAGAAGGGAAATTCCCTTGTAAACGAAGTGTATGTACAACAAATGGACGGCATGAAAACTAACAAGTTGCCCTAACCACAACAATGAACGTGGAAGATTTGTGGTAACTGTAGAAGATAGTGCAGAAGTCTCCTCATGCTTTCTTAACAGTCAGGTAAAATAAACCATCAAACCGAACCAAACCAAGGAACAATATCCAGCTTTGTATCAGAGAAATAAGAAAAATGGAAAGATTAAGTCATGTTGGACACCTTACAATGTCTGCGAATGAAAAACTGCACTCAAAACCTTCTGAGTAGCTTATGGCAAGTCATTGTCACAGGGCACTAAATTTTGGGACAACTTTTGGGTCAGCTTTTTGGAAACCTGTCTCGGGTAGGTCTTGGATAATTTATCATGGCAAACACGGGCCATAAGGTCAGCATTTTTAAGTCTTCAACACTGATACAAGGTGGTTTTCAAACAGCGAGTGACTTACCTGTAGAAGTAGGAACATCCTCTGACTGAATTGTGACTGAAGTGTTGATCTGTATTCTTCTCACTCCCAAAGTCCTCTAGGGGATCTGACCATAGGAGATCACACATAGGACCAAATGCAGGAGGTTCCTTGAATCTATCCAACTGTCCAAAAACAAATATCAAGAGTAATATAAACATGTATAATTTGCAAACTTACATCCATCAAACAGACAGAAACAAAATAAATGGGGGGGGGGGGGGGGGGGGGGGGGGGGGGGGGAGGAAGGAAATCGTACACCACATTCTCTGGCATCAATTGCTATGGGGTAATACTAACCTACATGTAATTACTTACTTAACCCTTTCAGGACAGGAATTATTAAAGGGCTAAATTTATCACATTTTGTTCTTCAAATTGGCAATAATAATATTTTTCTTTTAGTGCTACATGGTTCTAATAAGGTGTGATGTTTTTTTAAAACAATATTCATGGTTTAAAATTTTGTTGAAAAATTGCCAATTTTGATGAAAAACAATGATTTTGAACCTCTCAATGTTGCCAATTTAAGGATTTTAAAGCTTATTCTTGTTTTTAAAATTCCTGGCATCAAACGCAATATGGTCATGAAACAAAAATACATTAGAGTGTGCAGAAATTTTTGCTTTTTCTACTCATGCATCTGGTATATTTTCTAGAGCTCTGAATCAAAAGTTATTGAGCCAAACCACAAAATGTGGTCAATTGTCTTGAAAGGGTTAAACCCCACACTCAACAATATATATATATCTAACCCCAACTCTAACCCTAAACCTAACCTAAAACCCTATTGCCAAACTAATCCTAACCCTATATCTTTGACAAAATAGAGCCCTGAGCAAATGTTACAGGATTAAATGTCAGATCACTGAAAAAAGAGGCATTCAAATCAGATCCACTATTTTGTGGAGGTGCAAGAGCTTTCATGTATACAAAAACCTAATAGAAAACATATCATCTTTATGACATGTGAAAACAAGTTAATTCAAAATGTTTCCTTAATCTTTTCAGACAACTGTTTTTCTTCATTTTACAAAGTTAGACCTTGAACTCAAGCGCAAAGAAGAAAAAAATCTTTTGGCCAGCAATCACCATCAATCTATTACTTCATACGTACGACTAGTTTGCTTTATATCAGGTGCATCTTAAGATTTCTCCACAACTGTTGTTATAAATAGCGTTCCTAAAGTGGCGGCCCTTTTTAAGCTAGGAATATAAATAGAGAGAGAGAGACGAAACTTGCAGACCTACAGCCTAATTGACAGATTAGGAAAGAAATCAGCACTACAGCGAGGATTCCAAAACCCCTACATTGTGCTGTGGATACATTCATGCAGGAACTGCTGAGAAATTTCAGTGTCTTGAACACAATTTTTCCAGCAGGGTTCGCTGTATACGTTGTAAACAAGAATGTTAGTGCAGACCACAGAGTGCAGGAGAAAACTCTTCCTGTCCACTGATCTGTTATAGTCTTCCTTTATTTTAATCCTAAATATATGTAGAGAGGCACTAGGGGAATGTAAGAAAAGTGAATGGTGAGTGCTCAGACATAATTATACTCTTGTGACAATTGCTCTGGATTTCATTTTGTTTTAGATCTAGGGTTAGGGTCAGGGTTTGGACAGCTATTCTGTTTCAGGTTAGGTTTGGGGTTAAGAATATGGTTAGGGATAAGGTTAACCCTTTCACGATAGAAATTAATTAAGGACTAAATTCATCACATTTTGTTCTTCAAATTGGCAACAATAGTTTTCCTGTAGTGCTACATGGTTCTAATAAGGTGTAATGTCTTTGAAATGGTTATGAATTTTGTAGAAAAGTTGAAAAAATTGTGGATTTTACGAAAAAATAATGGTTTTTGAACTTCTCAATGTGTTGCCAATTTAAGGATTTTAAAGCTTTTTCTCGTTTTTAAAATTCCTTGACACCAAACGCAATATGGTCATGCAACAAAAATAGACATAATGTGTGCAGAAATTTTTAAATCTTTTTACTAATGCATTTGGTGTATTTTCAGAGCTCTGAATCATAAGTTATTGAGCCAAAACACAAAATGTGGTCAATTGTCTCGAAAGTGCTGGTCACATTTGTCCGATAACGATAACTAAATTTTCAATTAAAGGTACACCCTACCATATGGTGTGTACGTGTGAGTATGGCAGTATGCTCATGTCTGTTAAAAGTAGGAGAGCTCTAGGGTGTACATGTACCTTTAATGAAAAATCTTGTTATCATTATCGTTATCGTTATCGTTATCGGACAAATGAGACCAGGGGGGCATTTCATCAAGTGTCTTGTCGGTGCTTTTTATTGACAAATTTGGTCTCAGCCAATCAGATGCAAGGATTTCAGTAGCTTATAACAGTTATTGCAACTTGTCACTGATGACAAGTTTTATGAAACGGGGCCAATCCCTTTAGGGATAGGGTTAGGAATAGTGTTTGGTCCCGGGTTGAACTGAAGAATTTGGTTAGTGCAGGATTCTGACCGTTGAGCAAGTGGTCACCCGGGCCGTTTCATAATTGTTATCAGCAACAACTGCCCCATTTCTACAACAAATTTGCTCTCAGCCAATCAGATGCAGGTATTTCAGTAGCTTATAATTGTTATTGCAACTTGTTGCTGATAACAAGTTTTGTGAAACGGGGCCCAGAGCATGTGTGTCGTACAACCGGAAGGTTGGGTTGGATACTTACATTCTTGATGTCGTCTAATGAGTGTATTTCTGGCGAGAGACCTCCATGCACACAGAGGAACTGTTGATTCATCACAGCTGCTAATGGTAGACAATCAAACGCTATCATACATGCATTGTACACATTCTCTGTGTATTTAATTTTGCCTGTATTGGAGAAAAGAAAGAAAGAACAGAGGGAGACGTACTATTAAAAGCAGGAAAAACAGAATTTATCATTTCAGTTCTATGCACTCCACACAGTGCTAATCAAGCTATATTCAACTGCATTCATATGCATCATTAGAAAAACATAACAAGACCAAACAGAAAGAAATACCTCATTCATAACAAGAAGACATAGCAGTGATTAAAAGAATTATTCAACTTTACTGATATTAATATAAACTTTTGTTGTCTTAGTCTGTTCTCTATCAATTTCTTACTTCTGTAATTCAGAGCATGATGCCGAAGATGTGCACTACTTTAAGTACAAAATTCTGAATTGCCATGGTCATGAAATTTAATTTCCAATCTCTGATAATAGCCAACTTCAAAACTGAACAGCGGAAAATGACTGCCCTCATATTTCTTTTTTTTCTAGGGATGAGAAAGGTTGATTTATTTCATAATTTCTTATGGTTAATCAGTTTTGTCATTTCAGAAATACACTGGTTTCACGTAGAGCCCTACATGTATGTGAATGAACATGGTTTGAACTGATCGAAATATGAATTTATAGTTACTCTTCTAGAGTGACGGATACAATATTCTTGCAATCGTACTCTTGTCATTAAAATCAGTTACACAATAAACCTGTGTCCGTTTCAAGGGTTAAGCACTAAATTGGCAATGGTTACAGCTGGCCTGACTCGAAGGCAATGCAGCCCTTGGCCTCTATATACTCAGCTGCAAACACACTCACACACACACACAGCGCACTCACACACACACCCCCACATCTGAGGAGTCGTGACTCTGCCTGCTACTAAGCCAGATCATGTTTTATTAAAATTTATGGCACAATATTGAATTTTTATAGGGAGTCATCCCTCTTGGTGTGAATGATATTTTATGCTGATGAGGACGGGGTAGCTGGAGACAGCAGTGAATTAGCAGACACAAGATCACACTCAAGCCTTTCCCAGGGTAATACCGAATTAAAGAGAAGATTGAGTTCTAGTCCGGATGAAAGCTACTTTGTAAGCTTTCTCATTTTGTATCTTCTCTATTCCTACAGTATGTGGAAGAATATCATAGTAACAATGTAACTTGAATAGAAGCGAATTAGCAGAAACCAGATTACATGTACTCAAGACAGGTTTTTCCCCAGGGTAATACTGACTCAAAGAGAAGGTGAAGTTCTTGTAAAAGTAAAATATAATTCGTAAGTTTTCTCATTCTTTTTTAGTTCTATGTGGACGAATATTATAGTGGCAATGTCATATAACAAAAGGACTGCTATTGAAAAGCCCTCATATGCCCAAATTAACTGATTATTTAAAATTTTGGACGAAATTTTAATGCCACATATGTGTGTAGTCCCACATACCCACATCTGCATGCAGTTCTTTTGACTCTATGTGATTTTCGTCAAGACTGAGTAAATTTCTGATAATTTCGATGATTCCGAAAACTTACAATACACAACAAAGCAGAAATGCCATAAAAATGCTATGAATCATCATCATTATCATCATCATCATATAATACACAATCGTCCTTTCCAAATTCTAGACAATTTCTTCCACGATATAATCGCATAACCAATACTCAATTTTGTCTTTAAGTAAGCATGGGGACAGAGGACTCTTCTATACTATCATCTCACTTGGCTGACCATGTATTACATTGATATTATGTTACCTCGCATCATAAACGTGGCCAGAATCCTAACTTCCGGCTCATAATGCTACAATCTACACAGGTCTCCAACCAAGTGTAGATTAAACGAAAGACTTACATACGTGTACATGTAACTGCATTTCATGTAAGGCACTGCAGCATCTACTTCATGGGGCCTTTCTCACTTATCTGCCATATTACGGAGTAGAATCTTTTACACTGATCTCATATGTGACAGGGGCCTATCACACAGTATCTAAGGTTGAGCTTTTAACCTTTATTTTTCTTGGCACAGGGGTTATTCACAATGGTATATTGTATGATTAAAATAGGGAACTTTCACACCATAGTACTGAACAGGTGCTATTCACACTGACAGATAATCATAATAATTTTGCAGAATATGTTCTTTTAACACTGATTTACTGAATAATGATACTGTTGGGAAGGGAGCCTTAAACTTTAATTTATAATACATGTATTATTAAGACAGGGCCCATTCACATAAATTTATATTTATTAATGAGAATGGAGCCTGTCACAATGATCTACAATACTACTGGAACAAAGGTCTTTTAAACTGATCTACCATACAGTGTACTGTCAACATAAACAGTGTTCATGTTGGCATTTTTGTCAAATATTCATGTCGTCTGCTCATATATTTTTCAGGATGATTGCTCTACGAGGAAGAATCACACCTATCAGAGCAAAGGCGACAACTCGCAGGAAACCCCATCCTTCCTGCACCTCTCATACATTTTCTGCACTGCTACAATACACACCCTGTCTCATTTCAAAAAATGTGCTGAAACAGTATTACTTTAAACAACAGCTGGGGCAACTCAGTATTTACATTACGAGATAAATTCATATTCAAATACATTGATTGCAATGTTACACATTCTCACTGCTACAGTACACACCCTATCTCATTTCAAAAGAGTGTTACGAGTATGACACTTTACACAATGGGGCAACTAATTATTTACATCACTAGATAAGATTTTCATAAACATTAATTGCAATGTTTCACTTTTTTACTGCTACAATACACACCCTCTCTCATTTCAAAAGAGTGTCAAAACAGTGCTACTTACATAACAGGGCAACCACCTATTCATATATTCATCTTCATAGACATTAATTGCACTTTTTCAGCTGGCACCTCATTAGCTGACTAGGGAAAGCATGTGTCTAGTTAAATGGTTTGTATGTCTCTTAAAATTGGCTGTACCGATAAGTTCATATCTTCTTTAGACTGATAACCCTTTGAAGACAATTGACCACATTTGTGGTTTGGCTCAATAACTTTTGATTCAGAGAGCTCAAAAAAAAAAAAAAAATAAGCCAGATGCAGGAGTAGAAAGAGCAAAAATTTCTGTACAAACTATGTCCATTTTTGTTGCATAACCACATGATTGCGTTTGATGCCAGGAATTTTAGAAACGAGAATAAGCTTTAAAGTCCTTAAATAGGCAACACATTGAGAGATTCAAAATCATTGTTTTTTATCGAAATTGGGTACTTTTTCAACTTTTCGACAGAATTCCTAGCCATGTATATTGTTTTCAAAGACAATACACCTTATTAGAACCATGGAGTACTAAAAGAAAAATATTATTGTTGCCAGTTTGAAGAACAAAATGTGATCAATTTAGCCCTTAGATTATTCCTGTCCTGAAAGGGTTAAATGGTCTGTATGCTTTCTTATTTGCTGTACTGATAAGTTCATATCTTCTTTAGATTGATAACAGAAGGAAAGCTTTTGGTGTTACAGAACACTTACACTGATAATGCAATACTAATCCAAGGTAGTATAGATGGCAAGAAAACCAAGAAAACAAACCATATCAAATTCTCCCCTTCCTAAACTAAAAAAAAAAAAAAATGAATTTGAAAATAATCTATCTTAATTTGAAACAAAAAGAAATGGGAGAGTGATGTCTAGACATTATTGAGTTTCAACGCTGACACTTCTTAGAATACCCATTAAATATGTATGAGACACAGACTCTTGTAAGGATATTGGTATCTTGATTCGCAATATCCCTCCTTTCTCAATACTTTAACTTTCCTTTAACTCCCTTTATATCCGGATTTTAGATTACAAAACCAATTCAGACCTACGCATATGGTCAGATCTGAAAGTAACAAAAAACACTAAAAATATACCAGGAAGGCTCGCATTCTAAATTCTGCGGATATTAAAAAAACGTAATGAAATCTAGATTAAATTTCTTCTGAATACAGATGTTTACGTGGAATGCTATATTCAGGAGAAAATTTTCTCTTCTTTTTTTTCACTTTTGTTGAGAGAGCAATATGATACTATCAATACATTACAAGCATTCATGTGTGATATCCTAATTTCAATTCACAGTTTTTTTTTTAATTATCATTATAAAATGAATTTCATTTTGACCGAGTTTGTTCCATTTTCCTGAATAACTATATAGACAGCATTCCTTTCA
Organism: Heliocidaris tuberculata; assembly: GCA_025618425.1. Classification (NCBI taxonomy): domain Eukaryota; kingdom Metazoa; phylum Echinodermata; class Echinoidea; order Camarodonta; family Echinometridae; genus Heliocidaris; species Heliocidaris tuberculata. Next base: position 13,850,225 of record CM046851.1, read on the forward strand.
TTACATCATCAATTTTCCTACCAACACTTTGATTAAAAATGTATACATTTGTTCATGTGCACTACCTCTTACTAATAAGAAAATATCCTAATGACAATAATAATAACAACATTCTGGATTAATGTAAAACTTTTAAATCTACAATGTCTCTAAGGCATTAACATTTACATTAATTTGCTCAGAGCATTGCTCTTTCTCTCTAACAGTATCAATCAAACTGAAAACTTCTGAAAGAATAGTATTTATACTTACACTCTGTTTTAAATGTGAAGTATTCTGTGAGGTGCCGGCACTCATGGTTTCCTCGTAACATGAACAGTGTTTTTGGACACAATATCTTCAAACTCCACAGATAAAGCACACACTGTAGATAGGAAAAAATGAATGGATAAAGAAAAAGAAATGTACATTAATCATCATGATTTCTCAATCTTACAGGCAAGTGTCATAACAATAAGTCAATACAATGTCATCCTGTTTCTCTATTAGATAGACAGTTTGGTAAAAGGACAGTAGTAAGATTAACACAGAATTTCAAAAGACTAATTCGATCATGAAAAGAAGATCTTTGCAGCCACTTTTGAATTGTAGGCATATATTATTTATCCATTAAAATCAAAGAAATCATGAATTTCGGAGTACAGCGAATACCACATTTTAAAGACAGTTTTCATTTTTATGTATTGTTGACAAATCAGTCTGAAGGTTAAATAGTATCTTTCACCATCATCAATATCCATTCTCCTCCTCATCCTCATTCCCTTCTTGCTTAAATTCTGTATTAATTTCTCCTTTTTTCCTTCCTTTTCCCAAGCACTGCATTTGCAAAGGTAAACTAAAATCACACATTTCCACATAATCAGCTTCTATCCAATCCCCAAACAATAATCCATTGATCATTGTAAATGGTACATTGATTAACATTTGTAAAGAAATACTCCTTGCAGGGTTCAACAGCTGCAACTTGCTCAATTCTTTCATTCTACATTTTGATTGCAATTCTCAGCTTCTAACAATCATGTTACAATCACGCAACTCTCCAACCACCTGTTAGATTCATAGCCTGTTCAGACTACAGGCAAAAGTAATATGAGACTCGTATAAAGAGATGTCGTATCAAGAATCATGATTAGCAAAAGGAGTGTACCGATTACAATAGCTACGTTCATACAGGACTTGTAGTTTTGAAACTTTAAGTTAGCAAAACTTTAAGTTGACGAAACAACAGCTCACTAGCAACGACGAGGGTTCACACGGGCCCGAAACAATGACGCTCGTTCTGAAAGCGTTAGCCATTTACTAATAACATGAGCAGAGAGGTCATCGTTAACAACGAGACTGCTAAACTTAAAAAGTTTATTCTGTCCACAAAGTCCACAACTACAAGGATCCCCCACTGCTCGTGGTTTCGGCGTCAACTACAAGCTCGCTTGTGGTTCTGGAACTACAAGTAAATTTTGATTTTCGAAACTACGAGCCCGTTCATACAGTCTGAAACTCCAAGATAACTACAAGATAACTACAAGACATCTTAAAGTTTTGAAAACTACAAGCAAAACTTAAAGTTTAGCTCCCTTCATGTGAACCTAACTATTATTGTATTTAAAGAAACAGGTTTGGGGGAAGTCAGCTGACACTTTATATTTTGTATCAGGTTACATCAAGGACAGCGATGGAACATACAATATTACAGCTGATTGGTCACAAATGATAAGCCCCGCCCAGTTACACGATTCTCGTACAATACGATGTTCAGACTACAAGGGGATGCTGATTCTTTAACGAGTTTTCGTTCGAACGATGCTCAAACATGCATTTCACTATACAACGTTTCGTTATACAGTGTTCAAACTATGAAAATTTAATCACTTTATCGTATAGCTATACGAATGTCATATAGCCATACAATGAATTTAGGTAGTCTGAACGGGGAGTGAGGTAGAAAACCAAAGGAGCATTTTGATTTCTTGCTACTTCCAAGCACCAAGAATCAATCAATTTTACATTGAATGAGCACTTGTATGTCTCCACAATCAAACCAAGGCATAAAATGCCCACCCTATGATACTGCTCATTAAAACTGCGACCATGGAATATTCTCAAAATACTCTGTTATCCAGAAAAGCCTTCATTGAGCTATTGAAAAGGAAATCTTTAGAGTTCAATCTCTCGATGGAGACCAGAAAATGGCTACATTATTCTCCTTGTATATACAATCAATTTGTGATGAGGCTGTGTGTGCGGCAGGTGAAAGGCAGGGAGAGAGAGAGTGGGAGGGGGGAGAGAGGTAGGAGGGAGAGAGAGAGAGGGAGGGGGGGGGGGGGGAGAGGGGGAAGGGGAAGACAGACAAACAGAAAGACAGACAAACAGAAAGACATAGTGTATGTACATGTAGGAGGCAAGGGAAAGAGAATGAAAAAGATTCAGGAAGCTTGTGTGATGCCTTTTATATGGCTACCGATACAATCTTTATTGAATGCAAAAAGAAAGGATAGATAAGATATATATTTTAAAACAGAATCAACCTTTCAAAAGTCCACAAACCAACCCACTCACGAAGAACAGGCACATCCTACTCTATATCCTGGTAATGGGAATAACTCACAATGGTAATAACAAAAATGTTAAAAAGACAAATTGCAGGGACCGAAAATTAAGTTTCCTTTGTTTAAAATCCGAATTCATAATTAGATGAGGGAGGTTCCACAGTACTGTTATGATCTTTTTTTGAATGGCGCTACCCTCACTACAAAACTCTCTAATCTACGTAATAATCTTCGTGTAAACATCAGGGGTGGTATTCTGAGCACCATTTTATCTCTAAAATATTTTATTTTATCTTTTTGTATTCTGAGACATTTCATCTCAGATTCTCATATTTTATCTCACGCTCTTACCTCTTGCGTGACTTGCACTTTGGTATGTGTGATACGCAGAAAGCAGTGTCACTTTAACCCTATGTTTTAACCCCCCCTTCCAGCACTTGCATCAAAAACGTGTTTTGCACTTTAACACACTTTGCGCTTTTAAAACAAGCATTATGAAGTAAGATGCAATACACTCTGTACCAAGGAGAGAGATTCTATTGGTTGAGCATGCTAAAGGTGAGAACTAACAACAGATTTTGTTGGATAACGGATATAAAATGGGCGGGTCCCAATGAGATAAAATGCCGCAAAAAAAAAAATTTAAGCGCATTTTATCTTACCAAGATAAAATGAAAATTTTATCTGAGATAAAATGAATCTCAGAATACCGCCCCAGGACAGTTGTTTAAAGACAAGCCATCAAATATTAAGTCAGATATAGACAATAAATTTCAGCCATAACATTAAATGTATTATTCAACATTTAAAACAACCTGATGGAAGGTTTGTCTGTCACGGAGAAGGAAAATCCAGAAAACAAACACATAATTACAACATCTTCTTTTTTTTTCAGTGATCTGTCGATTATTACGGCAAGATTCATACTAAAATAGGAAGTAACAGACAAGGTATCATAAAGAAAGCAAAATCCTCTACAAGACAACAAATCATCGTATGGCTTCAAGCTTTCCAAATTATTCTCCCCCAAATTTTGGAGTGAATATAAATTCCTTCACATAAGGACAAGTCTTTTCATATATTTCAAGCTTCAAGAAAGAAGTAAGGCTGTTGGAGCAACGAATCACCTTTCATCTATCCTATCCTTGATGGTCTCCATGGATGGGAAGGGGATTTCCCTATTAGCATCACAAAGGCAAGGCATGAACTAATGACAGTGACACACTGACTATTGAGAAGCCTAGATGGGAATAATATACATGAGAAAGAACACTTCCAGACTTGATATGATATGTGTGGGGTTTAATTTGTATCTCAACTCCTTGGCTACCTCCTAAGCGCGATGTTAACTCAGGATGGAACCCATTGGATAATGAATTCATTGAAGTGGAATTCAAATGAGAATGTCTCCAACAGGTTAAAGGCTGTCTGAAGTACTTCCAACATCTTGGAAAATATGTTGAGAATCAAACTATCCTGATGTGATTTTGAATTATTAACTATGGAGCAAATATGAATCCATACATGCTAATGGATTGTTTAGACCAGCATGATTTATTTAACCCACAAACTATGAGAGCCAGGTGGCTCCTGTATTAAAGTGGCATTAAACTGGTAGAACTTGAAGAGCGCCACCTAACAGTGACTGCTAAATTAAGATTATAATTTGAAAATTAATTGCATTTTATTTTGAATTTTGACAAACAGCTTGTTTAGATGATAGGCACATTTCATATTTCAAATATTATTTTTGACTTTGCAAATGTGGAAAATCACCTACAGGTACATTCTAAGCTTCTACAAACTAGAAAAGGGCATGATGGGAAAATGATAGGCACAGACACTTTTCAAATTCTGTTAAAAGAGGGCACCATTAGGAGCTTCAGTTTAGTGTCACTTTAAGCCTATGAGAGTTAAAGAATTCAGCAGTCAACAGGTTAAAAGTAATAAAACCTCACTTAAAGATCAGGGTACACTAAAAAAGTCTACAGAAAGATGCAACTCTGTATTATAGCTAGCAGTTTTTAAATATTCAATAACTTAACCCACTGCCTATGGGAACTGGATGGTCCCACTGTTAAGCCTATGGGAATTTGAAAATTCAGAGGTCAAAGGGTTAAACGAGTTCAGGGCCCTGTTTCATAAAACTTGTTATCAATGACAAGTTGCAATAACTGTTATACTGAAATCCTTGCATCAAATTGGCTGAGAGCAAATTTATCGGTAAAAATCACCGACAAGACACTTGATGAAACGCCCCCCAGATTGTATTCAAACAACCAAATCATATCCAAAAGAACCCTCTTTATTTCAGCTTGCAGAGGCAAGGGCAAGATTTCTCATAATCCTCGTATACATTTTATATGTTAAGCCTACAAAAATACTTGAAAAAGTATATAAGATGTATTGCATACAACTACCTTGTTGATTTATGCAACATCAGATAGTTATTTATTCAGGTAATTATTCAAGTATTCATCTATTCATTTTGAGCAGAGGTGACTCCCCTGGACTCTCACTCTCTCAGGTAGAGTTTCCTGACTAGCAAATGACTGGTGGGAGTCCAAAAGACTACTTTTTTCTCAGATAACAGTGTCCTTAGATAGCTTAGCTAAAGGTCGTGGCACGTAAGATGCAGGAAAGATGCATATAACAAAATCATTAAAAATCATAATTTTATTCTATAGAGGCAGAAACAAAATTAGGGTGTAGAATTAGTATTTACCTCTTCGAACACTCTTAAATGCAAAATAATATGAAAACTTTTATTCAGGTATGTCAGATTCTAATTTTAGAAGTACAGACAAAACTAGCAAGTTTCCTCTTTGCATTTTTCCTGCGTCTTTATGCACCATTGCGGTTCGCTAAGCTACGTTACTAGGCTCACCTATTAACGATGGATGCGACTAATGGTGGGTGGGGAGGGGAGGGTGAGAGGTTAAATTGGAGGGGTAGCAAACTCCCCTGGATTCTCACGTATAGGAGACGTAGACTAACTCTGAACAATAGATGGAAATAGCGGTGGGCAGGCTGAGAGGATTAGAGAGGAAGGTAAGGGAAGAGATTTGATGGGAGAAGCAAACTCCCTTGCATTCTCACATACATTCAGAGTAGCCACAACTCTGAAAAATGGACACTACTAATGGAGGGTGGGGAGGGCAGGGCAGGGAGGGGAAGGGAGGGGAAGGGGAAGGGGAGGGGAAGGGGAAGGGGATGGGAAGGGAAGGGAAGGGGAAGGGGGGAAGGGGATGGGAAGGGAAGGGGAAGGGGATGGGGGAAGGGGAAGGGGATGGGAAAGGGAGGGGAAGGGAGGGAAGGGGAGAAGGGAGGGGAGGGGAGGAGAAGGGAGAGGCAAAGGGGGAAGTGAGGATGAGAGCTTTGGAGGGGGTTGCAAACTCCCCTCCAATCTCATACTTCAGAACAGTAGCCTTACCTCTGCATGATGAGTAGTGGTGAGTGGGGTGGGGAAGTGGGAGATTTAGAGGGGGGGGGTGCACACTCCCCTGGATGTTCATGGATATCATGTGGAGCAGCCCTGACTCTGAATCATAGACACGATTAGTGGATGATGGGGGAACGAAAGCGGATGGAGATCCAAAGGAGAGGTTTGGGTGAGAAATTTGCAGGGGGGGGGGGAGACAGAGTCCCCTGCACTCTCACATAGATACCGGGAGTTGCCTTGACTCTGAATAATGGATGCGATTAGTGGTTAGGGGAGAGAGACCTCTGGTGAGCGCTCATGCATTGATCAATGCCGCTTCGTCCATCCCAAACCCTCCGAGCCATACGCTGCATGCACTGCAGCAGCCCATGTGACAGAGTCGACAGGCATAAATTATTCACCTTCGCAGGGGAAGAGAAATATTGCCTTTTGACCTGTCTATTAAGCAGATACTCTACTTGTACCTACATGCATGGGGAAACAATTCTCATCGCTCAACATTGACAAGGACGCATTTTTAGTCAACCTTGATATTCATTCCTCACAACTCTTCATGTATAAACTGTACACGCACGAGCATCTTGGGTAGATATCAACATAGTCAAAATACAGACTGTTACAATGCACATACTGATGAAGTGAATGTAATGATTACCCTACAAACTGGGTACAAAATGATTGTCAGCTATTAGTAAATCATATTCTAAATGAAGCCTTTACATTTTTTTTAACATGTACATGTACATAGCCTTCTTCAAACTTTACTTTTTTGTAGAGTATATAGCTTTTGAGAGCCAAAAAGGCATTTATTCTTGAGTTAAATAATACAAGTTAAAACCCTTGTGGCTCTCAGGTGACGATCTGCATTCAGGTCATTCCAGTCACTTAGAAAACCGTTTTCATGGAAAATGAGATGGTAAGAACTAGATATTTTCATACATGATTAAGCTTCTAATTGGATTGCTACAGATGTGAAGGGATACCAAGTACCTAATGAGCCTGAACAAACACCCAGACATCATGGTACCCCCTGTATGATCTATGATATCGTCTGTTGAGAGCTAGAAGGGCGTTAATGATGTGCTAAACGATATGAGTTAATGCCCTTCTAGCTCTTCGCTGACTACATGAATTCTGGAAAGGCATGAAGTGGTGAAGTGACAGAGCCAGACCCAGACAACTGCCTGAAAACTGGAATCCCTAAATATAGCACTGGCCCTGTAAGACATGCAGGATGCATGTAAACAATCATACAGGTCCTTACAGTCTCTCAAATATCAATACTGGAACGCCCGTAGCATCGTGCATGACAGTCGTGAGTGCTTCACAAGAACCCACTCTTATAATCATTATTTATCATTATCATTATCATTATATCTTAACCTGAATATGCCGGTGGTACTTGAAAACCTTTACAGCTCACCACTAATCAGTATGTAAATTACAAGTTTCGTAAAATGCTACATAAGTTCTACTTTCTAAACTGAAGAATGCATTTTATCCCTAATGCCATGGATTTTCCATATTTGTTGTTGGTATCAACTGAAAGAGAAACTGTATGTTGTAGGACATTCTTTGAGTTGTGAAACAAGGATAAGCCAAACATACACAGACACGTAGTTATAATTTTTGGATGCAAATTTTATCTTAAAGATAAAGTTGAGTTCTGGTCATGACATTGAATTGTGAAAGAAACTGTCTCAAAGCAATTGGGAAAGGTTGATTATTATCACATTTGAATTGGTGTATGTTGTAAGGTTTTGAAATCACCAAAATGATAAGAAATTGACTCAATCCTGCAGAGAGTCATGTGCACTGCACACAGAAATGTGTATATGGGACTACACACAATGTTTGGCCTGAACATTTCAGCTGTTTCTTGTCATATTTTGGATATGAGGGCATTTGAAGAGCAACCCTTTTCAGGGGGCATTTCTACTATATGCTAATCTTCCAAACTAATTTTTTACCTTTCCCAGAACTCAACCTTCTCAACCCAGAACTCAACATCAAGTAATATCCCCCTTTTATAGGGACTTTTCATAGAAGATCTAGCTGTCTTGAAAACACACCTGCAGAGCTACTGAAAACTAAGTGAGCTCAATACATTACACACATACATATTCAGTATGAGATATTCAGTATGACATATTCTATGCCCAAACTGTAGTGGGACTATATGGAAGTAGTAGAAAGGTCATTGAAGAGGAGTTTTAAAAAATATTTTTTTTAAAACAACAGTTATTTCTTCTTCTTTTAAAGACCAACTTTTGTTCTAAAGTAACTTGCTTTCAATAGAAGAGGAATCAAAGAAACAGATCAAAAACATTTGAGGAAATTTATTAAAAAAACTGATAAGAGAGTTATACAATTTTCAAGGATATCAAAAATGGCTGATTGCTATACAAATTGGCAACTTGGTCATGAGATAGTGATGTCATTTACTCACTATTCACCAGTGGCATTGTACATTTCGAGATTATTAACTTTCAATTTCATCTCTAGGAAAATGGAAAATGATTCCCCATTTTTTTACCCACAATGATCATTCCATGTTTTTTTATGTATGCACCGTACGCAATAAATATTTTCTTTCAGAAACATTAGAAAGGGGAAATTCTCAATAAACTCTATGTTAATGTGTTTTCACCATCACCTTCTTGCCCTACACTTACAAATATAAATTTAAAAAAATCTTCTTGCCCTACAAGATGGAGATGGCTATATCCACACATTGTCCATACCACAGAAAAACACATGCATCAGATTTGGTACAGAAAATATGATTTCCAATAGGAAGTCCTATAGTTTTCTCCTTGAAAATTCAAGATATCCAATCAGATATTTTTCATTCTTAATCTTGAAACAAAATGTAATATGACAGGTCAGTAAATTGCTAAATCGCGGTTGCCGCTAGAGAGTATGACTCCAAATAAATGCATGCTGCCCTTTCATATTGTGAGCTAATCTCAAATTCCTATACTACATGTAGGTGGTAACAAATAAAAATACACAGGGATGCCTTAGATTTAATCTGTGGGTAGATATCCGGGCGCACTCATAATTCTAAAGGTTCATTTTCTCTGAATGTTGGTAATTCCTAAGGTTCATAATACCAAATACACAAATTTCCTTTACCAGGGGGGGGGGGGGGGTCATCACATTACTCCCAAAATCAAATAAGGTTCATAATTCCAAACATTTGTTGCATTACTCCCACAGTTCTTTATTCAAAAAATGATACGAAGTTCATTCTTCTGAAAATGTAAAAGGGCTGATGATTCTGAAAATATAAAAGGTTCATAACTCTGAAAATGAAATAGGGTTCATTAATACAAATAAAATTTCAAAAATAAAACAGGATTATATTTCCTTATTGCATGCAATTATTAAACCTTCAAAATTATGAACCCTTCATTTTCGGAATTACGAAAACCCTCGGAATAACAAACCTTCTGAATGTATATAAAGACACGTATCAGACCTCATGGCCTGCAAAAAGGTTTATGCAATTGAAAATGTTGGAAATATAGTGATCCTCAGCTTCTAGGAAAATAATTTATTTCTGAAGAATAAATGTGCACATAAATTTTCTTCTATAAAATTTTTTTTTTTAAATGCAATTACACTTGATATTTAAAAATAACCCTGCAATCATTCATAAACTATGCCGATCTGAAAACAACCCTATAAAAAACAACAAGGAAATTCCTAAAGTGTAAACTGGACTTTGGACATGTAGAGAATTCCAATGAACAAAAAAAAAAAAAAGCTGATTGCATTCATTGATACTCCCAGCCAGCCATATTTATTGATCTAATTTGCGGCTCGTTTTGCTATCAAATATCAAAAGGTCACCATGCATTGATAAATGGGTCACTTGCTCATTCCTCTCTGAGCAGTAGCAGTTTGACATTTATGGCCAGGTTTTTCTTTCTCTCTTTCTTTTAGGCCTAGTGCTACAGCATGTATACAATAGTAATTGTCCAGACATAAATCACACTGCCACAGGTAGACAGGTAATAATGGCTGATTCCATGCCCTTTGTCTCGGATTGTTGTATGGATGACTTTGGAAAAGGATTTGCATTCAATTTATAAAACCTAATTACAGGCTCTTGTTACTGGTACATTAAAAAAAAAAAAAAAAAATCATCTCCTGTCATTCTTCTTCGTGTAAATCCAAAACCTGTACAATTTAACTGCTTATCCATAAATTGGTAGATACATAGACATGGAATCACTTTTTGTGATTTCAACCTCATAATCCTTAGCCGTCTCTATATGCTCTATATGCATATAAGGTGGACCAGGGGGGGGGGGGGGGTTCTCTCTTTACTTTCAAACCAATGTACCATTTCAAACCATTTCTTCTCTGAATGTCTCTTCTCTCTTTTTGCACCCAATTCTTTTTCACTCTCTACAAGCTGTAATGCTAAATTATCTATTAATGCTGCAATTCCAAATCATATACATATATATATATATATAAGCTGAGATACTAAATTATCTATCAATACTACAATTCCAAATCTTATATATATATATATATATATATATATATATATATATACATATATAAAGAAACGATATCAACTTATTTATCTACTCCTACACACTTTCATGTAGGCCTACCTTTTTTATATTTTACTTGTGATATTTATAGCCAAATATTGATCTACTACATCTCCCCACGCTCAAGCTCCCTCTCACATGCACGCACACTCTGTCTCTCTCCTCTTCGCTGTTTCTCACTCTCTTACCCCTCTCCCCATCTCCCAATCTGCCTCCGCTCTCTCTCTCTCTCTCTCTCTCTCCCTCTCTCTTTCTCATTTTTTTTCCCTGTTGCATTTGACTTCATCTAATTCATTTTTCTTATCTCTCTGCCTGTCTATCTATTTCTATTTCTCTCTCACTCTCTTCCATCCAATATCGCCTCCCCCACAACTCTTTATAGTAAGGCATCCCTTTTTTTTTTTTTTTTGTCCCTTTCCTTCTCTCGTTGCAATCACATCTGGACAGTGTAACCATATCAACCGGCTGGGCAGTCAATCTTACAGGTTCTCCCATAAGGTCAAATGTTTTATGCATGCTAGGGAGACGGTAAGCTCACATGAATCCCCCTCATAATAATACACTCTCTCTTTTCCTTTTGTCAAAGAGCATTACATTGCACTGTAGCCGCATCTCTCTCTCTCTCTCTCTCTCTCTCTCTCTCTCTCTCTATCTATTTCTCTCTTCAATGAGATGACTTATTTCTAAGTATTCCCTTCCGCACTCTGACTATATCAAGTCTTAGGCTTTATGCAATTTGAGAAATCATCAATGGTTCAGCTTTCCGCTAGAGAACATGCATGCACAGGGTGCAGGGTAATGCTGGCCATTTAATTTTAGAGCGACAACATTTTTCAAGCAAAGCCACTTCTCAGACATTCCGAAGATTTATGAGTATTTCTTATATAGTATTACATGCATTAATCAGATATATCCAGTGGTTATGTCTCAGGGTACAGTGCATGGCTGTAATAGAAGGAATTGTAATTTGCCCAGGCCTCGTCTTGGGGTACTTTTCCGGGGTCTTCTTCAAATCTCTTCCGCTTTTCGTCTGGTGAAACTCAGCAGCCCTCTGTGTGGCAACCTGTAGGAGTACCCCTTTCAAGTTGGCTACCTTCAACAAGCAGTCACACAACTAGTCTCACATCTAGCCTCTCCGTCGCTCGTTTCTGTTTCACCCGAGGCCTATCCACCTTCAACTATACAAGACTCTCTTCAGGGAATATGGAAGATGCATATATATATATATATATATATATATATATATATGCATCTTCCATATATATATATATATACCTAGATTCAACTAAAAGGCGATTTTTTTTTTTTTTTAATAAAAAATAATGAAGTTACAGAGAATTAATGGATTCAAAATGTTATGTTTAGAATTAATTTGATTCAATTTGCATTTAATGACAAAAGGAATCGTATAATAACTACTTTTTGTGTGCGATAAGGTATTTTTTAGTAAATCCCCAAACTATTTAATATAATCAAGAAAAACAGACATTGCCCTAAGTCCAACGTCAGGACTATAGATCCCCAAGAGTTATACATATATAGATTTTCCACGTTATATTATACGAAAATGAGTTCTCCCTACCGAACAAAACTTTGTAGTAATATAAGTAATTTGGCACCCTCTACGTTTATATCGATAGAATGCCTCCTACCCCTACGGAAATGGGAAAAAACAGTGCCGAAAACGTTAAGGCAAATTGAAAAATTCGACTTAACGTCGGCTTCCCCCTTCTGTCGAATATTTCGCAAACAAAAATATCGCCTTAAGTAGGAATTTTGTATATACATATATATATAGTGTGTGTGTGTGTGTGTGTGTGTGTGTGTGTGTGTGTATATATATATATATATATATATATACTGTGGAACCTGCTTTTGCAATGACCTACACGCATATAGAAACACCACCTGTCCATAAAGGCCACATTTTTTGTTTCCCTTGAACAGTCTTTTTCACTGAAAGCAGTACTTAAGTGAACTACACATAAAGACCACCTGCTTACAAAGACAAAATTTCCTGTCTCCCTTGAGTGGTTTTTCCCCCAGATTTCACTGGATGTGGGAAGGGATGGCATGGATGACATTGTCATCAGCTTATGAAACTAAAATAAACCAATAAGTCTTTTTATCAAAAGAGAGAGAGAAAAAAAACAAAAACAATATAAGAGTGTCTGGACGCTAGACTGAAGAAACACAGGATGTGGAACTGAATCACTCGGACTCAATTTACTAGCACCACTGCCAAGTGCATCTGTCAGATTTAGTCGGCAGATTTTTCTCTCGTTTGTACTGCATTGTAATTGGGAGGGTGTGGGGAGGGAAAAAGAGAAGATGAGCGATTAAATACCTCTCTTAACATTCTGAAATGCTCATTTCTATACCTAATCTATTCGCCTGTCTCTCTCCCCTTCCTCACTCTCTCTTTCTTTCTCTCTGGGTGCGTTTATACTCCCATTTTTCAGGCCAGAATGGGCCTTTTGTTACGCATTTCAAAAACACGGTTGCGTTCACAGTCATTTTCACCGATTTAAAACGCCGATGTAAAACTCACAAAAAGGTGCGTTTTGAAGCGGCATTTCTCAAAAAACACGGTTTCTGGGGAAGCATAAATGCACAATCATTTACGTTTATATGATGTCATATAAACTAGTAGCATGTGCAGTGAGGTTTGAGAAACCAGCTGCAGAGCCAGAATTCGCCTAGAGAAAAGAAGTATAAACAGTACCCCATGAAACTGCGTTTTAGATGAGTGAACTTTCAAAATGCTCATTTTGCCTTCGCAAACAAAGTATCTCTCCGCTAGCTCTAATCATATGATTCGAGTTTCATGTTAACAAGTAAATGATCAGAGCATCATTAAGCTGAGTTATCAACAGGTTGAGGGATACCCAAAGACATTTTTCAATTAGCTTGCCTGCTGAATATTTATTACCTGTGTATGGAGAAATTCCCTATTTGATTGATGATCAAAAAAATAGAAAAAAATAGAAAAAAAATGGAAAAATTGTTGGTTACTAGGGGTTCTGGTGAGAAACATATATTTGAAAGTCAATACAATTTTATTAGCACTTTTGCATGTCAATAATATATCTACATGTCCATGTCTATATGCATAATTACATATATGATAATATACCTCTTATCAGCAAAAAACAGACTCTATTTTGACACTTGTGGTATACATAATTCATAACATTCATATAACTCATATTGTAGCTTGAACCAGGGCTTATACTGTCTCCTGGGGAGCGTTTCATGAAAGGAAGTTGTCGGATATTTTATCCAACAACTGTTACAAGCTACTGAAATCCTTGTGTCTGATTGGCTGAGAGCAAATTTGTCGGATAAAATATCTGACAAGTCCTTTCATGAAACGCCCCCCTGGTGGTTGTGCAAGAAATGGATTCACTACAAGGCTTATATTAAAAGGTACATGTAGTCTACTGTCTATTTATTTCAGACCCTCATTTATGTGTTAAAAGTCATCTGTAACTATTGTGTTTTGAACTGATAATCCCTATTTTTTCTTTTTCAAAGAATACATATATATATAAACATTCCATTCAAATGGAAACAAAATAAGTCTTTGTGTGAAATATTTCATCTAAATACATATTTACATAGTTGAACAATGTTTGGATAAGACTTTGAAGCTTCAATATTTTGTCATCTCCATTAGAGGGTAAGTAAAATATGTCATAGTTTGTTTTGAAAGAAAAAAACACAAACAGGATTTAAAAACTTTAATTAAAGAGTGTAAAAAAGAGGGAGATATTGAAGGAAGAATTTGAAATAAATCCCTACAAAGAGAGAGAGAGCGAGAGGGAGAAGAGAGAGAAGGGGGAAGAGGGGGAGTGAGATAGTGGGAGAAGAAGAAAGAGAAGGAAAAGATGCAATAGAATGCAGCTTGGTAAGAAGGCGCAGATGAAAATGAGAATGAGTTTGAAATCAATGACCATGAGAGAAAATTGAAAATTATTTTGGAGATTGGGGGAGGCATTCTATCTCTAGATTTTCAAGGACACAAATAATGATGTGGTCCGACCCTCAAAAAGATATAATCTTTTTTCACCGTCAACTGACCATTTGGTATTCCGACTTAGTCAACTAGTACATGTACTGTGAATACACCAAGCTACATAGCAATGTCCATTTCAATGGACTTTTTAATGTCTTTGAAAGCCTGCTCATATGACTGAGTTGTTCATAAATCTATTCTTAAATACACATATCTAAAAGGGCATAATAAAAAAATTGAGTAAATTGATACTCTGATAAGTTTAAAGAGAAGATTTTCCATTCTTGGGTTCAAAATTGGAGGAACAGTATCAATAATGACATATTTAATTTTTTATGAACAGTCAGTAACTCATGTTACATTTTGTCAGGAAGTTGTATTTTATCCCTTTTCATTCCTTAGCAATTAGGCCAATAATGACATGGCCTTCAAGATAGAAATGCACATGCTATTTTATTTGCTAGGGCTTAATTTAAAGCAAATACTTGAAGAACCCCGGTAATTTCCATATTGGTATGAATTTTTCAGTATATCTATCAAAAATATTGGGGGGGGTGATATTAATTCACCTCTAACTTTGAAATTATTTTTTTTTTATATAAGGGGCACCTTTCTCTTTTTATGAATGTCTACTCTCCCATGGATAAGACCATACCATTCTCCTTCATTATAAGCCTCATTAGTCAAGGACGACGGACATTGACAAATTTCGGAAGTTTGAAAACCTATAGATATATAGAAATATACATGTATTTAATTGAAGAGAGCTATTTAATGTTTCACTGTGAAGGGGGCATTACTGAATTAGTTGAATTTTGATAAAATTTGGTTGCAATGGTCATCTACTAAAATTACAATCCACAAATTATTCAGTGTCATGGACGGACAGCATGCCTACTCTTAACCCATCAGGCTCTTATTCATTTTGACCCCTCTTTGTTAACGTTACTCTTCCTCTCGTGCTCCACTTCTTTCCATCTCTCTGTTTCTCTCAACTTCTCCATATTTATTTTCTTCCTCCATATCTCTCTTTACAAATCTGCCCCTTTCTTCCTCCCTCTCCCTATCTCTCTCCCTCTCTCTCCTCTCCCCCCCCCCCCCCTCTCTCTTCCATCCCCTCTTTCTCTCTCTCTCTCTCTCTCTCTCTCTCTCTCTCTCTCTCTCTCCATCTCTCTATTCCTCTCTTTATCTCAGTTCAACTCGCTCCCTCGTTCAATGTTTCTTTTCTGGCTAGTTTCACATTCACTTTCATTAGGCGAAAGTCATATCAGGCCTATTGTTCCACTAATAATGCAATGAGTGATTGTCAAATGCCCAGACTGCCTCAGTCCCTACTCCGGCAAGCTACAAAATGAATCATTTTTGCGTTATTTCAGCTCTGCTAGCTGCATTCAATACTCACTATGCTATCCTACATGGTAAAGTCTAAAAATCAATTCTAAACAGGACTTGCTGCATACAGGGTAATATTAGAGGGAAGGGAAAAAAAGAAATATAATGACAGCTGTTAACCTAATAGGCTTGCAGACCTGCAAGCCAGAACTTATCCCAGCTACATCGGCATACGTTTATACAATCATATATATGCAACATTTTTTGTACCATGAAAAAAAAGTATAGTATTCAGGAAAGGAAATGAAAGGTGTTGCCGCGGTTGACAAAGAGAGGAAAAATATATTTCCAGGTACTGTTAATGATAATCAAGACCTTTTCCTGATCCTGACAAAACATGGGAGTGCAACACGCAAAAATAAAATTTGATTTCAAGGATATTTTGGGCCCATTCACACGAGCAGAAATAAGACACATAAAGAGAAAGACATATATGACCATGTATTATGTAGCACAAGGGACATACACATGGGATAGGCAATTCAACATTTGCTCTGATGACATTTGCTCTGGGCATTACTTCATCAAAGATATACGATTAGGGCTTGGGTTGTGATTGGAATAAATTAGGTTGGGTTTAGGTTAGGTCTAGTTTCAGTTTACGTTTACGTTTAGTTAAAGATAAAGTTGAGTTCTGGTCATGTGATTACATTGTGAAAGAAACTGTCTGGAAGCAATTGGGAAAAGTTGATCATGTCTAAATAAAGATTGGTGTATACTGAGAGGTTTTGGAATCATCAAAATGATAAGATATCAACCAAAACTCACTCAAAAGCACATGCACTGCACACATAATTGGGTATATGGGACTGCACAAAGATGTGGCATGAATGTTCGGCCCAAAACACTTCCGCTATTTTTCGTCATATTTCAAACATAAGGGCATTTGAAGAGAAATACTTTTCAAGGGACATTTCTACTATGATATTCTTCCAAACTGACATAAAAGGAATGGGAAAGCTCACAAATTATTTTTCACCTTTCCCACAACCCAACCTTCCCTTTTAGGTAAGATTTAGGTTAGGTTTAGGATCAGGGTTGAGGTTAGTTACAGTGTTTGGGCCAGGGTTAAAGTTCGAGATTTGATTTGTGTTGTATGTCAGGGTATGTCATACAATCATGGGATGAATGCTGTACACATACTAGAAGGGTGGTGTACAAGAGCTAGAAATCATTTTAAGAAACTGGAAGCGATCTTCACTTTTGGGTGCAGTGCTTAGAAATCTGCAACTATCACAAGGCAAGCACACACTGAATCTTCAGTGATATCTCAAAATGTTACCCAAACCTGTTTTGCTACGTAACTTTCCCACAAGAAAAGTATTATTACTTATTGTATAAAGAGCTATTTACAAAACGCAATATAACTATCTTACCTGAATAGGAGGATATATCATCTAATATATTAAATGCATTATATATCCAGACAATAAATCATTGGCAGTACTCAAGATGAAAAGAAAAGGGTTTGTCTGTCACACTAACTCCGTTATTACATCCCTAAATGAAAAACGAAAAAGTGTCTTTGTTGTTAGGAAAGCCGGATCAAAAGGGATCTAGGAACATGATTAAATCATATATTGGCAAGCTTCAAAATGCATTAAAAAACTATTGTAGGATTTACATAATCAAAATTTCAAAATTATTATTTTAGAAATATGCTATACCGTTCAAACAAGATCTTCTTTTTTTGTGAGAATAATAAAGAGAATGGACACAGGAAGCCAAGGGGAAGGGATAAAAACGTGTAAAGAGAAAGACAGAAAGAAAGAATCAGCGATATGAAAGGAGGGAGGGAGAGGGATCAAGTACCAATTTATATAATGTAGAAATTTTTTTTAAAGAGAACTGAAGAGAACTGAAGGATAAAGATATTTCTGGAGAAATCAAAATATAAAGGGGAGATAGAAGAGCGTAAAAAGAGAAATAGGATGTGAAAAGATAGACAAACAAAGACAGAGAGAGTGACAAAGACAGCAAGAGAGAGAGCAAGGGACAGAGAGAGAGAAAGAGAGAAAGAGAGAGAGATGGGGAGAGAAGCACAATGGGTAATAAAGCAGAGAGAGAAAGCGTCTGAATCGTGACAGCGATTTATCAATATTGCAACATTAACAGTTTATTAAGATCGGCTGTCAGGAGCCAGCCTCATACAACTTTCATGGATATCACATGACCTTACATCTTGTTCAAAATTGATGAATGATGTCAGGGCCCCGTTTCATAAAACTTGTTCTCAGGAACAACTGCCACGCCACATTTCTATGACAATTCACTCCCAGCCAATCAGATGCAAGGATTTCAGTAGCTTAAAGCAGTTATTGCAACTTGTTATTGATAACAAGTTTTATGAAACAGGGCCCAGATGAGCAGTTTTCCTCCTCTCTACCAGCAATTATCAAGATTCGAATGAAGTCTCCCGTAGAAAAAGAAAAAAAACATTCCCTTCTTTCCTGTACAAGTATACGTAATTATAGATCCTACTCTATTGCTTTTTGCATTGTAAAAAAAAGAGGAAATTCTACATATACATGTAGTGTGACGATAGGTGGGGCAATATCTGCCACCTGTGAGATTCAATTTCTTTACTCTCTGCAATCCAAAGCCTTTATAAAGTATTTCTGAAGGAGTAATATAAATCATTATTTATCTTTTCACTACAACAATTCATATGAACTTTAATGTGTATATATTCAAGGGATTCACTGTGACTAAAACATGAGAAACCCAAACACTTCCCCTATATCAAGTAGCTATGCACAATCTATCTTCATGTTACCTGAATTTTTGATGACCTATATTCAGATGCATTTTTGTGGCCAAACAATCATTACATAAAACATCATCAATAATCAAGTTTATACTGCTGTCTCTTCTACAATAAGACCAATTTAAATGTAAAACACGCACAATAATATGCAGTTAGTTTCCGAGCACTCTTTCATGTACGTGCCCTATACACATACCAGGTTTCTCAAATGTTAACTATACTGCTGAACTTGCGCAGCGATAATTAGATACAATTTGCACGAATCAATTTGTCAGCTTTGTCAATTTGCCTAATTTCTTCTTCTCTTTGCCTACATTCATTTCTGCATATAATATTCAAGTAGTGGGAGAGTCTCATTAGTATAGCACACCCTTGTCTACATGCAGTCAATAATTGGTTTTTAAGGGGACTCCTAACATTTGCCCCCAGCTCGCATGTTCATCAGTCTTCTTCTCAGACTCTACATGAAACGTTTACGAAAGTCTGGCACAAGTATTATGGATTATCTGTACCCCAAATCATGCGATCTTTCATATTTAATGCATCTTTAATGTGTTTTTGGTTTTATAGTCTATACAGGCTTTCAGCAAAGAGGGCATCTGGGTGTCCATTTCTTATGGAAGACATCTTACAATTTTTTTTCATCAACATCATTTAATTGAATCCCTGTTGGGGGCACTCTATTTTTGGTTTGGACATTTGAAGAAAAAAAATATTTGGAAAAAAATCCAAATCATTTTCAATTTCTTTTCAAGAGTGCCCAAGAAATTATGATAAGAGAGAGTTTCCAAATCTATTCTAAAGATGGTTGTTTACTTTTAGCAATACAAAATACACTCTACTGTGGAAAAATAAAACCTTTAATATTAAACATTACAGGCTTCACTGCACTACACTAAGTGTGTGTCATCATAATTTGCCATTTAACATGTTCATAACCAAAACCGATACCTTCTGCCTCTTTAACTGCATTTTGTTGTGTTTATTCTTATCCTAATCATGCCTGACTTCCAAGAAGATGGAATTAATGGTATTTGACTGAAAGATCCAGAGGTACTTGACTCTGATGTAAATACTTGTTTTTTTCAATATGGTCTTGTTTTCTTGCAGAAAGTGAAATCAGACAATCTTCCTGAACTAACAGTTCCAGGAAGCAACACAAAAGTTGTGTTTATCTTTCACCATAATGTGTATTCTGCATCACTAATGTATCTTTTACTACCTACATGTAATATTGCCTTGTACAAAGTAAACACATATTGCCAATGGAAGATTTCCCCAGTTACAGGGGATCTTAACTTTCAAACATTTTAAACTTTTCAATCCTTTGTCACATTTTTCTAAAATTTTCAAAAATATGTTTCACTAGTCTAATATTTCGCCTTCTACTAAAGCCAAATTTCTATGAAGGGTTAATTCATGATTAACAAATTTCATCTGTCCATGCAAGCAAATACATAATTGGCAGATTGTCAAACAATGACATATAAAACAAGACTGGACAATATCTCTTTTATATGTTGTGTTCCCTCAAAGAGATGGGGTTGAATAGCATACTAGTTGAGGTATAGGATAGCAGTTCTGGGCCTTAACATTATAGATGTACGTCATGGATCAACCATTGAAATATGTATTCATACATTGTACATTTCTACATAAGTGTTCATCATGATTCATATATTTTAATGACAAAAAAAAATCTCATTGCATATTTAGCCAAAACATCAGTTATACTAAGCATTGAATTAAGAAAAGCTTTGAGATTGTCCCATCCCTTATTTTCTTTTTCCAGCTCGTTCCACACAATACAGGGTAGCCTGAAATATGAAAATCATCTAACTACACATACAATCTCTTCTCCAGGTTGTAGAAAGAAACAAACAGATATGATTTGATCTTTGTGTGGACAGTGTGTTGAACAATATCCAAAGGTCAATACTGAATAGCATGCACATGCAGTAGGCAATCACATTATCATTAGTAGAGTGGGCAGCTCAGCTTTTATTCCCATTGTGCTCACAAGTAAGTTTCTGATGAAAAATTCAACCGGACAGCATGGTCAGAAGATTGACAAAAACATATTTCTATGAGTAACTTCCATGCATTAATAAATGTATTTATCTTCAAAACAGAGTATGTCTGGGTAGAAATACTATGCTTCAGTATCCTCATATATTGACTTTTGTGCAAGAGAAAGAGAGAGAGAGAGAGAGTGAGAGATATGAATCACAAAGACTAAATTGAAGGGGAAAGGGGAAGGATGAGTACAAATAAGTGGAGGTGGAGGAGAAGGAGAAAGAGAACGTATAATCTATTGCTGGCATCTTCATTGTATCTGGTAGATCTTTATTCAGTATCTACTGTAATGATTGCAGTCAGGTTATCAAGACTAAGTGCATCACTTACACAGGTTAATTAGCTAAGTGGCCCTCAATATTCCCAGGCTTTGCATAAAAGCTCACTTTTTTTTTTGGTGTGTGTGTGTGTGTGTGTGTGTGTGAGTGCGTGATCATAAATATGCACTCGAATGCTATTACACATTTTGCACACGATATAAAAAGCAACGAACAAATACACAATATTGTGTCTACCGCTGATGTGCCATGAAGCTTCGGTTATTGCCAGATCAATAAAAGTATTCATATAACCAATATCATTATCAATGGCATTCAGTTTACACTGCATTCCCCATTCCCCTCCCTGCCCATTTAAAACATGAAACTAATCATACTGCACTCCATACCAGGGTTCAGTGCTTCACTCGACTCTTATGACTTGTTAGTCTCCTACTCTCTCTCCCAACGAATAAAACAATCAAGAAATTGCAGTAGAAAAATAAATCAAGATGGATATATGTTTCATTACTTGTACAAGCAATCTGGTCTTAAAGTTCTCCAAATACTACTTTGGATAGAAATCATGCCTACATGTTACACATACACGCTGTTCCATTTTGTGGACATCTTACAAAGTCAACAATTTAAAGGTATCGGTTTGAAAACATCCTCTGCTTTATGTCACTAAAATATAAAGGATTTCAACAAGACAAGAATATCTATGCATAACCACCATGGACTTTAAAGGGATTTAGACCCGGCAATCAAGAGGGCGCTGTTGGATGGTGTGATACTCGCCGTCATCTTCATTACGAAGATTGACGACGTAAGTCACATGCAGCTGGCAATCAAAGTGGTAGATCCACCCATGGTGCAGTACAGTGTGTGTGCTTGCTGTATTTATGTACCATACCGGTACCGTACATACAACTTAACAATATATTGGGATATATGCACACATACCATGAGAATCGCCATTATTCGGGCATTCGGGACATGGCATCTGCATAAGCGTTAAATAATGTTGGTGTCAATTGGGCAACTAGTTGTCTGCCAATGCATACATTTTGAAAGCGCCCTCTAGAATGCCAGGTCTAAATATCTTTAACCCTTTCAGGACATCACTCCACATTTTGTGGTTTGGCTCAATAACTTTTGATTCAGAGCTCTAGAAAATATACCAGATGCATGAGTAGAAAGAGCAAAAATTTCTGCACACACTAATGTATTTTTGTTTCATGACCATATTACATTTGATGCCAGGAATTTTTAAAACAAGAATAAGCTTTAAAATCCTTAAATTGGCAACATATTGAGAGGTTCAAAATCATTGATTTTCATCAAAATTGGCAATTTTTCAACTTTTCAACAAAATTTTTAACCATGAATATTGTTTTAAAAAACATCACACCTTATTAGAACCATGTAGCACTAAAAGAAAAATATTATTGCCAATTTGAAGAACAAAATGTGATCAATTTAGCCCTTAAATTCCTGTCCTGAAAGGGTTAAAGGTGACTTGAGAGTGGTAGAAAATATGGTTACTATTTATCTATTAAATAGTATTATTCTAGTATTCAAGAGTAGAAGAAAATAGGTTTACTATTTATCAACTGAAAAGTACATGTATCGCTCAGTTACCTGAGTGGCAGATAAAAGGGTTACTTATCCACTGAAGAGTAACAGTTCATTACTTTTCATACTTACTTTTTTATATTAGTTATGCTGAAAGTCAACCAAAGTCTTGGAAACCGCCTCAGAACGTAAAATAAAACGTAATATAGAGCATGATGGATGTCTGTTTGAACAAACCCACGACTAAGAGCATGATATGAGCAAAGAACCCTAGAGCAGTAGTTTGCTTCAAGACTATGCCTATCTGCCTAATGGAAGAATGGAAAAATATCACATCATCAGAAGTGGAATATGACCATGCAACCCATTTCACTGATTGAAAATTTGTCCGGACACCGCAACACTTTTCATCATTTTCAGAAAAACCTCGCTTTCATTGTCTTGGGGGATGCCAGCCCTACATACTTCCATACCTCTGTAATTACACATGGGACTGCATACCATAATGTGGTTCAGAATATGCAACAAAGTAAGTACTCATATTGATTACAATGCATCTACATGTCTAGTTAGGAATGCCTTCCTGCATAATAATATTCAATTTACAATATAACAAAATCAAGAAAATCCATTGCATTTCCTATTCATTCCTATAAATTTTTGTTATATTCAAAAGAAATGCAATGATTGACCATACTGGGTCTTATTATCCCTTTTATATACTGCATACAATACAATACTATTCTATACAACACAATAATTATATTGCATTGTATACTACATACATGTATTGTGCTTTCAAATCAAATGAATGTCTTTCAAAAGTAGCATCAATTCAACCAAGAATGTAAAACTCAATCTCTCCCACCTACATGCACATCTTTTTTTCTTTTTCTTTTTTTCTTTTTCTTTTTTTCTTTTTTTCTTTTTTTCTTTTTCTTTTTTTCTTTTTCTTTTTTTCTTTTTTTTTGCACACTGCACTGAAAATGTGCTACTTTGATTGCGTACATGTAGATGCACATATGTACAATTCATCAGAAATGCAAAAAAAATTAAGACATGCATTTTAAGAATTAACGTGATAAAAGAACTAGCTCCAGACCATCCCTTTAAAACCTGAATGATTTCCCTGTGTGAGACCGTAAACCCAATTTTTCCACAACGATAAATCAATTCCATAATAGATGAGATCTAGAGTAGTCTCGATGGACTCCTCTACTCCTTATGCTGTGATGTATTAACCTTTCAATTCACTTTCCCACCCATTCAGACTACCCTAACTCATCGTATCGCTATACAAAAAGCATATAGCTATATCATAAGTAATTAATTTTTCATAGTCTGAACACTGTATGATGAAGTATCATACAGCAAAACACATGTTTAAGCATCATTTCAAATGAAAACTTAAGAATCAGCGTCCCCTTGAAGTCTGAATGTTGTATCGTACGGAAACAGTATAACTGGGTGGGGTTATTTCGAGTGTACCCGCTGATATGACCAATCAGTTGTAATGTTGTATGCTCCAGCACTGCCTATAACATAACCTGATACTAAACGTATGGTGTCAGCTGACCTCCCCTAAACATGTCTTTATACTATAGTTCTTTACATGATACATTTTTTTAAAGTGTGTACGCTCCCTTTCCTATACAATTATTTCTTATACATTTCTTGAAACGACTTTCGTATAACGTTCCTGTAGTCTAAACAGGCTATCAATGAAGAATAAACTTGGCAAGAGGCAGAAGAGCTGAAAAGAAATTAAAGATTGAAGGGAAAGGCGAGCAAGAAGTTAATCCGACTTGGCCGCCAAGTATTATTCTAACCAAGAGATGATCTTTCCCCCCCTTTGCTTTTTAATCTCTGTCTGTCTGTCTTTCTATGTCTCTGTCTGCCAAGCCTCTTCACGGCTATTCGTGTTAGTGCAGGTATTTCATTTGTCATTGCCGGGGTCATGCATTAGCCAAAATATTAAAGCGTAATAGAGCTAATAAGCAATGAGAATTGATGTTAATTACTTTGGTCATTATTCAAATGTGTGCTTGGTAACATTGAAAATATACAGAGTATCCCAGAAAAAAAGGGTAACAGTTGGAACAAGATGAATGCGACTGGGTCTCCTATATGCCTCCACCTAAATCCAGTTGATGGCTCAAACTGTTCTTGAAGTATTGTGATAACCAGAATAAAAAGCCTACAATTACATGTTAATTGACCTATTGACATTTGACCTTACAATTACACCTTATAACCCAAAAGTCTGATCACTTTATCTCCTCCCAATGATGAATACAACATAGTTGAGATGTGATAACAAAGCAAAAAACATTAATTTCACATATAATGACCTCTATGACATGTCATCTTTGACCTAGACGTGAACAAAAATCTTAACGGTTTGTCTCACTATGGTGATGCATACTAGTTCCAAGTTTGAAGTTAATGGCTCAAATTGAGCTCAAGCGAGTGTTCACAAGGCAAAAACCTGAAATTTCATGGTAAATGACCTCCATGACCTTTGACCTACGTACCCCCAAATCTAATCAGATCGTCTTTTTATGGTGATACATATTAGCATCAAGTTTGAAGTTCATGCCTCATGGGGTTCGTGAGTTATCGCGAGAACAAGAAAGCGGGATGGACAGACGGACAGACAGACAACCCCGAAAACATAATGCCTCCGGCTCCACCTTCGGTGGGCGGAGGCATAAAAGGTCTCCCCATAAAAATATTTCACAATATTTGTAGGAAATTTCATACCTGTAGATAGCTTAGGGTCTCTTCTATCAATGGCATCAAAAAATCTGGCATTATTTGAAGCTCAAGTGAGCAAAAGTGACTTTTGTGAAACGGTGCAAAATCCAGACTTGACAAGAATTTATATTTGTTCAGGCTGGTATTAACAAATTTGAGATCCATTAAAAGTTGACAGTTGGAAAAGGACTCCAAAAATAAACATTTCAGAATGTGTTCATTAAATTGTCATACCTATGGATAGCTTAGGGTCTCTCCTAACAATTGGCATCAAACATCTAACAATATTTTAGGCTTGTGTGAGCAAAAGCCATTGTTGTGAAATGGTGCAAAATTCATGGTTGACAACATTTTGTATGGGTTCAGGCTGTTATCAACGAAGTTGAAAATCTTGAAAAGGCTTATATACTCAGATCATTAAGGGCAATTAATGAAAGAATAGGCTTTGTTTCCTGCATGTCCTGACATATCCCATCAAAACTTTATGGGTGATTGAGAAAGCCAGTTTGAAATAAAAACTTGCCAAAATGTGTAACTTTGCTGATACCAGCCAGAACAAATACCAATTCTTATCAAGTTTGGATTTTGCACCTTTTCACAAAAGTGACTTTTGCTCACTCAAGCATAAATTACCGCCAGACCTTTAGGTGTCATTTAATAGAAGAGTCTCTAAGCTATCCACAGGTATGACATTTTGCTTCAAATTCTTTGAAATATTTATTTGGGGAGACTTTTTCTGACAGTTAAGTTGGGTGAACCTTTTTCTGGGATGCACTGTATATTCATTACATGTCTGTATCTAATTCCTTGTTCATTTGGCCACAATCCTATACAGTCCAACCCATGAACAACTAATTCTGCTCTCTCCCTCTATCTCTCCCTCTCTTCATCTCTCTCTCCCTCTCCCTCGTTTCCCTGAGCATAGTCATCATGATAGTGGAGTTGAAAATTGTGTGTGAGTAATCTATTCCTCAGGTGTGGTGAAAAGAGCAAGATGTCCCGATGAATGATATCTTATCTGCAATGATGTGAGGTCTTGTTTGGGTCAATAGCCTCCTAGCTATATGATCAGTACACCAGTCTGCCAACGGAAACTGCTTGCTCTCTCGCTCACACACATTTCTCCCTCTCTATCTATCTATCTATCTATCTATCTATGTCTGTCTGTCTCTGTCTCTGTCTCTCTCTCTCTCTGTCTCTCTATCTGGTGACCAGCCATTTTTCATCTAAAAGAGGTAGTTTCTCTCTCTCTCTCTCTCTGGTGACCAGGCATATTTCATCTAAGAGGGGTAGTCCATCCTGAAATTACTTTTCTTCTCTTAAGTGATCCCCTAAAAGAGCTCCCATGAACATAGAGATGCACAACATTTTAAAAATACAAAATATAATACATAACTAATTCTTCAAAATTAGAATCTATTAACAATACATGTCATATTAGTATCAAAGCAAAACTTCTTCTTCAAACTGTATTTCTATTAAAACACAAAGCAGATTAAACCTACATTTTCAAAGAGTTTTGTCTTGTGTAGATTAAAATAAGGATGCTCATTTTCTCGAGAATTCACTGCGCCACAAAGTTCAATTTCCATTACAAATTCCGCAGCACGAAACTCCATTCTGCGTCTGAACGTCATTCATTATTCATTTCTCATCCCAAGATGTTTCCTTCATGAATGCGATGAAACCCATTAGGGTTGGGATGTTTTCATAATAGCATAATTTTCAAGAATTGTAGTAATAATAATATTCCGTTCTTGTACAGTGCATATCACATTATGCGCTTCCGCAGAGCTGTGGAGATTATTATTAGTGAACTTGCACACAGACTATGCAGGATTATAGTACACTGATCATGATGAAATGGGATGTTTTCATAAGAGTATCATTCTCTGCAAAATTACTGAACTTACACACAAAATATGCAGGATTATATATATTATGTAGAATTAGGATGTCTTTATAGGAGCATTATTCTCTGGAATCGTTGAACTTACACACAGAATATGCAGGATTATAGTACACTTATCATGATGAACTGGGATGTTTTCATAAGAGTATCATTCTCTGCAAATTATTGAACTTACACACAGAATATGCAGGATTATAGTACACTTATCATGATGAATTGGGATGTTTTCATAAGAGTATCATTCTCTGCAAAATTACTGAACTTACACACAAAATATGCAGGATTATACATATATTATGTAGAATTGGGATGTCTTTATAGTAGCATTATTCTCTGGAATCGTTGAACTTACACACAGAATATGCAGGATTATAGTACACTTATCATGATGAACTGGGATGTTTTCATAAGAGTATCATTCTCTGCAAAATCACTGAACTTACACACAGAATATGCAGGATTACGGTATACATATTATGTAGAATTGGGATGTTTTTACAGGAGCATTATTCCCTGGAATCGTTGAACCTAGACACAAAATATGCAGGATTATAGTATACATATTATGCATGAAAACAATCCGTGACACACACGTCCACCCCGTCTAATCCCTCTCCTCTATCGTAAGACGCTTCCCAGGTCAAGACAAAGTCATAACGAAGGAGTGCTTTCTACCCCTCGGAACATTTCAATCATCCACTCTATTTTCATTCCTATATTCTACGCTCTTCCTTCCTCCCATGATCTCCCTCGATTTTTGTAACAGATATCTACTTGAAATTTGGTTTGGTGCAAGAGAAGGACCTCTTGATTGGTCATCCGGTTAATGATCAAATTAGGTCAGCAAGATAACAGGAAGCACTTGCCTGAAAATCATCCTTCACTGAATTCCTTGCAGCAAGGTGTGAAAGCAGTTTGAAGAATTTAACGTAGGAGGGACGAGAGATGAGTTAATTTCTTATGATAACATCTTAAAGCTGGCATTACTGATGATATCTTATGGCTAAGCATTATTACTGAAAGCATACTCCTAACATGATCGCAGACTTTCAAAAATCAATGTCAGCAGGCTTAGGTAGTTTAGCGAAAAGCTGTGGCGCGTAAAAAGCGGGAAAGACGCATATGACAAATTATTCAAAATCAAAATTCTATTTTACAGATCTTTTTATATTTGTAACCTTTAAAGCAAAACATGATATGTCTGATTCTAATTTTAGAAGCACAGACAAAACTAGCAGTTTTCCTATTTGGGTCTTTCCCGCATCTTTATGCGCCATTGCGTTATTATCTATCACCTACTGAAATGTGCAATCATATGATGTATAAAACATGTATAACATAATCCAAATAGGATTTCTATAGGCAACAAAATTGGAAATGTTGGAGTGTTGGTTTCTTGAAAGCCTCTGCAATTAAGTTTCCTGAGCTTGAGATTTACTATATTAAACTAAATTTTTTTCAACCAAAATGATAAAGGTTATGAATTACTATGCTCAAAGAAAATCTTCTCCTTTGATTATTATTATAATTTTTATGTCCCTACAGCGACATCTTAACATTGCTGTAAATATCTGACAATTTCATTGGGGTGGTTCAGATATACTTCACTCTCTAATGGTTTTCTTGTTGTTATGCAGTCCATTATGCTTTGGAACGGTTTTATGTCTACTCGTTTGAAATTCTAATACAGAGACAATAACATTCCGGATTGAATCTTCAATCTTATCTCCTTCTGTTTCTGGGCATTACCAACAACAGCACTGGAAAGTGTGAACTAAAAATGTATGTCAAGGTTCATTGGCTTAGTTTTCCTACCTTTCAGAATCTGCAGATCCCAAACACAAGAAATAAAAAGTGCTTTTTCCTTGGAAATGAAATTCACTCAGATATGCCTGATGGAAATGCAGGAATATTCATGAAATCTCCTTAGATGGATTTCACGACCAAATACAATCATGCACGATACTACTTGGGTAAATGGAAAGGATTTTGTGAGTACTATGCATACAAAATATATGAAAAGCAGATCTACATTTTGTATAACACCCTGCATGATCTATTACAGAATAATCTAAATTAGCTAGAAAGAATTGGTTGTACGACAAGGTGTTCACAAAATCCCTTGTGGCGGAAATTTCCTGTGTATCATCGAAGATGGTGATGGCATATCTTGAGACGGGTGTACATGTACGTCACTTGCTCTGGCAACAATAGCTGTGCAGGCAATATTCATTTCATGCCCCCTCCGACCGCAATACCTAACCCTAACCCTAAATCTAACCTACAACCAAATAAAACCCCAACCCTAACCCCATATCTCTGACGAAAGTGAGCCCAGAGCAAGTACCCTAACACTCCTGTAAAATGAAAAATCACACTTCGTTACTACCATTATGAACTCAGGAATAATGCGACAATAGTCTTTTATAAATATTTTCTTTAATACTTACTGTAATTTCCAAATCATAAGCAAATGGTGTTAGTAAGGCCTCTTGATAACAAAGAGAGAGAAGTTGAACTTACCTCTATGCTAAAGTACCCTCTGTCGACGTAGTCTCCTAAAAAAAGGTAACGTGTGTCGCGGGGGTTGCCTCCCACCTCAAACAGCTTCATTAGATCATAGAATTGACCATGGATATCGCCACATACTGCAAAACGAGTTCAAAGAATCAAGCAAAATTAAAAATGAAATCATAATTTATATGACCCTATTAAATTTCACTAATGAAGAACGAGAAGACAGCTGACCGTTCTGCAGCCAAAACAAACAAAATTTTAAGCCTCTAAATCACCTGTTAATTGGCAGAGTGATTGGCCATAAATAATTACATAATACTTCCTTCATTTTGTCTGAGCAAAAGGGTGGTATTCATCATAGCAAATGTAACATGCCCAATTGATGCAAAATTGTCCTTTCCTTTCCTAACAAGTCCTTGCCTTCGTACCTTGAACCACTTTCCTTAACATAATACTTTCTTTTCATAACACATCTGGGCCCCGTTTCATAAAACTTGTTATCAGTAACAACTGCCACATTTCTAAGACAAATTTGCTCTCAGCCAATCAGATGCAAAGATTTCAGTAGCTTATAACAATTATTGCAACTTGTCATTGGTAAAAAGTTTTATGAAACAGGGCCCTGTATGTTCTTACCTGTAACAGGTGCGTCTATCGTTAACATAGTGCTTTCTTTTCGTAATATGTCTGTGCCCTCATTGATTATCCTAAGCGCCACCTCTTCTTCTAACCGTCCCTCTTGGAGGAAGTGTTGTTTGAGGACCTCTGGTCTGGGTTTCCCGGCGAGGTCATAGACCTCTTTTTCTGTCAGTCTGTGTTTTGGAGGATGTGGGACAGCTAGTAGGAAAACAAAAACAAAGTGTTAAAAGTTAGGCAAACTTTTTAGGAAACCTGTTAGAGAATTCATGGAGAAAATGATCACAGTATGTTATTGCTGCTGCTCACACATAAATGTAAATGTACATCACTGGCATGGGGGGGGGGGGGGGAATCTATAAAGAATGGGGGGGGGAGATGAAAGGACCTTTCCAAACCCAGCCTCTAATCAATGGCTTTGTTTATTTGCATTTCATCTGCCTTTCCATGATGCCAGTGCCCCTAAGTATCTAATTAATTAATAGGTATCATGTACATATCCATAGTCATGTACTTTTTAAAAATCAATATAAAATATGAGAGGTGGTTACATTGGTGTTATGTGAGAGAAAGTTCAAGCTGCAT
The DNA here is from genome assembly GCA_025618425.1 of Heliocidaris tuberculata. NCBI lineage: Eukaryota > Metazoa > Echinodermata > Echinoidea > Camarodonta > Echinometridae > Heliocidaris > Heliocidaris tuberculata. Next base: position 13,881,282 of record CM046851.1, read on the forward strand.
GTATCTGTTGACTTTGTTTGCCATATGTCACTAAGTATAGGTGAATAATAGACATGACAACATTGAAAGAACCTTTTCCTTGATGCCAGGACATCCATGGTTTAGTAGGCATATCATCTGAATACAATCATCAGGAAGACTGAAATCTAAGAAGCAGTAAGTAATGATGGACAAAACACCTTGGACTTGCCCTTGTAATGACCTTTACGAGAATGTGAATCTTCATTTACATAAGTAATGACTTTTCTTGACATTATCTACTCTACAAGTACAGAATGCAGCTTCTCCAAACCAAGTAAACCAACTAAAATGGTAAAAGTAGAATTGCACAGACAAAAGAGGAAAAAAAAAATCAGGAAATCAGGAAGTCCACCATTCTCACATGTATACATAATATAGTGTATGTAGGATTGGAATGTTTATACAAGTTCACATGCAACATGTATTCCTTTCACTATACATGTACATGTACGAGTGAGTGCTAGGCAATGTAAAACATTGTCACTCTTTCTCCCCAACAGAACCTGCAAATGCCAAAGTTTAATGTAGTTGAAATTCTAAGCAAGGCATCGTATAGCCAGCCAGCTACTGTAGTTTACACCTCTTCCTCCTATTCAGCTCATTATACATGTACCTTAGTCACACTGAGAAACTGACTCCACACCAACTACAAACTGACCGTTTCTTGGCCATTCAAGGCAATGTAATTGTTTGTTCGGTCTCTTGTCGGTCTGGTGTTGGTCTCATTGGTGTGACTAGTTTACACCTCTTCCTCCTATTCAGCTAATTATACATGTACATGTACCTTAGTCACACTGAGAAACCGACTCCACACCGACTACAAACCAACCGATTCTTGGCCATTTAAGGCAATGTAATCGTTTGTTCATTCTCTTGTCGGTCAGTAGTCGGTCTGGTGTTGGTCTCATTGGTGTCACTAGATTACACCTCTTCCTCCTATTCAGCTCATTATACATGTACCTTAGTCACACTGAGAAACTGACTCCACACCGACTACAACCGGACCGATTCTTGGCCATTCAGGGCAATGTAATTTTTGTTCGGTCTGTTGTCAGTCTTAATGGTGTAACTTTGGTGTTATGATACCCATGACCACTTCAACTGCAGTACAAAATGCAGCCATTTACAGATGTCAAGTTTTGGTCCAGCAGTTGCATTGTGAACAGAAATATCTCAAACTTATTGAGGGAAGTAGCACATACTTGTAGGAATAACTCTTTATTGTGAGGCTGTGGAATCATTAAATGATAGGAATTAGACCTGTTCACAAATATATTCAAATTTTATGCATACTTTTAAACAAAGGTTGTTCTTGACAACCTGAAAGCTTGTCAGACATAGCAACAAGTAATGCATGCAAACTGGATTCCAAGTATTGTAGTTCATTCACTAATAACAGGTTAATGGAATACCTCGTTACAAGGTCCCCAGGAAAGAAACATCCATAAATTTTAATAACTTTGTGAACAGGGGAGCGTTTCATGAAAGGAAGTTGTCAGATATTTTATCCGACAACTGTTATAAGCTACTGAAACCCTTGCATCTGATTGGCTGAGAGCAAATTTGTCGGATAAAATATCTGACAAGTCCTTTCATGAAATGCCCCCCAGGTCCACTGACTTGGTCTTTCAACATAAAAATTACCTACACTATCATGGTCAGTGAATGCACTGCACACAGATATGGGAATTTGGGGACTACACACAAATGCAGCATCAAAGTTTGGTCCAAAGTCTTCTAAGGCTATTTCTAGTCATATTTGGAATGTCAGGTAATAGACCAGGGCCCGTATTCAATTCAATACTTAAGAGTGAAATATGAGTAGTTTACTTAGTTTTCGGCTGAGATAAAATACTTAAGCAATTTTGGTATTCAGTTGAATCTTTTGGCTAAGTATTTTACCCTAGGTCTAGCACTTGTGCTATCCAGGCTTGACTATGGTGGATGTTTGCTTGGGGTCATCAGTAAACAGGACCTGGGCAGACTTCAACGTCTTCAGAATAAGTGTGCTCGTCTAATATGTCAAAAACCAAAATGGTCCCACGTCACTCCATTACTCAATGAACTTCACTGGCTTCCCGTTTCTAAGAGAATACAATACCGTATACTGGTTCAGACTTACAAATCACTGTCAACCACACTTCCTCAATACATCTCCTCTCTTTCAGCAACAGAGAACATCATATTCTCTTCGTTCTACCTCTGCTCCTTCCTATGTCATTCCAAAATCCCGAAAACAGGCTGGCTTCAAGTCCTTTCAGTCACTTGCTCCACAACTTTGGAACAGACTCCCCGCATCTCTCCGTAATAGCACATCACTTGACATCTTCAAGAAACATCTAAAAACTTACTTATACAATTCTTAATTTACTTGAATAGACTTTAGGTGACAGCGCCTTGTATCCTTTGGAAAAGGCGCTATATAAATCCAATTATTATTATTATTATTATTAAGACAGCTCCCTAGCAGACTTAAACCAATTACTTGATTGGCAGGTATGTGGCTTTCATACATACGCGCAGTAGTATAAGCTGCGCACAAGCAAACCATGTAAGCGCGCATCTACTGTGACGCATTTATTGCGCATGATTTTGGACAGGACATGTGACGTCACAATGGATATCAGTAAGTATTTTGCCTCAAAGTCGGGTTACTAAAGAAAAATACCTTAAAGTGATCTGAATACGAGTTAAGCCATTTTACTTAGCAGAGTTAAATACTTAGTAATTTACTTACTTAATGCGCGTTTTTAATTGAATACCGGCCCAGTTCTGTAATGTATACAAATTATTCACATTTATTCTCTGAGCACCTAGTGATGAGCTATTCCATTAACCTGCTTTTTATAAATGAGCCTCAATGCTTGGAATCCAGTTTGCATACATTACTTGTTGCTATGTCTGGCAAGCTCTCAGGTTGTCAAGAACAACCTTTGTTTGAAAGGTATGTATAAAATTTGCATACATTACAGAAGCGGTCTATTTCACGAGCACTCCCTTTTATGTGACACTGCTACTGCATGTATGATATTCTTCCACAAGGAAAGGAAAATGAGAATGCTCATAAATTATCTTTCACCCTTTTTCCAGAATGCAAATTTCTCTTGATTTAAAAGGAACATGAAGGTGTAAATATCTCCCTCAGAGTTTAATTCGTGGAAAGTCTCCATCTAAATTTACTGAATGAATGATCATATGACCTTAGCAGCAGGCAAATTTAGGTCAAAAACTCTAGGTTAATCTAATCAGCATCTACCATCTACTCCTCATTTATCAGGCAACTTTAGTATGTACTTCATAGGCCCTGCCCATTTAATCATGCACATCATTGTATAGAGGGGAAAGAAATACAGAGGACGTTCATTTTGTTGTAGTTGTTTTTTTCAGTTTAGTTTTGTTTTTCAGGTTAGTTTTGTTTTTTCAGTTTAGTTTTGTTGTTTATTTTTCAAATACTGGGCGTACACACATCTACGAAAAGAAATATAATCATGTCCAATTAAGTTCTTCTCCCAAATTTCATTTTGGTCCAGTATTTCAAAAGAACATGCACCTTTAGCACACAAAACTACCAATGTTGCAACTTGGGTTATTTTCCAGCTGAATAATAATCATGTACTTGATTATAATTCTTCAAAACAGACCTATTGCAATGATTTATTGCACTGAAGCAATGATTTATTGCACTGAAGCAATAAATGCACTTCTCCTAATCTCCTACGAAGTAAATACTTCTTGTTTTACAGCACTAGTGCTAAATTAATTATAGAGCTGGCGACACTCAGCTTTCATGACAAATTACAAATAAAATATGCGATAAGTGGTTCAAACACAAAATAGCAGCAAAAGAAGTTGTTTCTTCTTTCTTTGCCCTGATATTATCGAATGCATAAATCAAATTAGGTTTGGCTTTTGTTGATAAGGACTTTTTCTGTTTGAACATGTACTTGTATACCAGCAAATATTACTCTTTGGGGGGAAAAAAGGTTCAATATCATGTTTTAAAATGAAATGAAATGAAAAAAAAGTGTAACACAGCACCAGTGTACCGGTTGATGAAGCTTACTGATTTATATTATTGAACATGTCGTATTTCATATATAATCTTGAAACAAGAGTTACATGTATGTCAGGAGCCCTAAGGTTGAGATGTAGGTCTACAGATGTAAATAAATGCATGTATTAAAAGGTCATTCAAATGAAATGCCGACACCACCAATCAAACACAACAATGAAGTTGTCAAACATCTGAACAATTAAATGGCGTGCAGATGAAATCATTGCCATTTTCATTTCCCATAATCTAATTACCCCCGTGTACCTTTGATAAATGATAAAATTAAGTTTGCCATGCCCAGCTGAGCTACCCTTCAAAACCAACCGCAAAATACATAATGAACGCTAAGTCATCCTACATGTATATACACCCATTGTATGATACACATGTTATCCTACTGTGTATTGACAAGCTACTGTGCCTGCCCCCTACACCGTTAATGGGAGGCAATTCATTGATTGTAACTACAACAAAGACTGGCCCATCGACCCTTCATGTTTATCCTGATTGTATTAGCTCTAGAAATCAACAACAATAGCCCCTTCCAAGACTTCGGCCTATTTCCTTCCCTATTGTGTGATCAAAGGGAAGGGGAGGACAGTGGATTTGGACCAACAATGGGATATTGAGCTCTACAAGGTAAAGGGGGGTCAGGCGATATGCAGGGGGTACTGCCCCCTACTGAGATAATTCTTTAGGATCTTTGAAGGTGTAAATTTCAAACTGAGTTTTGATGTTAGACTATACATAGCATTCAAATCATATGCAGTAAAATATTGACTACTGTGTCCCCCCCCCCCCCCAACAAAAAAAAAGATGTTGCATAATCATTACAAAGCTTGGTTGAAACTACACAACTAACATTTTGACCCATTGTATTACTATTAAAGATGCTCAATCACACATTCATACGGGCAATGCATTACAATTCACTTTCACCTTACCTGGTGGAATTCCATTTAGTGAACATATATATCTCGCATGCAGCAAAACTTTCATGAAAACTGCTGGGTCACCATCCTGTTCAGGTGGGGGTTTTTTTCAAAGCATAGCCTCCAAGAGATTGTAAACAGAAGGCATTTAGTTTGGTTTGGAGGGAGGAATTTGTTTGAGAATTTTTCCTACCAGTACCAGGGGCAGTTTGTGAATAGCTGATTGAAAGTACATGAATTACTTGAGACCTGTTAGCCCATAGCAAGAGTTTTCTTAAGATCTAAATTAATCAGCTTTCATTCCACAAATTGGCACCAATTGTTCTTATTTTCCACTCCTGCATAGTTTGAAAAAATAAAAGTGTATATTACATGAACCAAAGTGAATGAAAGTTGTAAAATTCAATGGGACAATTGGCAATTTGTACACAAAAATAGAGATTAATATATTTTCACTGCAATGCCAATTTAGAGACTATAATGATTAGTTACAATAAAATCGCTCTTATTTGTGAATGGCACAGCGTACTGCATAAGAAATACACTCAAAATTTTCTGTGATTTTTGCTCTTTCTGCTCATGTTTAATGTGTCATTCCTAGCCATATGGATCAAAGGATGATGCAAAAAAACCTCACAAGGAGGCACACTGTAAATGTAAATGTAAATTCCGAAATCGCAGGGCTGTTATAAATTATACTCATATCTCCTTTCCCCCCCCCCCCCTTTTTTTTTGGGGGGGGTGGGGGTGGGGGTTCTACAGATATGGATTTTTTCCCTACAGAAACTCAATATGATATATGTAATGTAGGCCTACATGCATGAAATGAAATGACTGAAATTGTCCTGCAAAATGAAGTAGGAGAGAAGCATCTACAATTTTGTGAATAAGACAATAGTAAACCTGAGCAGTTTAATGCAAACTTAATTTTTTTGTTTTTGTTTTTGTTGGATCAATACTAGTATAGTTTGTTTTGGGGGTTAAACAGACATGGCTGACAGAAGATAAATGCAATACACCATAGGAAAACAGGTCAGCCTACTGTGCACATCTCCTCTGATAGGAATTGTGCCATAATTGCAAGCAGTCACTTGCAACTCTGCGTACCCAAAAATGACCCTGAAAAATGCAATTAACTTGAGTGATAACAAGAAAGAACTTTATGAATTACCAGAGCACAACTCATTATCTTCTCTGCATTCTCCTCTGCATCAAAACTACATTGAAAATATTCACTATATCAAAATGAAAAAAGCCTTTTCTCTCGCATTCTTTGAACGAAAATCACAAATACCTTCTTTTTTTTACAGCGATAAGCAAGATATGTGAGGATTAGGCCTGGGGAAAACTCAAAAGGAGCTATTTTGGAAAATAAAATGCATACAAAGTATATTTTGCGCTGGTATAAAAATTATAAATCATCAAAATTTGATACAAGAGTGATCAATTTTGTATTAAACACTGAATAACCTTTGGCATTTAATCACAGGACAAAATTCTATGAAAAAAAAAGTGTTGGACTGTTGGTATTTCATGAAGTAAATTTATACAGTTCTAAAACATGCTGTAAATAGGCCTACATGTATACAAGTACCAACCCCATTACATCAATGGCAACTATTGTACACTGTGTATGAAGTTGAATCGTTCCCGAATAGAAAATTGTAAGAGAGCTAGGGGCGAATGGGCCTCGCTGCCTATTATCTAATGAGGTTAGTATTGATTGTGGGTAAGAAATAGTCACAGGCAATTATTTCTGTGGAATTCAAATGTCTCCATTGTCAAGATACCTTGCAAACCACACAAACTTCTTTCGAAAGAGAAGGCGGTTCCAACGTTCCGTTCCCTCACATTATAGGTCTTTCCTAGCACAGTGTACCGGTAACTAAGGGCTATCAAATTTGTAAAACAATGGAATGGAAGTCTGGGTGGAACCACCAAAACTACATGTATAATATATATGATTTTATATAGGCCTGCATACATGTACATGTACATGTTCAATTTCTTCAAATTATAATTAATTCCTCCATTAGTCTGCCAGATATGTAGCCACTGTATTGTCACTGGTTTCGAAAACTGACATAAATGCATGGGTTGAAGCACTGCACATTTGAGAGTCCGAAACCAGTAAGGAATTAACAAGAAGTAATCATTAATTACCATTACAAATCCCTAAATCTTTACAGGTTTGTTTCACATATAAAATAGATGCAGTCTAATAGAATGTCACATGTCCATTGCATATTTTGCATGAAATGATGGCAAGGGCTACGCCCACCTGTTTTTGAATAAATGACATTTCCATTCATAAACCTTTCCGCTGGGTAATAAAGTGACTCATGCTTTATGGCCCCAGGCTTCATGCCGTCTCAATGTCACTGGCTACCTTAAACATGAGAGTAATTCACTTTGCCAATTAACCCTCACAGACTAAGTCAACATAGCAACAATCAGATGAATGATTTTGACGGGACATTAAACAAAAACGTGACATGCTCGCTCGCATACAAGGAGCCTGTATCGGCCGCCTACCTTTATCACTGCTACAAATTTCGCAGGCCGTGTCCATCTTACATGAATGACCTGTACAAGTTCAGTCTTAATCGCTTTCTAATTTTTATATCTCATCCAGATAAAATGACAATGGGGACAGACCCTCATCCCATTATCTTCTCCCTGTATTGATTAGAACACTGAGTATGCCTGTTGCCATAGAAACTCCTCTGCTATGTACCCGTACTGTCCTTCAAAGCTGGGGTGTGCTTCTCTAACCACAACAAATGAAACCTCCCTTTTTATGCAAAAATATTAATTGAATTGACTATTGACAAATGCACTGCCAGAGTCCATGTGGAATATTTCTTCTGAGAAGAACAGTCTTCATACATGTACAATGTTTGAAAATATTTCTTCTTTATCAATATTTGGTAGCAGATAGAAAAGAAATTTAAACAATAGATGTCATTATACATATAGTGTACATTTTACCACAATGCCTTAAAGAGAGCCAAGTGCATATAACGTGTTTCTCAGCCTAGGGGCCAACAGTTGTGAGTCCTATCCAAGGGACTAAGTGGGCGATTCCACACAGTGTTGCCTGTACGGCATATTACTTTTATCCATTTATTTCATCCAAAAATGAAAAATTTCTTGATATGACCATCAAATAAAATTACTGATACAGAAAGAACCATACGCCAATGGTCATATAAAGAGATTTTTCATTTTCGGGTGAAATAAATGGATAAGACTGATGTGTCATACTGGACATGTTGCACAGAATCGCCCAAATGAGGATTAATCTCTTCATAAAGAGCATCTTACTTTCATTCCTATGACCAATTAGTTATCCACTATCACAACTCCTCATAAATGATCTCAGTAATCTTTTATGAATCATGAGTTGAAACTCTAACAGAATGTATAGCATGTACATGTAAATGCTCACTTATCAATTGCTGGAGATTTAGTGCTCATGTAGGCCTACATTTACATGTATATTCCAGTCCATGTCTTCTCCATTGCAATGAACTGTCTGCTCTCCTAACATTGCCATGGGTTCCCTGTCTGAATGTCAAATTAGGCTTTGAAACAAGTTGGTTTACATCTTCCAGTTCCACTGATATTCAGCCAATTATGACTAACCTTCAGTCTGGGTTGCAGACTAATCAATGGAAATGAACTCCCTTTGCTGCAGACATTATAATGTCCTTTGCTAATCAATTGGATTATTTTGATGAGGCTTCTTTTCCAAAGCACCATCTTTCTCTGACATTGACATTATTCAAGTCATATTTGGGGGGATTACTGTTGATTAGCACAAAAGTAGGCTTGAAAAGGTAAACTGGACACATGAAATGGTTCTGGCAAGACAAAAACTGAGTACCCATGTTCCCAACTTCAAGGTATGCACACATGGAAAGTTGCCCAACATACAACATGAGTACCCTGCATATATGTACATTGACGTGTAGGCCTACATGTACATATGTCCAGCAAGTGATGTAACTGATGCGAATGTGAGTATGTGACATGTATCTGCAAACCTACCATGACTTGCATTAAAAAGTGTGCACATCAATATAAATGTTATACTTGCAGTATAGCACCACTTGCATAGAGCACCACTTGCATAAAGTAGTATTCTTTGTACAAAAATCGCAAAAATGTCATAAAAACAGAGGCAAAAGGCATAATATCGGCTTGGATACAAAGGGCGGCAAAAAACACAATATTGTCACCCATCTGAATGCTTCTTATATTTGGGAGAGCTCATATTATGCAGGATTGTGAGAGAGCAAGGGAAGGGAGGGACAAGCCTGGGCAGTAATAGCAGCCTGTATGCATGCATGCAGCCGAAAATGCATCTCTTGAGCAACTCGGAGAGTCTGATGCCCGACTTAAAAACTGGAAAAGCACTCAACTCTGGCGAATATTATGTGAGAGGCAAGAAAGGTCAGTGCAGCCATGCCACAGGCAACCAGCCACTTTTGGCATTCAAGTCAAGGATGCTAGTCTCCTCTAAGACTCGTACGTATATTTCCTCCGTTCTCTCCACATGCCAGTGCCGTCTCGGCCTAATTTAGTTAACTGCAATTTGAGTAAACTAACTTAACAACATGGTGAAGGAACAATCGAAGGAGAACGGTAACAAGAGACATTTCCAACACTGTTACATGTAAGCAATGAATCTGTATTATGAACAATAGCCCAAACGAGTAGGCCTACTTCATAAAATATTCAAATTCAAATCCACCATAGCATGTATATGTCTTTGTACTGTGTAATGTAAAGGTGTTTCAGAAACTGTGTTTCTAGGCTGAAATAAATGTTTCATGAATGCAACTCAAGTCTTTTTAAATCTGAACAGCATCATGACATTCTGCGTGTAATTCCCACCCATCAGATTTTTGTTTGTGTGTGTGAATTTTGCTTTTGCATTGTGTTTGTTTCTTTTTACAGAATTGCAAAAAGCAAGTCTATGTGAATTTTGTATGCATCAGTCTGCTGACTGTTTTTACAAAGATATTTTATCAATAAACTGAAATGAATCTATGAATAGCAACACGACATCAACAAATCAGGATCTATACTGCCCTTCATACCAAATATTGTCTTAGATCTTCACAAAAGGGTAGACTGCTAATTACACTCCACAAGACCTTGCACTGACTAAATTAATAGGGCAGAATTTTCATCCTTGCTATCACATTTTTGTCAAAAGCAGTATATTTGTAGTCTGAAAATAAAATGAAACATTTGTTTAGCCCTGGATGTCATTACGACTTCACATACTTCAGAACGTAAACTTACAATTAAAGCCTGTAAAATAAGCAATTCTAACTAAATTGCAAACCACAATCTGCAAATACTAAAAAAAATTAGGTCCATATATATGGTGGACTTGGAAGTAAAAATATGAGGGCAAAGAAATTATCCATTGATATTTGTGTTGGATTTGTACAGCTCTAGGTGTGTCAATCAAATCTGATCAATGACATCTTAGAGCGGACCAACGTTTACAACCAATTTTTAATATTTGCAGTGAAGCTTCATTAAGAGAAAATGTATTTGAAAATTATTGCAAATTTTTAGCATTTTATAGTTACGTGTTGTGGTAAAGTAAAGGGCAGCTCATTGTAAACAAAATAGCAAAGATTTGCTAAAAACCACATACCCTGAAATTCACAAACACAGATATGCTCATGTGGGAAAACGCTGCAGGTCAACAACGCACATAGCCTGAACACAATCCTGTCTTTTCATGCAATGCCTAATTTGTTCTGCTTATTACTCAGCTTTTGCATATTTTCTTTCAGAATTATTTGACAGATGATATTTATCTAGATACATATAAATATGTGGTGATAAGTTTTGTTGGATTCTGTTAGATTTTGTTTTTAATTGTTACTAATACCCACAAGTCTTTTACCTTTACACATGTATGTAGAGTGCACTTCCTCCGTGTACACTTGCAATATCTCAGTAAAGAAGGGATAATTACAGATGATATTTTAATTAAAGAATGCCAGCATGATGCCACACACATGATGAGCAACACATTTTTGGTTATCCCTTCCCTTTAAAGATAAAGTTGAGTTCTGAACATGCAATTACATAGTGAAAGAAACTATCGCAAAGCAATTGGTGTATACTGTGAGGTTTTGGAATCATAAAAATTGACCTAACCTTGCTGAAAAGCACATGCACTGCACACAAAAATGTGTACCATGTTGGACTGTACACGCATGTGGCATGAATGTTCGGCCCGAACACTTCAGTTATTTCTCGTCATATCTCAAATATGAGGGCATTTGAAGAGCAATCCTTTTCAGGGGACATTTCTACTATGATGTTCTTCTAAACTGACGTAATAGGAATGAGAAAGCTCACAAAATATATTTCAACTTTCCCAGAACTCAACCTTATCTTTAATATGAGAATTTATTATGGTTTCATCTATGTAAAAAAGAAAAAGAAAAAGAAAAATGACTATAAAAAGAAAAATAAGTAAAAACTGTCCACTGAACTCTAAACTTTGCTGAGTATGACCTAGAAACAATTTATGTTTAAAAAATTAGCCACAAAAGGAGGATTGGTCAAGTGAATTTAGTAAATGCATAGGTGTCAATGAGGATTACATTCAATCCATGTAACCTAATCCTGTAACAAAAGCTTCTCCTTCACATTATACACGAAAAAATCAATACAAGGATGAATGGACATAAAAAGGTATGACTTAAATAGAATGTTCATTCAATCAGGCTAATGTGTATGTACAGCTGAGTATATCATTTGTATAACAACACAAGCTCCTTTCTGACTGGCTACTGTATAGAGTCAATAAAGAGACTGGCCCATCATTTGTATTACAATCTTTTCTACTGCCTACTTTATACAGTCAATAAAAGGATTGAGCCATAGGAAAAAAGCGAGATGAAAAATGGGGTAGGGCGAAAGTTTATCTGCCCTAATCAATAGAATAGAATAATGTGATCACATGTAGATTAAACATGGTCATCCACTAAAGCTAATATGAATATACAGGTATGTACATTAAACAACATAACCTTTCTTACTGCCTACTGTATACTGTCAATAAAGGGACCAGCCCATTAGATAAAAGAGAGATGAAAAATGGAATAGGGGCAAAAGCTTATCTGCCCCAATCAATAAAATAGAATAATGTGATAACTTGTAGCATATATGCTGATCAAATATGCTCAATGTGAATTGTAGAATATCCTTCCTGAAGACATCAAAAAGTGTATAACATTTTATTCTTTTAAAAATCATGTAAAAACATTTGTTTAATTCTTAATTAATTCTACAACCCCCTTGAGCACTCCAGAGTGGATTTGGCATTATATAAGTTACATTTATTATTACTATTATTATTATTATCATCATCCACTCGAGCTTATATATGTATACATAAGTAAATCATTTGCATAACAAGACAACTTTCTTTCTTACTGCCTACTGTACATGTAGGCCAATACAGTCAAAGGTATGGACCCATTATTAGATAAAAGAGAGAAGAAAAATGGAGTAGGGGTGAAAGTTCATCTGCCCCCAGTCAACAGCATATAATAATGTGATGACATATAGCCTATGTAGATCAAACATGCTCATTCACTCCAGCCAATATGCACGGTGTATGCACATGTACATGTAGCTCATCATTTGTATAACATAACATTTCTTACTGCATACTGTATACTGTCAATAAAGGGACCAGCCCATTAGATAAAAGAGAGATGAAAAATGGAGTAGGGGAGAAAGTTTATCTGCCCCAATCAATAGAGTAGAATAATGTGATAACTTTGAGATCAAACCTGCATAAATAGAACATTCATCCACTCAACCTAATGTGTATGTACAGCTAAGTATATCATTTGTTTAATAACACAAGAGCTCCTTTCAAACTGCCTACTGTCTACATGTAGTCAATAAAGGGATTGACCCATTAGATAAAAGAGAGATGAAAAATGGAGTAGGGGTGAAAGTTTATCTGCCCCAATCAATAGCATAGAATAACGGTGATAACATGCAGATCAAACATGCATGTGTAATGACTGAGAGCGCTCCGCCATCTCCATGCATCCGAGGCTAGCTCGCACTACCGATCAATGTGAGCTCGCTGACATGGGCCTGCCTGCATTTATTACCTGCAATTTCATTTGCAGGGAAGAAATTGATAGCATGCAAATGTCAGCAGTGAGTTGGACGTCCATGTCAACAGTCAAAGTTTCCTACACAGCCAGCCAGCCAGCCAAGCCAAGCCTGGCAGCGGCATAAGCTGAATTATTAGCTTCACTACATAGTCTATGTTAGCGGCATTTAGCACGTCCGGACCACACACACACACACACACACACACACACTCTCTCTCTCTCTCTCTCTCTCTCTCTCTCTCTCTCTCTCTCTCTCTCTCTCTCTCTCTCTCCCTCTGCCCCCTAACATGACATTCAATGTGTGTTGCTGCTGCAGACAAGTTTGTATGCTTGATGATGATTAATTTGTGCTCCGAATTGATTTACCCAACCTGCATTTAGTGTGCGATGAGGGCACTACATTGGATGCACATGTAGAATGGGACTTCTTTTAATGCACTGTTACACAGACTGGAGGATACTCCTGTGAAATATCTGATGGTTAATTTTTCACGTACAGAGCAAACATTTGGAATAGAGATTGTCAATTATGAATTCAAGAATGAACCAGATAATCAGAAGCTTTGAAATTGCACATTGCATTTTCTTTGAAAATGTAGTGTATTTTTGTAATGCTTTGGATTATTTTCAATTCAGCTGATGGTATTCGTTCATCTTCTATTTCCAGGTTCCCAGTTGAATGCATTGAATAAATAATTCATAAACCATCCAGCTTACATTTCACCTAACCAACTTGTAATAAAGCTCCAGCCAGTTCTACGAGCACTTTCCATACAATTGTTTGATTTTTTTTTTTTTTTTTAAATTCACATAATCGTCAGCATCAAAGTTTACATGTACACATAAACTTCATTACTCATGATATGTACATGCTTAGAATCAATACATAACTAAAAATATATTACAACATGAGCTTTTTGTTGTTTTTTTGTGTTTTTTTTTGCTTTTGTTATCTTGTTTGTTAGAACATGTTTGTACTTTGAAAAATCCTACATAGTCATAATCAGCTTTTAAATGATAAACTGTTGCTTTTTGTTTGAACTTGTTTGTGCTTTGAAAAATCCCACTTAGTCATAATCAGCTTTTAAATGAAAAATTGTCTCCTGACTGGACAAAAAAAAAGAGTTTCCAGCATCACCATCATGCCTTCAATATCAAGAAAATATTAATTGTGATAAATTGGCAATCGTGCAGGAATTGAGTTGCACCTCGCTCATTGTATGCAAATTGTGCATCTCAAACTCCAGTCTGGCCGACTCCCCGTCTTGTCATATTTCAGAAACATCATCACTGCACCTCATACATGTACATATCTCTGCCAAGCGCAACGTCTTACTGCAGAAATGAATGTTTGTAAAATGTAGCGGAGTTAAATGTGTGTAAAATTGGAAAGCTGAAGGAACCCGACATACATTTGGAAGGGTAATCATGTTATGCGAGGCACGATCACAACTACAATGTACATGTATGCATATGAGTTGAAGCGCATGAAATGGCTTGAGCAGCTTCCAAATAAATGCAATCTAATGCACTCAATAAACGGACAAGTGTTGAATACAGCAGGCTAGCTAGCATCTACAGGTGTGGCTCTGCAACCTCACTCACTCACAGAATGCTTTTCACACTGTATGGCAAGCTACTGTATATAGCCCCCATACTGATGATGCTAATGCAAGCTTGAGTTGATAGGGACAAACCCAGGCACCCCAATGAAAGATTTGAATCTAATTAAACATCAAAATCAATCTGCAATGTGCTCCTTTGATAATCTTCCATCAGTTCTCTTGCTTATCCCTCTCTCTCTTCCTCTTTCTCTCTCTCTCTCTCACTTATCTTTTTTTTTTCTCACTATTACAATTATTTCAACCCCTTCATCTATCTCCATCTCCCCATCTCACTCTTTACTCTCTCGTACCCGTAAACCAGAAACTTTCACATGCATTTAATGTTTGCAAATTCTGCCAGTGGTTCAGATTCACGGAATTTTCATGCCCCGAAATCATTGAATGAAAATAAACCAGTTTGTAATTACGATATGCGCATGTGCAGATAAAGGTCCTTTGTACCGAGTACATTTGACCTTTATATGCTGTAATTTTGTACGCACCACAATGCGTGCACCAGTATGATTTTACTTGTTAAACAAGTAGTGCGTCCACCAAAACAAATGCGTATGCGGATACAAATTGGGGTCATTTCAGGATCATTTGCACCATACATGTATACTAATTACACACTAGCTTATTGACATAACAATAAATTTTTACAATTCACGAAATTTTCATATCGCAAACGTTTCTGGTTTTACAGTAATACATATATGTACCTGCATCTTGAAACACGAATCTGTAACATTTGACATCCTTCCGGAACCTTTTTTTTTTACCGTCCTATCTTCATAAAATATTTTATCTTTATAACATAATGAAAATACGTTATGTACAAAACAAAAATCTAGCTTAGAATGTTTGTGTCCATACATGTACTTAAAATACACTTTTATATTTACCTCACAGTCCTCATCAATATCATTTGTCAAACTGTTGGGATTTTTATTTTTCAGTAATAATAGAAAAACAACAGAAAAGAAAAGGGTAAAAAGTACAAATGGCAGGAAATAATATTTATTCTTTTCATATCTCTTTGTGTTATAGCATGGACATACCATGCATGTATCCATGATATTATAGTAACCCAATGAAATTGTATTCCACTGTAAGGGCAAAATGGGAAGAAATGGGGAAGCAGAATATTCACACATTTTTGCCAAGTCACTGTTTCTTCAATTAATCACGACACTTTCACAAATTGTGAACAGCAAGTTTTGTGACAATAAACTTATCAGAATTGTCCAATTTGATAAGATTTGATTATTTTGTGGCCTGAAAGTACTGTGAATCTGGACCAATTGCAAAATTTATTAAAGTTTTCTTACCTATAAGATCAAAGGTTTTAGTTATTCAGGAACAGTATCTACATGTAAATGTAGATGAATAAAGGAAAGGTCTTACAAAATTTATTGTTCTTTCCATTTCGACCCATCAAGAAATATAACACCAATATCCTTGCCATGTGTCATTGATTTTATTTTCGTGTTGAAATTAATTTCATTCATTCAAGGAAAGTATATCTACAATATATTTATAGACCAAATCAAAACATGGTCATGCATGCATGAGGGGACAGTGCAGAAAGTACTGGTGCTGAAATAAAAAAAGGTACATACATACATGTATGTAGCATTGGACAAAACCACCATTTCATAGTTAGACATAAAAAATGAAATAGAAAATCTACCAAAAATCAATTGGAAAAATGTTATCTAATAGATTACAGCTCATGTTTTTCTTTGCACTGGTTAAAACTAACACACAGTTAAAAGAAGAAATGATAATTCTTGGTGACTCTGTCTACCATTCACATAAGATGCAAAAATAAAAGGTCAGAGGGGGAAATGAGTTTGAATGGAGCAACCCACATTAACTTGACCTTTTCCTACCAAGCTTAGAAAATGTATAACACATAATATACATGTAGCTATGGCCTTCACACATGGTGATTGATGTAAGACACAGTCAATGATTACCTCATTATCAAGCGCCTTGCTTGATATCATGTACACACTGCATACACACGCCCACACACACACACACACAACCCATATGCACTGTATGTTACATACATGTACATGTACGGGGACCCAACAAATTTTAAAATACATTCCCAGGGGGACTTGTATATATTGTGCTTTAATTGCAGACATGTAAAGCACTATATTACGGGACGGAAGGAGACCTGTCCAAAATGCCCACGGGCACCCATGCACAGAGAAAGCAATAAGCGGCAGATTTACATGTAGCAAGACTACATGTACATGTCGCATGCCTAAAGACTGCACCACCACATGCACACACAAAACAGGTAAATGTCAGAATAATTTGTAGGGGAGGAAATCGCGAATGTGTGTATCCTTGCACAGTGAGGCCTTTTCCTATGCATAATCTAGAAAATTAGGTACTAAGATTGTCTGTCCAATTAGATGAGGGTTTAATCCACAAAGTGCATTGCTTGGTGAAGGGGTAAAGGGCACCTGTCTGACATGATATCTGGTAGCTTTTTTCCTTGCTCTCTGTTACATCAACAGTGTGTCGGTACATCCAATCTTCTTACATTAGCGCAAAGTACTGTATGTGAATGTCCTCATGAAAAATAAATCTCCAAGCAAATTGCAGTAAATTTAGTGCAGTGTAAATAAATCTATATATAGAGAGAGGAAAAAAAAAACTTACCTAGGGTATGTATTTACTGTAAAGAATATCCACAAATACCATGATTGCTTTTCTCCTATTTTTTTTTTTTTTTTTTTTTTTTTGCAAATTAGTTTTGATACATGCTTTCATCACATGAGAATGACACAGATTGTAAATCTTGATTGGCAATGCAAATTACAATGTCATTTAAAGAGATAAGGAGGTGACTGTATACTTTCATTCCATAAAGCAAATACCTCTTTCAGGGGATCAGAGGGGAAAAAAATACTCAATTATTTTCCCTCTCCTCTCCACCATCCCTCCCCCCCCCCCCCCCCCCCACCCTTCTTTCTGAATATCTACCCATTTCTCATGAAGCCTAATCATGTACATGTACTTATACTGTGTACCAAAAACTGACCTACATTTCAACTACATGTAACATGTACATGCAGAAAATATGCTCTGTCAAAATGAGAATTTCTTGGCTACAATGTCTACATCTACTATAGATCGTCATCTCAGCATGCTGGGATGAAAATTCTACCACTGCCTCTCTACTCTCGCATCATGTACCCTTTATAATCTCTATCTTATCTCTAACCAACATCATCAAAATCCTAACCACTTTCCCCCTTGTAAATTGAATTCCTTCCCTACTTCTACATCTACAGAAGATCAGTGTTAATTAACCAATATTAGATTTTCCACAGACAAAAATAGATGTCCTCATGGGTTGCTTTATAAAAAATACCTTTTTTTCCCATTCTTTCCAGAGCTACACTTAAACTGCTTTCCTAGACCTACATCATTCCTACTGCCTTTTTGTCTCTCATCTCTACCTTTTACATGTATTTCTCTGACTCTGTAGTAATCAAAGTGGATGTTTACAATTTTATGACTCGCTGCACAAATATTTGATACGCTGAATAAATGTATTGATTTCATGTGTATTTATGTAGCCTATTCGACTATGACTTATGCAATCTGCAAACACAAGAAAAAGACCATGATATGGTTATAAATCTTGTCAAACATACAATGACTGCTCCACATCACTGATAGAATGTGGGGCATTTACATTAAGAGTATCCATGATTCTAAGCATATGATTCACAAATGATTTACATTTACAAAAATCTGCTTGTCCATAAGCAATCTCAGCACGTTTAGAAATAAAGGTATACCATCTATCATCATGTGGACTACAAAATGTAGTCCATATGTTGTCTTCAAACAAATTGCTGTCGTTTCAATCCCTGGTGCAAAAAAGTTTTCCCAACAATACCGCCAACAAACAAATAATCATATCATATGGACAGTTTGGTCTCGCCTATTTGTAAAGGAGGAAAGAATCTCTTTACGAAGCCACAATCCAATTAAAATCTTGAGTGATAGGCTTCAAATGAAGAAAACCACAATTCAGGATAGTCTTTTGAACCTGGCAGAACTTATCAAAACAAATTACTGTAATAACATTTTGGTGAGACTACTAGCAACACAAATGAAACTTTGGTTGCAACTAGTTGGCTAACAAGCAATCTTCAAAATATTTCTCTTGGTACAGTTCTTACATAAATACAATTTAGATTCACAATCGCAAAACTAACCTAATTCAGATAAAAATTCGGTATTGAACAAGAGTATCTTGAGAGACTATCAGCCGCAGATCTGATGAGCGAAGGTTCCAAACTGGGGTGGTTCTGTTGTACAGTAAGTAACAGTTGCAATATTCATTGGTCTGGATGGTATTGCAGTTTAGGGACTGGATTTGCCTGGTCAGTGGTCACTGCCTTACTGGTCTATAGTTCTGGTTGTACCACAGGTAACTGATTTTGGATGGAGCTGCTAACAAGTTTCTTTAATTGGAGAGTATTTGATTCGAGATCAAGGTCTCCCTGTTGTCGTTGGCTACAAACTTACAATGTCTCCTCTAAGCTTTTCCAAGGTCACTCATGTACAATGTAAGTAGCCTGATGGGAATCCAAAATGGCATTGCAATACTCACACCTTATCAAAAATCAATAATCCATTTCTTCAAAGACTTTGGAGCCAGTCCAGTTATCACAACGTAGAAGACAATCTACTGTAACACACTAACACTAATATATTTATAGTTAAACATAGATCTGCATAAAATGTGCAAAATCTTTAGAAAATGCAGAAGAATAGAAAGATAAAGGATTGCTACAGAAAAATAAATTTAATTTTCTTTATTTCCACATAATCATGAAATAAAATCCGGGCTGAAAACTAACAATTTAAATCAGAAACAAAATCAAATTTCCATTTATTAGTACCAGTGCAAAGATTTATGACCTGGTAATCTCACTAATCTGATTTTAAAATATTAGAACTGGGCATTGACATTGGCTTTAAAATATTTGTATTTGTATTAATTTTTCATTACCAAAATGTTCATCATTACATAGAATTACAGCATGACAATTAAGGATACATTCTGTAAATGGAGCCAACCAATGGGAAGCATCTAGTCAATGTGTTATTGGTATATTTTAAAACATTTTTTTCAATATGGCAACTTCAAAATATATAACAAGGCATTTTTTTTTTAGGTAACTAAACTTTGAAAAAATGAAAGTAACAAAAATCATGCATTGCAGGAATGAAATTAACATAATTTGAAGAGGAATGTCTTTGCTTTTTAATAATACCTTGGCCAGGTTTGCATGGTCATGTACCGTTCAATGTACTAGTTCAATGCCACTGTCTTGAACACCTTATGGAAAATTACAGAAGTCTAGTTCACTTTCTATTAAGCTGCATGACAAATGAGCATTTTCACAACAAATGTAAATGTACACATCGGTCGTGAATCAAAATGGGCTCTATTCTCACCTGAATCCCGTAGTTTGAGGAAAAAAAAACATTGTCAAAATGCATATTTACGGTCATGTATTTGCTATATAGTTGAATGACAATATCGCAAGCAAACATTTTGATAAAATTGACGGAAACTTGCCTTTTCCTGAAAAATACCCATCTTTGCCTTAGCCTGGGCACTGCCCTCTCCGATTTATTCTGGGTCAGCAATAAAGGTTCAAAGGTCACAAGACTGAGACAAAACCCTATGCCGTCAACAAAGAGTTTACTTTACAGTGCTTCTGCAGTACTCTGCATGCGTGAAGAAAGATGCCCGGAGCCCCGAACCTGATCATTACGGGCGCGGGTTCCATACACTACATGTACTTCAACATGTAAAACCAATGATTTACATTCCTCTGATGCCTATCTTATATTATTTCTGATATTCTAATGAGCAATTTTGTCAAAATTCTCACCAAAATTTGAGCAACAACAATGTTATTTTTAGAAGGAAAAGCCGGTGTGTCATTTTGACACTGCAAAAACATTGGTGCCCATATCTGCACACTCATTCATTTTATACGCAGTTCAGGATTACAGACATGTATGAAAGACTGCATTTTGGGGCTTGTCTCTGAATAAAATTACTGAAATAAGATATTTTTCAACATTTTTCACCCCGAAGCTTTATGACGAAATGGAAGTTAGAAATGAAAACAAATTACAACAAAATATGATAAATATATGGAGATAATCCCCGACAACAGAAATTTTACCTCATTTTTCTACGTTGCCAACAGGGTTATCGCAAGGGAATCTGCTGGGGGAACAGAATATACGTACTAGTGAACACAAAAGCACACATGCACGTACATACATGTAGGTCTCAGCCAGGTCCCAGCCATAGTCATAGCATACAATTGTAGGTAAGCACATAACAAAAGACCTCAACAGGGGTGCATGGGGCAGACTTTGGTCTATGTAGGAGAGGGATTCCTTGAAGCCAGATGTAGTCTCACTGGAGAATATCCCAAACGAAATAGACTGATTTTTCGGTCTAAGGGTCCATAAGCCACATAATTCATTAAGCTGAGCCAATACGCGCAATGCAATGTGTACAATGCGCCAAACTTTTTCGGTGACTGAGCATCAAGAATGTCATTAAGTTAAGGTTTGCCAGAAAAATTAGATCTAGGATTTGTTCGTTTGTTATATTATCATAGGTTAAAAATGAGAGTGAAATTCACATCAGCAGTGAAGATGTCTGACGAAATCTCAATTGATGCTAAATGCCAAGTTTTGACAAAGAGAGTTGATGAGACACTGTATGCCCTCCGAAGGTGGGCTAGATAGTCCAAGGAGGGCTAGAGAGAACTTCCTTCCTTAATTCATACTCTCCAGCCATCCTTTAGAAGGCATACAGTACATGATCGATCAAATCTCTTCGCCAAAATCTCAACCTTTCAGCATCAATGGAGGTTTCGTCAGACCTCTCCGCTACTGAGCCACATTGTATAGTTTTGATTAAATTGCATCACCGACAGTGAATGCATACGTATGTGCCAAAAAGCCATCATTTTGAATCTGTACTGTTACAAGAGGCTCCATCCATGGAGATCGATGCTCAGTAAGTTTTGGATAATTTCTGAACACCTTTTTTTTTTTTTTATATTACAATATTTCATTTTATGGCTAGAGTGCCCAAGTCTGCGCAGCGCCCTTGTCTACGCACACGCGTAACTGCGCGATTCTAATGAAACAAAACAAGCAACGAACACAAACTTTTCATCTTTATTATAGCGATAGATATTCATTAAAATAAAAAACGAGACAAAATATTGAAAAAGTTCTTATTTCAGACATTTTATGCACAGGCCTCAAAATGTTGTCTTTCTCGTCAAAACTCCCGAACTGCGTGTAAAATGAATGAGTGCGTAGACATAGCCATAGGCACCATTGTTTTTTCAATGTCAAAATGACACGGCCGCCGTTTCATATGAAAATTGCATAGACTCTAGTTTCTGCTCTAATTTTAATGAGATTTTTGCACACTTACTCTTCAGAACATCAGGAATAATATTAAATTAAGCATTAGTGGAATATTTTTAAAAATCTTGTTAAAGTTTAGGTCAAATCTTAGGTGCGCAGACATAGGGCTCCCCATCATACAATTTTTTTTTTTTAATATTTCAAGTCACTTGACCTTAGGAAATGCTGTTGTGAAGAACCAGTAGCGTGTACAAGTGAGAAAGTGATTTTCCAAGGTCCTTTTAAGAACGTGATAACCCAGCCAAATTGCAAAGGGGTATAAAAAAAAGCAAGGCGTCGCTGGAGTGTATGCGAGTCCGGGAAGTCTTCCACTTTCAGGCTATCATCATGATCACGATCATTCATAGTCATAGATTTTATCAAATTTTGAAAACTGAAGATGTCTTAAGTCAAGACTTAGAGTGAGAACCTAGTCAGTCATGTTGTTAGTTAACTAAGAATTGTCAGCAAACAGAGAAACAAGCAGTCCTTCAGTTTATAGCTCTGTGCATTAGGCCTGGCCCCTAGTATAAAACTATAAATTCATTCATTCAATGCACAGACATTGTCATTGCCGCAGCAGTGCAGTAGCCAGTGCACTCCGAAATTCGTCTGACAACGAAAACATTATTTTAGTTTTTAGGGAACATAATCATTGCTCGATGGAGCATAATTCATTTCAAGAAAAACGTCAAATAAGACAATTAAGACTCAGATAATAGTTAAGAACCGGAAAAAGATTTTATCGGTAAAATACATTGTATTGTGTGTCCCTGTGACTGTGTTACAACATAGACTGATTGACCTGGCAATGGAAATGGGCCGGGCCGACCAAACCAATACAATTTACATTTAACTCCGTAGTCAGGCATAGTAAACATGGCGGCTGCTTAGATCGATTCGTCTATATAGTTTTGATTACTTACATTTTACGGCCCTATCCGTCGTAGAAGCCTTTCCGTCTGTAGTCGTAGCCATATTCAAAGGCTTCTAGCTTCCACCAAGAATATAATTCCGAATGGATGGCCTTCCTAGTTGCTTGATTTTTGTCGATTGTTATCCTTCTATTTCCCGAACCGTCGTCGCTCAAATCCGGCAAACTCAGATTCGCACTAGAAGTGCTAGATAAAAATATTTCGGAGAGATGCTACGTGCGTGCTGAAAAGATTGTTCGGATGCCTGGGAAACTGTTCTGGATGCTAAATCGTTTGAATGTCAAATACTCATAGATCCAATGCGTACACAAAGTAGAACTAGAAGTTACATGTATTTACTCATATTGAAAACTTGCTCATAGTCTGGAAGAATGATGAATGATTTAACCATGGTTATTACTTATTGAACTGCTTTAAGATTTCGCTCCCAAAGGAAACAGGGAGTGGATAATAATGATCTGAATTGAATTGACTTGAAGTTTATTAAACATCATTGATTTACATAATATTGTTCATAAACATATAACAGGGTGTATAACAGAGTATAATATTCTGTTCATAAACATATAACAGAGTATTATCATACATATTATTACATACTATCATACCGAAGTGCTGACATCATAATCCCGTTACTAGGGTAGATACATTTTTGCTGTTTTATATATCTTTTCCAT
The DNA here is from genome assembly GCA_025618425.1 of Heliocidaris tuberculata. Classification (NCBI taxonomy): domain Eukaryota; kingdom Metazoa; phylum Echinodermata; class Echinoidea; order Camarodonta; family Echinometridae; genus Heliocidaris; species Heliocidaris tuberculata. The sequence goes on from CM046851.1 coordinate 13,905,185, forward strand.
GTAGCGCGCTGTGCTAAGCCATCTAAAATCATTCGGAAAATGCTAAATCATATCAGCACATCGGCATGCATCGGAAATAGCCACGGCGTAGAGGAAATGTTTATTTATTCAAATAATGTGAATTGTTATAATATCTTTGTTGTAATGAAAGTGACTCTAATATCCAATACCCTTTCTCTCAATGCGAAATCGATTACTGCGATACAAAGATTTTATCCATATTCTCATTTTGTTATATCATGCATTTCTCGTTCCCACTAGTATTTTTTAAAAGACTGTTATAAATCTTACTACTATTTGGAACCTAACTCACAAGCGCAGCTTTCTCTTAGGGACCTTCATACTTCACATCTTTTTCAAGCCTAGGGTGATATTCTGAAAATTGTTGCAACTTTTGTTGTAACTTGTAATTTCTTCAAATTGTCTCCTCTATGAGATCTTGAATCACCATCTTGCTATTCGAGCATGAACTGTCTGATTCTGAGCTAGAAAAATTGCCGAGATCATGAGATACAACAGTTAGAAGCTGTTGCAAGTTTTGTTGTAATTACCATGGAAGATAAGATACAACAAAAGATAAAATGATTTTCACAATATCAATTGTCTCATGATATAATCTTCAGCGTGCATATGTAAATTAGGATCATGCGCAGAGGAAACAAAGATACGACAAAAGTTACAACAATTTTTCGGAATACCCATTTTATTATAATGGTGAAGATACAATATTAGAGACAAAACAATTTTCAGAATACTGCCCCAGGTCTTCTCAATTAATACTGCATGTAAACATATAGATATGAGGTATGAGGTATTTATTTTCTCTGACAATAGATTTCATATTCGTCTGTATCATTTATCTTGTTTGTGCCATGTATACTGTGAAAACATTGTAAAATGTGAAATATGAAACAATAAACTGAAGCTTAAACTGAAATATATACCAGTGTAAGGAAATAATATACACAACAGTTTGGTCAACTCTATATATTTCCGTTTCAGTAACAAAAATATAGATATGAATATTTATTCATTCAGTTCAATTCATATTAACATTCATTTTCTTCCATTGACCTTGACAGCATTCAACATCTGTTCAAAAAGTACAATTTACATGTAAAGTATATGAATATAATAAAGAACTTGCAATACAAGGAAGAAGGCGATAATCCCAATAAGCAGACGCTTGTAGCGGGTACGCCTGAATACACAAATACAATATAAATTAATACAGAAAAAAGAAGAGTGTATATCAAAAGTATAACAAATGTCAAAGCAAATGGAAGGTAATTACAAAAATGATATATACAATGCAAAATCTGAACAGTGAATTCATAATAATTAAGGATAGTATCCTAAAAGATATTATATTATGTTACACATGTATATCTATGGAAAATGTCTACACAAAGCTTTGAAACTGAGTCTTTTGTTTTATCTACATGAAATCGTAAATATATTACGTAGTGAAAGTGAGACTGAGAGTGTTTCTGATTTTGTAGAGATGAATACCATGTTTATATCATACTTTTTTTTGCTTGTGAGAGCTCATTTTGAGCTCTCACAGCTAAACAGCATTTTTCGATGGTCTTCCTCTTAATCCTCATGTGCAACACAAACGGATCCATAGGGGGTCAAGGGGGTCCGCCCTCTTTTTTCGATTTGTCATATGAGTTTTTCCGACGGGCCGGTAGCTCAGAAATTTCGAATTTTAGTCCCAGTCCGCCTTTAGTGATACCATGGACCTAATACGAATTGACGATTGTTCTTTCGCATTCATCTATCTTACATTTCCAACCCCCCCCCCCCCCCCCGAAAGCTGGACCCACGCTAAGCCATTTATTTGATTTATGGACATCTTGGCATACTCCATAGAATTGTGTGCATTCATTCCACACATTAATGCCAATGATAGTTCAAACGGTCATCTTGCCAGTGTAGATGAACTATGAGTCTTTTTTAAACGAATCAGTGTAAACGTTCACGAATTGACAATGACCACTTTGTTCAAATCATTTGCATAAATTATTGTCTCTTGCAGTTGTTTTAGGAATGATGAAGATTAATTAAATCTTTCTTAGAAGAGTAAATAATTGAAAAAAAACAAACAAATTCCAGAATGTTTCTCGGCTAAAGACCAGAAGTGAAAATGATTCCAGTAAAAAAAAAATTATTTAAATTTTTTTTCTTAACATGCAATTAATATCTCAATAAGTTATTTACACCAAAGTACGCCTAAGTGTAAAATGACACCTTACATCCAGGAGCATAATGCCCGTTGCATTTGAGGCGTCATTTCTTGACGTGGGACAGCTTTAGCGATCGACGCTGTCTTTGACGCCCTATGTCAGAGTGTACTCGTTCATAAAGTAAATGCAAAATCAGTAGAGCAGACATTGCGTTGAATTACCGGCGCAAGCACTTATTATTGCTTATAGGTTTGATTGGCGTGAGGATTAGCGCAATCGAATGACGCCTCGTGAACAACGAGAGTGAAGACAAAGGCAGAAACGTGCATCAAGCACAACGACGCAGACAGACGTATACACAAAGCTCGAAACGACAGTCTAACTTTAACACTTGTATTATTTGTCATAAATTTTCATGACTGAATAATGTCTTATAAGAATGTCGGGTTTTAAGCTGCAGGTATTTGTATTCATTTCAACAAAACTAAATGAGCACATGAGAGGGCGTGTGCCAAGGATCATTGTAAAACTAGTTCGAGTTTATTCCATGTCACCATTCATAGTTTGTTGATCACTTCCTTTCCCCCTTTTCTACCTTTGGGTGAGAAAGAGGAAGAGAGAGAGAGGGAGATAGAGATAGAGAGAGAGAGAGAGAGAGAGAGAGAGAGAGAGAGAGAGAGAGAGAGGGAGAGGGATGGGAACGTGAAAAAAAAACAAAAGCAAAACAGGATGAAGTTCTATAAGTCTTGCTATGCCAGTGGTCCCTACTAGTAGTGGTGGATTCCGCATTCCCCCTTTTGAAAAAAGTACATTGTGACCCCCTTTTAGAACTGATAAAATTGTTTGTTTTTTTTTTTTGCTTGACCTCCCCTCCCCCCCCCAAAAAAAAAAAAAAAAAAAAAATTGATAACCTTTTTTTTGCTTGTTAGAGATTTCTGGAGGAAAACTGTACCTAAAAAATCTGATAATACTTTTTCCTTTTTTCTTTTTTACTTGTCAGAAAAATTTTGGGAGATTTGTGTGCCTCTCCTTTTACAAAATCCTGGATCCTCCCCTGCCTACTAGTACATGATTTTGAAAGAATGGGGAAGCTATGAGGGCACGATAGACAAGGGACTTGCATTAATATCGGATGACAAAGAGAGAGAGAGAGAGAGAGAGAGAGGGCGAGGGATAACTCGGAGAGTATACGAGATCACAAGAAAGAAAAATCCTCCTTATGAGGGCAGTCCATCCAAAGGTGGACCATTTTATCAAGTTTGCCCTCAGATCAGCAACAAAAAAACAACAACAACAAAACAACAAAAATCTTCATTCAAAAGAAGGGTCATCAGATGTTTGAATTCGCCGAAAAGGGTGAAATCTATATTTAAAAAAAATACTCAGAAATTTGCCAAGAGCAATCAAAGACTTAATCCTTTTTTCCCCCAGCAGAATATCAATATTCGCACACTCTTCTGTCTACAACACAATCATTTTCATTTTTTGCCTTGCAATTTAAGAAAGTGTCACTACATCTACCAACTTTAGAATGCTTACTGTGTCACATTCTATCTTGTTTCTTTCTTTAATTGTTATTTTATTTTATCGTATGTTATTGCTATATTTTTTTACTGGACTTTCTTAGACCAATTGTTGTTAGGGAAAAGGACCTTTACGGTTACAGTAATATAAGTTTGCTTTCACCGGCAGCTAACTATTGCACTTAGAAGACTGCTATAAAGAAATATGCATTTATGATTCTTTTTCTTTGTTTGAAACCTTTGTTTAAATTGTTGCTTTGATTTGTGAAAATGCCGAATAAATAATAATACTAATAATAAATCAGCTATCGTAATGGTATCAGCAAGAGAGAGATGGCTTTATGGGGGAGAGAACGCAATTGTTACGTCATTGATATACAGGGATTTTGAAGCTGATTATGACGTCATAAAGGGAGCGCACTCTGCGCGTAGACGTAGACAGGCAGGCACGCGCCACGCGTATTCGCGCATCCGCCTCGCCCAAACTTGACCCGACCCCTTTTATTTGTTTACATCGTGTACCCATGTCTGGTGAGTGGATCGGAACTGGGTAGGTCAGAGGTCCTAAAGCTACGCAGGTCCTAAAGCTACGCACCCCGCAAATACGCGCAATGCGACGCGTTCAGTGCGCCAAACTTTTGGTGTGACTGAGCAACGAGATTATCATTTACATTCGCCAAAAAGAATGAGCAATTTTCCTTTATTTCTGGTAATATTATCACTATTTGCAAATCTGGATGAAATTCACGTCAGTCAGCTTAAAAATCAAGATTTGCATTCATTTATTACGTGTGCGTAGCTTTAGGACCCTTTCATTTTTTTGACCAAATTCGACATGGGTATCGACATCGACTTGAAAATTAATGTTATTGATATTTGTCCGTCGTAATTTTCTCAGGAATTTAATTTAAGAATATGAAGACCCAAGATATATAAAAGAAATTCGCATAAATCATTGAAAAGATGACTTTTTAGCTGCCGGAAATAAAGTGCGTAGCTTTAGGTCCCCCCATCATATATATAGACAAATTAAAACTTTCCTCTATAAATTCATATTTGATACCAACTGTGCACTGAAATGACTTTCAGTGATTTTGTGTTAAGGAAAATACATAGATATACTGCAATACTGAAGCCTTCCCATGGTTGTCAGATTCAATGTCGGATTCCGCCCGCGGCCCCTCCATCGCTAGGCGAGCACTTGTATAAAAAAAAAAACCCAAAGAAACTTCATATGCGTCGAAAATAATCGGGCAGAATCATTTTGCATAGTCAATATGTTCACAACGTAACAGAGGAAAATGCATTAAAATATTTGATAAGGTCAATTATGTACTACAGCAGATGTGAACGTTAAATGATGTTAGGCTACAATGAAAGGGGGTCCATTTGAGCGATTCAGTATGGGGATGGGGGGGGGGGGGGGGGGGCGGAGAGCAGCCAACTCAAATTCATCAACCCAAGCTCATGTCGTACACAACGCAAATAGCTTACACATAATTATATACAGAAGAAGATGATGGTGGTAATGATGATAGTGATAACAATAAAACTTCTATTGTTCGCTGTTTTTTCGTCATCTTTGCCCGCGGATATTATTGGTATAGCCTTGTGCAACACAGTATGAAATCATTCGAGACATTAATTTTGTTTAAAAGACAATGATGAGCATTATTTTTTGTTGTCTGTCAGAATGGATGGCACAAGCATACGCTAAACGGACAATATTGGTGCATTCATCACGGGCGCATTATGACGTGCCTGATGACGCCACCTATGACGTCATCGGTCTATATCCTGTTCCCTGTGGTAAGGGGAGGGCAGAGACTACACCTCAAAGAGGATGGCTGCTGTCTTGATGTTGATCGACCAAATCAGTTTGAAGAAGAAGAGAGTGATGGTGTTAAGAGGTGTGGTGGTGAGGTTGGGCAAAGACGTGTAAAGTCTACTTTAAAACTAAACATAAAGAAAGCCTAAATGAGTGAATGAAGCAATGAGAGAGATAGAGAGAGACAGATATAAAACAGAGAGGAGATCAAGAGAGATAGACAGATTGCTTAATTAAGAGAGAGAGAGAGAGAGAGAGAGAGAGAGAGAGAGAGGGAGGAAGGGGACCTCAATGCAGGGATAGTTACAGTTTGAAGAGGTAATGAAATAAGAGAGGAAGATTGGAAATCTGACAGAAATATAGGATACATAGAGATAGAGACGAAATAAGAGAGAGAGAGATAGGTAGAGAGAGATAGAGACAGAGAGAGAGAGAGTGAGAGAAAGAGAGATAGGAGAAATCAGGATTGATTTTGTAAATCAAAAGGGGGAGGGAACTACATATAAAGGAGAACTATACAGAGAAAAGTAAAAGAAACTGAAAGGGAGAAAATAAGAAGATAACGCAAAAGAAATAAAGCAGAGTTCCATAAGAGGAAGAAAGAGGGAAGGAAAAATAAGACAAAAGATAAGGCAAAGAGGTGTGAATTTTAAGAAGAGGTATACGAGCTGAAAAGACGAAATAATGGCTGTGGATGAGATACTTGGAATGTTATCTCTTTCCTCCATGTTTGTTCATGCCCCCTTTTTTCAATTACGACTAATGCGTATATATTTCCGAAACAAATAATTATGTTATGTACATCTGTCATTTCATTATCTTTGTATTTCTACATTGTGCTTTAGCTTAGTTTTGTCCGTTATGTGTAACATGAAATGAATTATGCACTTTATCCCAATTGAGATAACTTACAAATAAAGTACATGTATACACTGCAGATGAGCTCTGTGCTGAATATTTAGAAATATTTACAAATTCGGTGTGTAGGCCTATATCGTCATCTCTCTCTCTCTCCCTCCCTCTCTCTGTCTATATGTGGTGAAAGTTTGAAAGAAATCGGACAAAGAATAAGTTATGAATGTTTGAAAAATGAAATCACTGCATCAAATTGGAATTTAGTGAATCGATCATGATGTTTTCATGGTCAACTCTCCCATTTGTCGTACACCAAAATATCATTAAATTCTGTTTTTTCTCCGAAGCGCCTTTTCCCTCGGGGCAGTAGGCAGTACTAAAAAAATATTGTAGATAAAACATTGTTATAGGTCCCCCCAAAAGAAAGAGATCCTACAAAGTTATACATTTTGACAAATTGTCATTTTAGTTATTTTATGCATTGGAGGGAGGGGGAATGTTAACTGCCGCTACATCACAGTGATTACAATTTTAAAAGAAATCACAACTTTCTTATTCTTTTTTCCGATTTTGTTCAAACTTTCACCAATCTGCTTCTCTGATTTTTCTGCTTCCACACAAATCAAATTCTTACAAAGGTTGGATTGCCCATTAGATTCATGTTCTGATCTTGTTATATATCATTGTAATGTCAATGTCATGGGGCTATTAAAACCACCCCAAGGTTGATTTTTAAAAAAAAATCTTTGTGATCATGTTGAACAAGAAATTTCTCAGGCTTAGTCTTCATCGATTCCCATGGACTAGTAAAGCAACTCCAAGAACAACTCAAAACAAGAACAAATTTTTTCCCTCTCTATGCATTTTTTAATGTCTTTCTTCACCGGAAGATCAAAGCAATCATGTAGCTGATTCCATACAATGTACATATATCCATCAGAGTCTTCTCATCATAAGCTCTCCCAAACAATAATACTCTTCTTCTTCTCTTTTATTAAATAAATACAAGGCCCAAAATATGATACAATGGTCCCAGGCCGCTCACATAATGACATTTTGATAACATTTCATCTGTTGCGTAATACATGCTAGATATATCTTACAGGTATCTTTATTACATTGAAACATAACCAGCCTATACAATAGATAGTAGATCACAGTTTTATATACACAAGTGTCTTTATAACATTAAAACACAGACAGCCTTATGCACTGGATAGTCGATCACTGTCTTATATACAAGAAATACACCGAAAACAGTTCCCAGCCACAACTTATTTGATACTGGTGTTAAAAACAAAACTTGACACTTATATAAAGTTAAATAATTACTTGAAACTTTTTCTGATGTGTTACACAGATGATGGAAATCTATTATCTGGACATCATTTAGGTAAATTTAGTTTTCATATTTTCATTTGCCAATTGAAATTCTTATATTTTAAAACAATTCTGATTTTATCTAAGATGCTTCCACTTTCAAAAGTATCAGGGAATGTTTTTTTTTTTTCTGATACCCAAGGGATAAGAAATATAATATTGAAGCTAAATCCATGTCAGGCCTTCTACAAAGTTCCCTTCTTTGGCATACATCTACAAAAAAAGGCTAAAGGTAATATTTTAATTAAATTACATATCAAATTTTCCCCATTCTTGCAGACTTCAAGTGCGAATATTGTCAAATACCATTCATTACTTTTTGCTATCGGTCATGTATCATTCAGTTATAAATAAATTTGAAAATGCTTATAAATAAATCAGAGATGCAGTAAATACCTTCAAATTCTAAACTTTCACTCCTGCACAGAAGCAAAAGATCATATTGTCTGTTTGGAACCAGAAGGGCATTAACTCTATGCTCAAGTGTATGAGTTAACGCCCTTCTGGCTCCAAACAGATATAACTAACTCACTTCTCTATAATAACGGCCTCATGGTGCATGTTCTCAAGGAGGTTAGGGGCTCAAATGAGAGGAAAATGAGGTTTGTGTTCTTTGTTTAAAAGGAAAATTTTTTTTTTTTAAAAGGGGCAAGACCATGTCATCTGCTGAGAACCAGAAGGGCATTGATTCATATCATTTAACACAGAGTTAACACCCTTCTGGCTCTCAACAGACGGGGTTATAAGAGCCCAGATTTCTTTCTCAGAGCATGTCTGCTACCACACATTTTCTTTCTTCCAGGAAATAGTCAATGGTAATTACAAATTTGCCTTTTTTCGAATTCATTCTACCATAAAAGTATGTTTGAATAAAGAATGAGTACTATTGATCAAAGAGATCATTATGGGTCTTCTTTTTTTCTTCTACTTCACTTCAGATGTAAATTTGGAAGAGAGGTTTGTGTTGAAAGCAAAAACATACAGGAAATTAATGAATGGCAAAGATGTAATAGTTCACTTGTTAGTGTCGAAGGGAGGAATGAATTTTGACTAAACTAGCTTGAGAGAGTAAGGCTTTTAGTTTACTTTCGGGATTAAGCAATGTATTCTCCAATCATTCTCCTGAAAATGATCTGAGGATACTGACTGAAATGTCTAGAACCCAAAGAGCGACTTAACGGAACTCAATGGTACAGCTCTTAGTGAAGCTCTTCTGCCCTTTTCATTGCTCTTAGTCCTTTGAAAGAATACACAGTGGAAACCCGAAAACTTAACATACAAGCTTCTCCATCACGAAAAAATGACTTTAAAGATAAATTTGAGTTCTGGTCATACAATAACATTATCAAAGTAACTGTCTCAAAGCAATTGGGAAAGCTTGATTATATAGTACATAAGAATTGGTGTATGCTGTAAGGTTTTGGAATCACCAAAATGAGAAGAAATTGACTCAATCCTGCTAAGAGTCACATGCACTGCACACAGAAATGTGTATATGGGACTACACACACGTTCGGCCTGAACATTCCCGCTGTTTCTTGTCATATTTTGCATGTGAGGGCATTTGAAGAGCAATCCTTTTCAGGGGACATTTCTACTATGCTAATCTTCCAAACTGACATAAAGAGAATGAGAGAGCTCACAAATCATTATTTTTTTTACCTTTCCCAGAACCCAACCTATATCTTTGATAAGAATAATGCTGTACAACCCCTGGATGCCTATCTACATGCTATCTTTAAATGCACTCATGTAAAGTAACCCAATGACTACTGAATTCTCTCATTCCAATAGGTTTAATACAGGATCCATCCGGTCCCCGAAGGCAATGGGTTAAATCATTATCATCAATAAATCCATGCCGACTACATTAACAGATGTAGCCACTGTGTGATATTTTCCAGCTCCTACAGGCAGATAAGCATCTTGATTTGCTTCATCTATTTCACATAATTTAGGATTTCTTTAACGCAACCGTGCATGGTGAAATAATAAATTGTCTCTCATTATCGCAAGGTGATAACAGTCTAACATCATCTACAATTACGTGCAGAGTTTATACAAACTACAAACAAAGATATCTCACTGTGAGACCATGTACAGATGTTCACTGATTTTGGACAGGATTTAATGCCCTGCCAGCGAGTTCTCCACCAGTGATATCTTTTTCAAACAGAAAAAACCCTTTTTCCACCAAAAACACAGCAGAAAAGTCTTAAGAAGATTGCACAAATGACATATGAATAGCAAAACGTGATTACTTCTACGTTCATCGTATTCACACAATAGATATTACATAGTTACATATCATACAGAGGATCTTTCAAAAAAATTGCAATGAGAAAAATACTTCAAAATTAATTGAATAATTCTTCTTTTGAATGTTAGCCAAGTAGACTATGGAGTGCCACTTCACCCATATCCACAGGTCGTCATGGGCGTATAATGTGAAGCAATGAATCCACATTAACCCGAGCTTAAATTGTCACTATGGAGCGCCATTTGATGTCTGTAGGTAATCACAGGCATAACATGTGAGGCAATTAACTCTCGTGTTACCACGAACATAAAATGTCACCGAATTTATGACATTGGTTCCTTTCGAAACGGAGTATCATCTACAGCATAAGGACAACAGTCTTTCACACAACTTGCCACATACTTGAGATTTCTGCATAGAAATGCATAGCTTACATACAGAGCGCTTGCTTTTACAATACTTGATAGAGAACGCATAGACATGCTCCAGACATACTTCCGTTCGCAGCTTCATTATGAAATAAATACAACTGGAAAAACAGGTCGAGAAAATTCAGTACATATCTGGTCAGCTCAAGAAAGCATGCATATGAGTAGGAAATACAGGATACATTAGATACCGAACAGATAATACTAACACTCTTCAGTATGCAACACTTTTTCTGGTTGTCAATATTCAAACCATACATTGCATGATTTAGGGATAACTAGGAAATTTCATTCAATAACCAATATATAAAAACAGAAATCTTTGGACTGAATTACTTGTGCAGCTATATTCATCTATTTACATATACAGTTCATTTCAAAGTGGAGTAGATTAAAGCGAGGCATATATATCACTGTGCTTGATTCAAGTACAGCAGCAGCTAATACAACAAGTCAAGGAATTAAAATAAAAAAATCTTTATTTGCCCAATAATACTTCCTTAAATACCACCATTTCAGCCTATATATCAAATTCCCTACCTAATTTTAGATTACATTACTTAAGAAGAGTCTAGCAGATAACTACATCGTAGTTCTGACACTCTGCTGACAATGTTCTACACCTGAGAGAGAAAAGGGAATTATTTTACAGGTAGGTGTAATGACAGCATGTTCCCATCATCTTATTAGAAAACAATGAGTGTAAAGAAGATGAACCACGTTGGGAGCTGGTCCCGTTATCATTGATAACAATAACTGTAATACTGTCTCCTGAAATTTGTATAGAAAAGGTGCTGGATCCGAGAAAATTGGTGTTGGAGGCTCCTTAGCAGAAATTTGTGAGCAACGCCACTATCCAATATATTTACCACGTTAACTCAGGAGGATGATCTGAAATCATAGTTATCATTATCTGCCAATTGGGACTGGCCTTTTTTCCTTTCACACGAAAATTGATGGTTTTGATAATAATAATGTCAGTGTTTTGGTCATTTGTTTCTGGTAAAGCACCTTATAAGAAACCGTTATTATTATTATTATTTAGAGTGAAAAGAATTTCTTTCATTGAACCTGCTGAAATCAAAATCCATGAGCACTGTCGGCAAAGTCATGATGAATAGAAAAAAGTCACTTTCGACAATACTGTTTGAATTCAGTCACCTGAAGTTTTGAGCATTCTAGTTCTTTACAAGTGTAAGATGTCTGTCTGGTATATCACAGTGATATTCACATAGGACAGATTTGGACCTTACTTGAGTATTTAACTATTATTTATTGCTTTGATTACAGTATAAAGATGAAATGAAACTTAGCCCAGGTCTATGTTAATTTCTAAGCATGATTAAAAAAAAAGAAAAAGAAGAGTAGTTTTGGGTAGTTCAAATTTAACAACATCCATTTATAGTAATGATCTGAGTCATGGCTATTTAGACATAATCATTGATATTTGATGAAACAATGAAATACCAAAGCAACAGTTCTACATGTAGTCACAGTAAAGGACATCATCAGCTCACACTGAAAATATTTTACATACACAGAGTTAAATCCCTATCCTGATGAATGTAGAATAACTTGCATGCATTGTCAAAAGAGTACACATAGAACAGACCTATATCCCCCAAAACTATTTGTACTGAACTAAACTCCAGGGGAGATTCTAATGTCAGTGGCAAATTGTGGCAATTTTTCTTTCCTCGCTTTCCCTTTCTTTCTTTGCATATTCGGAAGATCTGTACAATGTTACAGATTTGTAAAAAATAAAAAGACATTTATACACAACACAGATGGAGGGACTCTTCCCTTACATAAACTACTTTGGAATTAATACATCTTTCACCATTTACAGTTGAAACTTTGTACAGAAATTGCACACACACTGTCAAAACATATTAAAAAAGAAATTGGTGTTGCTTAAAAAGAACTGCACAAAAGAGCATTCATCTGCCTCTACAATGCTTTCACATAGTTCCTTTGTTGACTACAAGCAGATTCACTAAACAAACTTGCACTTTAAGGACTTGAAGACAAAGAGACACAGATATGATTGCTACAAAAACTTGCAGATTCCTTTCCTCGTGGAGCTTGCGGAATAACTACTTGCACAAGATAGTGTGTACATGGTTGTCCCAAAGAAGAGTTTGTGTACATAAAGGGCAGGTGGAATCTAATTCCATGTGTAAGATTGGAGTTTAATCCTGAAGACATGGTAAATGAAGACAACACAATTTCCAGTAGCTGGGACTGTGTGGGTCATAGAATGTAACTGTTGTCATATCATATTTCAATATGGATCATACATGGTCATTTTCTAGTCTGTCAATGAAGTCTTCAACCCGATGCCATCTTCTATAGCACCTTAACCATGCATTTTAGAGTCCATCATGTCCATTTCTCAGTTCAAAAATGAAAAATCTGCACAGAAAAAAATGCCAGTTGAAGTTGGATTCCTTCAGTATCTTGTAACTCTGGGTGTATCGCTCATGACGCTCTTGGTAGTCATTTCCAAACATGATGAATGAAATAATCCCATAAAGTTTGTCTGTTGATTCCTCTCTCCAATGTGCAGCCATGGTACAACTGGGGTTTGATTCGGTGACATCTCGGAGGTCATGAGGTCATAAGGTCATAAGGTCATCTACCAATGATTGTGGTGCAGAGTAATACATACAAGATGGACACCAAAGATGACATCATACAACAGACACTTGCTCATTATCTGTCAACAATAAAATAGAAGTGGAAGAAAGAAACGAAAATTAAATCATGACTCATACAAACGGTATCTGCATTCATCATCACTGTAGTTATTCAACTGCCTGAAACCAACATATGATTTTTGTAAAAAGCCAAAGACTAGTTTTCATACTTTTTGTGTTATATGCAAGTGAAGCAACAGTAAGATATTTAGTGCCATCTTGGGGCAATATTTTCAGGGAATCCCCACATGGATTCTGTATTGAAAATAACTGGTGAAAATTTTGTCTGAAATCATGTACCATGGACTTTTTTTTAGAGTTGTATCTTCTGTTAAATAAATGTTAAATTTGTAAGGGCTAATAGGTCAATGAGTAGCACACGTTTAATTCTATTTCAAGAATTTGGCAGCATATGCGCTTTTTCAAGACACAAGAGGAAAATACCTAGAACATAAAAAAAATAATGCATTGAATCCACAAAGAGTAGAAATTTTCCCATTCCTATTACATAATATTCCTAATTTAATCTGATTCACTTATAATTCAAGTTTTAAAATCCTTTTCTTAAATGGCAGTTCCTGATTTATACAATATTTATTTTCAAGGAGTTATCAATTAGGTATGGTTTCAAATATCAATTTCCATCACTAACTTCAACAAAACAACTATTGATCCTACCAAAATTTTGAACAATTAATTACTTTATGAGAGCATAAGTTTTTATTAGAATGAAAATATTAACATAATAATGATAATATGAAAATTTAATAAAATGAAAAATGCGTATATATTCAGGCAGCAATGGTAATAGAATGTTATGTGACATAGAAACTATACAGTGTGATTCAATAAAAAGGAAACCCAGATTCAACCCTAAATATCATAGCAATTAGTACATATAGATTTAATTACAGATACTCGCATTGTAGCCTATCAAGTTTGCTTTAATTTGACACCTTGATTAATAAAATTTGACCGTAGACAGCTGAACAGTAACATTCCTGATTCATGTCAAATTTGCCTCTGCCCAAGTTTTGAATAAAATGGATTGTCAACACAGGGTTGGTTGAATGGTCTGCATTCCAATTGAATGCACTCACACACACAAGAAAAGGAATTCCTGAACACCATTCATCCAAAACTTGGGCAAAGACGATTTGACATGCTTTTTAAAATTGCCTGTGCTCAGTCATCCATGATCGCATTTCGGTGATCAGCCTATCAAATTAAAGGGTGACTAAATTAAAAAATTAATTGCCCATTTTTCGTAGGAAGGAGTCATCAGGAGCCAAAAAATATCTATCACACACTTTTTTATGCATTCAGTCGTATTTCATAATCATTTGAAAAGTACATTTTTGCTGATTTACACAGTCATAAGCCCCGCCCCTAAAAAAACCCCATCGAGCGACATCATGATCACGTGATCTGTGACGTACGAGAAGTAAGGGAAAATATTCCACCAACCTATATACCGTGCGCGCCCGCAGGCCCCGGCAGGCCCAGCCCGGTGCCGAGCATGACATTCACCGCATCGACCATTTGCATCGCATATTTTCGTGTGTTTAATTCCTCACAATAACTTTCATTTTGGGACACAATTTCATCAATAATGCCAAATCGGTGTATAGTTGCGGGCTGTAGCAAGACCCCTAAAGATGATGTAAGCCTACGTACATCATTTTCCTAAAGATGAAAATCTACGGAAATTGTGGGTCGCAAAGGTATGCTCACGCGGGCAGAGTGGCAAGGGCCAAGCGAGTGGAGTACAATTTGCAGTGATCACTTTTCTCCTCCAGCAGCTGCAGCAGCTTCACCCGCGGCCCCTTCCCCCGCGACCCCTTCACCATGCCCTGGCGCGTCTTCTGCGAGGGGTTCAAACATAATGGTCGAATTCCCCTTGCCACTGCACTTGAGCTTCTTCTCTTTCGGGATCGATAAATCATCTGATAAATCAGAGTTCGTATCTGGCTCAAAAAAGTCCTCCCAAATCGGACTCGCGATCACTATCCATCTCTCTAAGTTACTCGAAGAATTCAGCCAAAAATCTAAGTCAGTATTACCGTAGTACATGTAAAGCGAAGTAAAAAAAGGCGAGAGTAAAAACAAACCAAACAAAAGCGTTCACCAGTCGCTTATTACGAGGGGGGACATAGTTGCCGTACTAAAGATGTGTAGTACCAAGGAGTTATCACAGAACTCCTTGGTAGTACATTGCACAGACACATAAAACGGCTGTGTACGCGTTTAAGACCAATGCAAAACTATCGTTCGGCAAGCTCAGATGGATGAGAACATTGTTCAAAGAAAAGTTAAAAAAACAAAACAAGAGCTGTATATTTGGGCAAAAGTGTTGACTGATCTTAAAGAAAATATATTGATAATGATTATTCACTCCTTAGACTGTATTGATTAATTTCCCTTTTTCATAAATTGTCCGTTGAACAGAGGGGTCAAATACCGCATTGTGTGTACAATGTTACATTGCCGCAGCCTGCAGATCTTGTGCCTCTTACTCTTCATACGTCACTTGGGGGTGTGACGTCAATTAGCCAATCAGCTCACGAGTTTTAAGGAACGGTCCCCAAACCTCTACTTTTTCCCCTTTTTCGCCAAAACGAGACATAATTTTGACAATCAATTGCCAGATTCGAGATTTGAATGCAAAAATACATGGAAACAGCACCCTTTTTCTCTCTAATTTAGTCACCCTTTAAAGAAGACATTATCAACGATCATGCCATTACAATACATTTAAGCGATTTCACTTGGTTTTTAAGATATTGGGGCTTGAATATGGGTTTCCATTTTATTGGCTCACACTCTATAGTACTGACATAGAAGAGCGCAGCAATAACAATTATAAGATGTACTAACCGTACATAAGAACAAGAGAGGATCCCCCCCCCCCAATATAATAGAACAATTTGACTGACACTCCATGGCCGGAATTCACAAAGGTGGTTTCAATTCAGACAATGGTTTATGCAGATTTCGTGGTATAAATACGCTTGATTTAGCGCGTACACTTAAAAAGATCAAATAATGAACGCGTGCCGGTCGCGTGTGGTTGGCAAAAGCGCTAAATTCACGCTTATTGCCATGATTCAGACCATGGTTTATATAAATTCAGACCATGGTTTATTTGAATTAATTTAAATAAATGGCAACAAGAGTGAATTTACCGCTTTTGCCAACCACGGGCGACCGGCGCGCGTTCATTATTGGATCTTTTTAAGTGTACGCGCTAAATCAAGCGTATTTATACCATGAAATCTGCATAAACCATGGTCTGAATTGAAACCACCTTTGTGAATTCCGTCCCATGTGAATTAAAGATCCACTTCAGCCCATTGTTACATCATGTACAAATCCTAACTTTATGAATGAATGCTACATGAAACTTTCATTTATGTTCCCTGTTAACTATGATATTCAAACTTCAACAACAAAACCATGCAAAAAACTCACGAAAAACATGAAGGAGTGTTACAGGTAGGTAGATACATCACACTGATTTGCACACTCTGGTTGCAATGACATTCCTATCTCAATACTTCTACTTTTGGAGGTAGTTTTAGGGATAGATAGTGATCATGACACATTTTGTGTTTCTATGAGACTTCTAACAACAAATATACAGTGTCATATTAAAGAAAACATTATTCCTTTGAAGACTGATGTTAGTCAGCATGTATATGTGTATCTGACGAAATTAGGGTGACTTTCCCATTTCCCTTCTGATGAGGGATATATTGCATTGCCGCCATAATATATTCATGTTAGAAATTTGTAAATTTTGCTTTCATACTGCAAGAAAATTTGGGGATAAAGGGAGACTTAAATCTAACCGACTGACTACAAACAGAAAATGGAATAGATAACTTAGAATTACACTTTGTAGTACAGATGGCACCCAAATTTATAAAGAAAGCAAACATTTTGAATATCATCGCAAAGGAGAATTTTGTTTCTTCCATTAGCTGATAAAGAGAGAGAGAAAGAGAGAGCAAAGCAGTTAGAAAAAGGGAATTCCCCCATTGGAAACATACCTGAATCGTAGTAATCGCAAGATTCACTACTACGCGGCAAGTCCCCTACAAAAACGTGAAAAGGTTTGTATACAGTCAGCATCAGGCAAGGCAACAGGCAAACAAAGAAATCAAAAAAGTGTGAGAAATATTACATCAGTGATCACTCAAAAGGAGGAGATTGAGGTATTGTGAAAAGTAAATAATGATGATATTCCAATTTTGTAAACTGAATATCACATATGGAACATTTTCTTTTATGGAATTTAGAACAGGGAGCCCAATGCACACAGACCTTAAAAATTTCAACCTGGACCCCCAGAAAAAAACAATTAGAGAGGAGCCCAGCTCAGGCAGCCATTATCTGTGCACAGTGCATAACAAAGACAAACAAATTTCGTCAGGTTTGCTACTCCCTGGTCAAGGGTAGCAATTGTAGATAAAATGCCTTGTCTCCTGATACACACACACATGGCCAAGATTTGAACCCTCAACCATTTTACTGAAAGCCAAATGAATGAAGCACTATACCATGTTGCTCCCATTATTTTTTTTTTTCATTTTGTTTTGTTTTATGATACCATGCACCTTAATCAATTAAATTTAACTAATCTTGTATCTTATATCAACCAAGCAGCAGGAAATTATTTACATTTCATATTCCTCTTCTCCATAAGATAGTGTTGCATATTCAAAACACCATGCTTTGCACAACAAAGTCAAGACGCAAGGCTCATTGCAAATACAACACCAAAGTATAATTCCCCCGGTGTCTATAATACTAGAAAACAGACATGGTTATCTGACAACTTGATGCAAAAACCCACAACACTGTTTCACATACACAAAACATGTAGTTTCTAACCACACATCAGTTCTAAAACAGTATATATATATATTTTTTTTTTTTTTTAATTCAACTCTGCTCAATTTTTTTTTTCACCTGTCATCTTTTAATCCAGGGTTAAATGATCCATGCTTTGGCTAAAATGAAACACATTGCAAATGAATTATGGTTGGGTGGTGATCATTCTTGGAAATAAAATGGGTAGCAGTGAATTTTCTCTAAATTTTGGTATTAATATTTAAGATAATTTCCTCCCCCAATTTCTCATTCCAAATCCAGATATGGGCATGTCCAAGGTATATCCCACACATTACCAAGCCCTATGAAATTGTATTATGAAATGGTGAACATAAATTGACATAAAACTATCCCTTGATATTTTGTCTGATCCAAGCTCTAGGGTATAGGAGGGCTATCAGCTTGATCGAGTCATCAGATATACTAAAATCTTAGATGTAGTCTGTAAAGTATGGGACTAAATAGCTTGGACTTGCCCACATATATTTGGTGGTTCCCATGTGCAATGCTGCCTCTGATAACCTTTGAAAATACATGACTTTATTCCATATATATACAGCACATGATGCATAAGGGTGGAGTATTTAGATGAGTAAATCTGTTGAGTCATAGTTTTTCCAAACACATATATTCATTTGATCCCTCAACAAATGTAAGTGCATAATGGGGCAACTCTCCACTTTTGAACATGATCTTGATTCTAGATTACTCAGAACATCTCAGAACTTATTGAATGAGTCAACCAAAGATATATATTTAAAAAATAAAACCATAGTGGGAGACTTAAACTATTATATATATTAAAAAAACATCAGAAAATGCACTATTTTTTAAAAATAAGGCATAAGGGGATCATGAATCAATGCATGTGATAAATCATCAATAACCATTTGCAGAAAATGCTTAAATAGAGTTTGACATGAATGTAGCAATGGTTTGTTGAATTTGTAGCTATGAAATATTTTGCTTACTTTGGCAGGAATTTACATTTAGGCTTTACATCTTCATTACAAAGATTTAAGTATATATATATATATATATATATATATATATATATATATATATATATATATATATATATATATATATATATCTGCTTTTCTTTCTTTTCTTCACTACATACCAGTAATTTTTAATCTTTGCTACACAGGTGTATGGCCAAGAGAAAGCAGGTTTGGCTTATGTAATATGTCACATTTCCAAAGGTGAGGGAGGCACGATAGCCATTAACGTTGCCCTGGGTTGAGTTTTTGACAGTCTTTGCAATCATGTTATGACATCATTTCAACCTGATTATATGTGAGTTTCACATGACCAAAAGACAAGTGAAAAAGATTTTTTGAAATGTTTTCTTGGTTATGTAAGCATACCTTCCCTTAGGCGGTCTCTTAAAAGGATAGGAATTTGTAAAGAGTTCAGCCTGCCGCACACTATACGATCTGAATGCGATCAGATTTTGGAAATAAATAGCAATAGCTGTGGACATTTTAACAAATGAAATCTGCCTGATCTAGGTTCTGAAAATAATGTAAATACTAAACATTAACATTTTGGTGCTCTGTACGCCTTTCAATTGGAATAAAGGCCAAATAAGCTTCAAATCGCAGACATTCACAGGACTGAATAACATCTATGATTCAGAGTTGCTTTGGCCCTTCCTCCGACTACAAAGCTTGCAATAAACTTTGACTTTATTATGTATAGGACTATTCAGAACCTTAATCTTGAAGATTTTATATGTTTAAAGATACAAATGCTATTGCATTTTCTTCTGAGATTGGATCGCAGACAGATTGTATATTTTGCAGTGTGTTTTATTTAAACCATGTGTTGCATTATTAGAATACTTACGTGCTCTAGCTGCTGCTATCTCATAGTCAGGTGGTTTCCTCTCCTGCATCTCCTGAGGGGGCGGAGAGTAGAGCTTGGGAGGAGGGACTACAGGAGGCAATTAACATAGAAAGAATGAATATTCATCAATTCATTAACCAATAGAGGGTCGAATCAATAGAGTGCCTTTTCAGAGGTAGACACAGGAGGAGGGGCTACAGTAAAAAAAAAAAAGTAACTACAGATAATGAATATTTATAATTTTGCATATAGTAAACATTTCTACATTAAAGACGATTTCCTCTATTTCTTAACTCCTAACAATTTTTTAAAAATACTTAAGTGAATGCATAACCTTCTATATAATTTCAGAATCAATCCAACTGATATAATTAAACTAAATTAAACCAATAGAAATATTGAAAGGAAATAACACAAAATTTAAAGAAAAGGAAAAATATAAAATTTAGCCATGAGGGGTTTTTGAATGAATGATGGGGATAAAAAGGGGATGTAAAAATGAGGCAATATGTGGAGCATGCATATGAAACAATGGGTAGGGTAAGTCTCATTCATGCCTTCGAAGCAAATCTGGTGTAAGGTGTGTAATTTTCTGATTCTAGGACAACCATCCCCCTGGACAATTATCCTCTGGACAATTACCCCCAGGACCATTACTGCCCAGGACAATTACCCCCAGGACAATTACCGCCCAGGACAATTACTCCCAAGGAAAATTAGCCCCCAGGACAATTACCCCCAGAACGGTTACCCCTGAAGATAATTAGCCCCCAGGACAATTACTGGTTGGGGGGGGGGGGGAGGGGTTAAAATTCCTGGGGGGTAATCGTCCTAGGGGGGTAATTGTCTGGGTTGTAATTGTCCTTGGTGGGGTAATTGTCCAGGGGTAGTTGTCTGGATATGTAATTTTCCATCACACAGAGCTTCTTGTCCAGCTACGCATACAGATGTTCATAAATAAATCTGTGCATTATAAATTTTGGTTGATTTTTAGGGATAAAATGCTTTTCTGGTGAAATCAGGGCATAGCATTCTGCCAAAACCATAAAAATGAAATGAACCTTATCTAAATGGACAGCCAAACTGATCGATTATCCACCTGATAACTCTCTTCTAATTTTCTCTTTCTTGTTTGTGTTCTGTACTTATCCTCATAAATGAAAGGTAATCTTGGTAGTTAAAGAATAAGATAAGATGAGATATATAATTCAATCAACCTGGGTCCTGTTACATAAAACTTGATATCAGTAACAACTGCTACAGATTTATGACAAATTTGCTCTAAGCTAATCAAATTCAATGATTTCAGTAGCTTATAACAATTATTGTAACTTGTTGTTGATAGCAAGTTTTATGAAACAGGGCCCTGGTCTGTGAGATATTTCCCCATGACTTTAAATACAAGTCAAATTAGATCAAATTGGCTTCTCGCTCATGGAGAACAAACTGAAAGTATTTCGAATCAGGATAGCAAATATGGGCTGACAAGAAATAATACAGGAGTTACATTAGCAGGTCCCCAAAACACACCTTACCAAGACTTTGCTGTTAAAGGAATTCATGTCTTAAATATTTAGGATGACCTAATATGATGGGGAAAGGGGTACAGGAACGGGGCATGCAATTAAAATGGAAGGATATGAATATATTGGCATGCAGTGGATCTATATCCGATGACAATGTTAGTTCATATGACATGCAATCACCATTATCTTTTCCTTATAAGCTTTACAAACAACCTGATAATTCTAATAGTACATTCTATTTAAGACACAGAAACTAACTGAAAGCTTATTTGCATAAGGCAACAAGAATCTAGAATGAAATATTATGTGATGTTTTACTATTAAAGTTGTGTAACGATAATAAAAAGTAAGTCAATTAAGAGCAATGACAATGGTAATAATCGTTACAATAATATCAGGAACTGAGATAGTGTTCATGTATAATATCAATATAGTTTTTTTCAAAGAAGAAAACTAATACCTTTTCCCCCACATCAAATTGATAATAAAAGCTGAAGCAACTTATCACAAAATATGCTCAAGTATTTTTGTTTCCTTTACACCAGTCTGAAATCTAATCTTTTCAAATAGAGATAGAAAAAAAAAGCATGTAAACTCTAACCCATGTATTACAACACAACAATCCATCCGTGTATAACAAAACCTTGAGTATAATAAAAAAAAAAAAAGAATGAAAACCCCATCTGATTAGATAACATTCAAACCCGCCTATCGAGAATGCCCACTGTTCTTTACTTTAAAGGCATTAATAAGCATAAGCTTCTTTTTATATCTCTGCTACAAGTATTTCACAAACAAACAGACAAGCAAGCAAGAAAATCAACTCCAATTTATATGTCAGTGGTTGTAACAGCACTTCAAGACTTAGGCTGACTATCAATCCATGTCATTGAGAGATTGTTCATTTGGAATCATGTAAGGGAAACATTGGCTACTGGTTTTTGAAACAGGATCTTAAAGCATAGGGTCTTCTAGGCCAGGACAGCTTTGACTCTACACTGTGGAAGTTGAAGTATTATAAGAATGATTTCTTTTTTCTTAATAAAAAGTTATCAAAAAAGGAGAGAGAGAAAAAAAAGGAAATGCCTGTGCTTTTCCTTTGAGAATAAAAGAAACAAAAAATAAAATACATATATATGACTTGCACACAAAAACTATAACCAACTCCCCACATAGGGTTAGTATTAGCAGCTAATTGTTAGTATTTTATATTGCTACTCTGCACATGTAAAGTGAATACTAACTAATATAATACTAGCAAAAAGCCTTCGATACAGAAAGAGTGTTGGGAGTGAAGTGTGAATGTGCTTTGTTATTCACAGTATTAAAACACATAAAACTGTGCATGTGTTCAGACATTTTAGCAACCTCTAACAAGTTTTCTTTCCTTTTGGCATAGGAAACCGATTACAAATTATTACAAATTGGTGTGTTTTAAAATTTTGGGTAAAATTTGAATGTATTCAAAACACTGCCGAGAGGAGGGAGGGGCTTTCGAAAAAAAAGTACTGAATAATTTCTTTATGTAATTCCTTCCGTTTATGTAATAAAAACTTTCAGCATAATTAGCATACATAAAAAAAAAATTTACTGCAGGAAATTTTCCAAGAAGAGCTGCATGTTTAATTTTCTGTTTGTAAAGTGTACAAGGTCAAGTAAAACACACCTCAAATTGGCAACTTCAATTTGGCGAGAGAAAGCTCTTTAAAAAAAAAATGTATATATACTATTGGTTTTTACATTTTTATATAAAAATTTGTTGATTCATTTTACTAGCTTGAATAAAGTCACAAGTTAGAGGTTGCTATATCCAAGTCACAAACACTGTATCAACTCTGATCATTTAATCTGTTGAGAGTCAAAAGGGCGTTAATTCTGTATCATCGGATATGAGTTAATGAATGCCCTTCTGGCTCTAAACAGACAAATCGTTTTTTTTTTTAAAATGTGAGTCAAAACATGGTGAATTAGAGACAGTGGGGTGGACATTGTTATTGAGATCAGTACCTTTATTAGGTGAAATACTCTTTCTGACCGAGTGATAGTCAGGAGGGGGGTGGGGCCGGCTGTTGCTAGGGAACGGCCGTGGGTGTGGTCTGTATCCCGTCTGACCGTAGGGCAAGGCTTGGGCCTTGTGGTACGTGTGCAGTCCTGCTGACCGGGATAGGACAAATAATCATGGCTACAAATATTTCCTCCGGATTTGTAAAAATTTCTGTCTTTTTCCTTTTCCAAAATATAATCCTGACTATTATTTTACCTCTATGTCAACAGAAAAAAATTACCTTACAGAAACAAGATGTAAGAGCATTCTATCCCCCCATTTCCCAATTTTGCTTACTTAAATAAAAGTTAGGTTATTTGCTTTAAATGTATCTGGTGAGCTTTATTCCAGTAAAAAACACATTATTCAATGTATGACCAGTTTCTAAACAAAGCTATATTTCACTTTTTTTAATTGTTTACACAATATAGCAGATTGCTTGGTGAATACAACACCATTTGCATTTAACGTCTAATGTTTGAACTAGTTTGAAGTTGTAAAAAATATATAAAGTATATGTAAATATATACAGGAATCATATTTTGCTATTCTAATAAAAAAAAAGGGTATAAATGTCTACTAGTAATAGGCTTTGGGTTAAAATTTCTTGAACATTTCCCAACCCACAATTTTCCATAGTATAAGTATACTCTCCTTATAGCATCCAACCCATGGACCAATTAATTAGCATGTATCGTTTTATCAGAACAGATTATATATGGGGGAAAATGTAGTTCATTGCTCTCACCTATTATGTGTGGTAAAATTTTGGTCAGAATGAGTAGATATATGAATGTGCATTGAGAGTGTCCCTTTGTAATGAGATTATAATAATCCTATGATTGTAAAGCACAGCAGTGGGGAAAAAAATACCTGTGCATGTAAGTCACATAATTAAATGATTTCAAAATAATAATCAACATAATTAAGTAAACCTGACTACAACCTACATGTATAACATAACTATGTTTATAGCTACAATAATTCATTTGAATATGAAATTTCTTATATTCTGTGTCTACTATGTGATCTGATGTGTCACATGTTTGTGCATCGATCTAATGCTTACATAATGGAAGTGACAATGAAAATGTCATAATTAATGACATTTAAACATAAAAGAACATATTTTATGCTGATTATTACTACATGCATGAGATGGTTTGAAATAGTGTTAAATTATGCTTATCCAAAAATTAAAAGATCATAACCCTGTGATAAAATCATAGGTAAATCAATAGATTGTATAAAATCATATTGCTTTTATGGAACTAGTTTGTTTATGATGATTGTTGGAGACATGCATGGTGGGGAGCAGGCAAACTTATATGAAAATTTTAATTGTCATCTTAAGGCAATGTTACAAAATAATACTTTATGTCTAAATCAACAGAAATTAATACAAAGAAATCATAGTGGCATCTTAAAGCTAAAATCATAGCTCTTAAGTATTGTAAAGACATAGTTCTTCACATTTTAGTCAGAGAGAATTAGAAAAAGCACAGCAACAGTTCAATCGTGAATTCAATACTTTCGAATTGGGCTTTGAGAAAATTAGGCCAAAAATAAAAGTGCAGTTCTTTCTAATTCACAAGTATTTGTTGTCTGGTGAAATTTTTCCTTATAGTCTATTGAAATTAAAATGTGCAATTTCACAGCAAATTTTCAGTGATATTTGATGCATGAAATTATTTGATGTGAATCAATCCCTTTCTTACGATTTTATAGTACCCCCCCCCCCCCCCCCGAAGCATATAACAATCTGTATACAAGGCCATAGAGAGAATCTTCTGTCACATAACTATAGAAAGCTGTAGAAGTAACCAATAGCAAAAGACTTACTATATTTCGGATGCAGGAAATCATTTCCCCTATGCAAATGATAGCATTGTAGCTTGCCACAATTATAAATCAGATTTTGGTATTATGAAATTTTATACAGAGTATATGTATCGTATTCAGATCAAGCTCCAAATCAGCATTCATTTGACAGTTTTCAAATTCTCTCTATGTCATGTCACATTTCAGTCCTAAATCAACCCCAAAATAGAACTCAGTATATTTTTGATATTACTTGATACATCACATCATTCATGTATTACGATAATGAATCACAATATGAGCCATAGTTGTGGATAAAATGTCGTTTCTTACCGTCTCGGGCAAACCGGTTGTCACGGGTGGGTGGGGAGGAGGAACCAAAGGATGAGTTGCTCTGAGTGTCGTAAGAAAGCCCGCCCCCAGAGTCGGAGCTGTCGTATGCACCTATACCACCACCAATGAAAGCAGAGGCTGGTGGGCCAGATGCTTCAAGGGTAAGAATGGAATTATCTCATATCAATACACATCTAGCTAAGCATGTCCTTTGTTATTCCTTTTAATCTGCATGGATCTATTCCATTCATTTTACACTGAAAAGTAGAGAGATGACTTCATTAAGGTGGACTACCCGTTTAATAGACTACCAAAAGCATCTAGAAAAGGGAATGACTTTTTTTTAAATGTTGCATCTTAGAAAATTTTTAAATTTCTGCTTGCCGAAAATTTGATGAACACCAAGACTTGAGAAACATAACAATTACTTTTGAGGAAAGGAATAATTTCACTGGATTTGCATTTTGGTATCACTTTTCCTTTACCGGTTACAGGGGTAAAGTATAAACAATGTATCAATGAATCCTTTTTGGAGGATATCATTTTTACTTTGAGTGCTTTTATGAAAGTTCTAAAGCAAGATTTTTGCTCTCTGTAAAAGACTTGACTGAAATACAGTGAAACTTGTCTATAAAGACCGCTCAAGGGAGACAAGAAAAGTGGTCTTTTTGAGCTGGCGGTCTTTATGTACAGGTTATTTTAATATACATTTCAATGAGAAACAGTTTTCAACGGAAATGAAAATTATGGTCTTTATAGACAGGTGGACTTTCTATACAGGTGATCGTTTAAGTTTGACTGTATTTGTATTCTATCTAATTTTGACTACACATCAAAAGGCAATTACATTACGCCCTTTACCTGTTCATTACAAGTCCACTGAATTAGTAATGACCCTTTACTTACCATTTGGTTCCTCAAAGAAGAGAGTAAAGAAAGATCAACAGTGTTCCATTTTCACAAAACATAAAAACCTTTTGCAAGAGAGCTCTCAACGAATGGTAATATTTAATAAGCTTCTATGAAGTAATTATCACAGACCTTTAATATGTCTTTAAAAGCATTCAAGAGAACATGAGAAATGGCTTCTATTATATCTTGTGGGACACAGGTCAAACATTCTCAAAAGGATTAAAGAATTGAATTGACTGTTCTCTTTCATCATATTTCACTTCCTTGTTTATACAGACGTCAGATAAAATAAGCAATTTCTTGTTATTTTCATGAACATGGAACACTGTTTTGTTTCATTGCATGATATTAGCCAAATTTAAGCAAAGAAAGTCATAGTGATATTTTATGAATCAATGACTATATATATGAATGGATAGTATACATGTACCATTAAAACCTTGGAATATTTATGATACTAGCCCCAGAAGACATGCTCTAACCCATATACAGACGGATGTATACTTTCCCACTGCCACGATTCTTGGTGGTGCATCCAGTGTGAGCAAAGTACGCAGCCCACTCTTACAAGTGCTAATCATGCATGGGTAAAGCACATCACAACCATGGACTGTGTGTATACACGCATCCAAACGCAGTGAGGCTGCGCACTGCATGGAATACACACGACACTGAAATAATGGCAGTGGGGATCGTCCCTTTGCCCACCACCCTATACCGGATTTACATGCATATGATGAGTGTGACAGATAGGATGATGGTGTGTATTAGCTATTACATTCTCCTAACAGTATTCTCCCCCATCATTACAGGCAGTCTCTTGGGGTACATATACATTCTGTGCCTTCAGAAACTTTCCAAATGCAATTTCGAATCACACATTGACACATGACTTATGTGCAACAGTGCATGATCATTAAGTGAACTGACAGAGAAAGAGACTGGTTACACTTTTAGCAGATCTTCTGAAGCACAATCCTGCACTTTACATTGCATTGATTAATTCAAGAAGTGGTTTCTTCCAGTCTTTATTTATCATAAATATATTCAACCTGTCATGATTCAAGGCTCATTTTTGAAAGGGCAGGCAATGAAAACAGATGAAGGATTTGAGGTAATCGAAATTTTCTAGAAAATCCTTTAATATGGAGTTATAACTACAGGCTTTCCATTAGAAATAGAGCATTGAGTGTTAGATTCAAGAGTCCCAAAATGAAAGAGCTGAAGGTAAAAGCATGTTTTGTTTGAGGACATTTTTTTCTTAGAGGTCATTCAGTAAAGATATTCACCAACAGTATGCCTCCTGCGAGGGTCATGTTCTACCCGACCGCTTTGAGATCCGGCCTCACTTCCGCCGTATCCGCTATCGCTCCTCTGAGGGCTGAGCGGTCGTCTTTGTCTCGGTTCCAATGACCCTGTAGACATGTTGTTCATCTTCGAGACAATACCCAGCTTTCGAAATCTCTTCTGTGATTTAGCTCCTGGAGAGGTGGGTGGGGAACTCATAGATGCTTTGGAAGAATCCACCGATGCTGTGTCGTCGCTCTTCGATGATCGATCCATGCGCAGATTCTTTATGTGTTTGTCTCCCTCTTCCGATAACGAGAGCAGTTTCTTGAGATTTTTGGGCGATGTGGCACCTGGGTTGTGGCAACATTTTTGATGTGCAAATATTTCAGGGATAATGGGAGGGGAAAATGGTGCCAATTAGCAGAGGGGAAAGGGAGGAAAGAGTATTTATCATGAAATAATAATGGGAAGATCACCAAAATAAAGAATGAGCAAGTATTTCAGCTTGCTCAAACGATCTTGTTTTGGATCACAAGTCATGATCTTCACATATATGCCTTTGGACCGAATATTTACTCTCCATTCAATTTGAATGACAGCATCTAAAATCTTCAGGGAGAGATCTCCTCTTCTTTTTTCAACCCACACTTTTGCTGTTCAACTTCTATGTAGTTCAGTTATCATGTAGTTAAAACTATTTTGAAGCTGACTGCAAGAACTTATTGCCTCCTTTCATTCAGAAGAAAATTATCTAGTGACAAAAAAAAAAACAGTTTCACATCATGACTTGTCCAAAACAAACAACAAGAATGTATAAACCAACCCACATGCTTTAAAACAAAATGAACGTTACATTAGAACCACAGTATCCCATGAACTCAGTTGAAACACAATCCCCATCCTAATTTTTCTTTTTCTTTCTTCACTTTGTCCTCATACGATGGAAAAATGTGCAAGAATGAATTTGAATCAGGCAAGTGAAAAATCCATCCAACGAAATCATACAAGCAATCGTGAGCACTGCATTTGATAGAAATCATAAGATGACATATCAATTAAAAAAAATTATAAAAAACATGCTTGATATAAAAGAACAAAGAAAATAATTTGACTGAAGAAACAGAAAAATGCTGAGATGATAGAAAGGAACATGCATGGAATAAACACTGAGAGAGATTAGGTTTGATACTCCTGTAAACTCAAATGACATTTAAGAAGGTGGAATACATATATTCTGAGGATATATACAAACAACATTAACAAGGAAAGGTTAAGGGGTCCATAGTAGTTCCCGTTCAATCATTAAACATGGACAAGTATTTCCAGAGTTTAAGGGTTAAGGAGCTAGTAGATTAAATGCATGGATGTGTATACGATTAATGTAAGGACGAAGATAAACATCTTCATAATTTTGACGGAATACCTTATGAGATTGATTACTGAAAAAAATACATCATCCATGTTATCATACACCTGTTAAGAAATTTACTTTATTTATGATATGTTCCCCTGACAGTATTAATCACAAGTACAACTGTATAAAGGAAAACAAAAACTGCCCTCAAAATAAAGCTATTTTAGTTCAATGATTCACATGATATTACTTCAAATTCTAACATTCACTAAGTTCTGGCATCTCATCAAATATAGATTGCCCATAATAAAAACTAACAAAAGCACACTAAATCAGAGAAAAAGAATTTAGCCAATTATGAATATCAACCTCAAGCAACTAAAATAATTTGAACCTCAATCGAACATCAAAATTCAAGAGAGAAAAGAACTTGCAGTACACCAAATAGACTGCAACTGGATCATGACACCCCCCCCAAAAAAAAAAAAAGAAAAAAAGAAGAAAAAAACCCCAACATTTCTTGGAAATGCGGTGGTGTTACTGTTCCAATGGAAATGTTGAATATATCATCAGGATGAATGTATTTCACCTTCTTAAAATCTGTTTAGCACACAAGTAAAGAAGCCCATACTTCACAGAGCAATATTAAAGATTTTTTTCCTTCTAAAATCAATTCAGGGAAACTGAATGAATTCATAAAAAATCTGATGCAAGAACTGATTTGTGACATTGCAGAAAGAGTATTTAGGAATGATTTGCTGATGTTTTTTTTTATACTTCACTGAAAATCCTGACACCCTAAAACCATTGCTAAAGAGGAAGTGAAAATGAATTTGTCTCCAACAGCCTGTCTTTAAAAAAATTAAAAATAAATCTAACAATGATAATCATGTCAATAATCAGAGCAACATGATAAAAGAAGAGATCACTATAGATAGTTTCTAGGTAAATCCTTAACTGGAAGAAAATTTGCTTCTATTCATCTTTTAAATCATGTTGACAACAAACGCAACATGATGAAGAAAGAGATCACTAAATTCTAGATAGAATCGAGGTGTTGTCTACTTGGTCACACTAAAGGGAACACCGTGCATACTAACCAAAAGAAGTCTTGGGTGCATCCTTATAGATAATCTGTTTTAGCTTCTCCTCCCGTGGATCCCTCCCATGCGTCGGTGAGGACGACTTGTTGGGATGGGGTTGGCGGCCGGAGAGGGCGGCCGACGGGGGAGGCATGAGGGAGGAGGAGGAGGTGGAGGTGATGGAGGTGGTATCGCTGGGATCCAGCGAGGATTGAGACACATTGGAAGCAGAGTTGTGGTGGGTACGGCGAGGGAGGGTGGAGTAACTGCTGCTGTTACCACTGCTGCCGCCTGCGAGAAGGGGGGAAGGAGCATGGGGAGACGGAGAAAGCATGAGCTTTGGGCCATATTCTCTCATCACCTATTTCATCTCTTAAGGAAAAAATGATTTGCAACTGGATTTGGTAAGTCATTCATTCATTATGTTTTCTTTGATCATATTCTCTTATCTTCTCCTATCTATATCACCCCTTTCTTTAAAGAAAACTATTGATTTGCAAACTTAAAGGCATTCATCATTCATCTTTTGAGCCTATTCTCAGACTATTCATATCATCTTTGTCTTTAAAAAAAAAATGAAAACAAATAGTTTGCAACCTGATCTAAAGTCATTTATAATTCTTCCTTTAACCTTATTCTCTCTTCATTTATATCATCTTTTTCTTAAAAAAAAAAACTACACAATTTGCAACCTAGTCTTCTAAAGTCATTCATAATCTTCCTTTGATTTTATTCTCTCATCATCTATATTATCGCTATCTTTAAAGAAAAGAATGGGTTTGAAACTGGTTTGCAACCTGATCATCTAAACCCATTTTTCATTTTTTCATTGATCCTACTGTTCTATCATTTATATCATCTCTTTCTTTAAAGAAAACAAATGGTTTGCTACCTTAACTTCTCGAGTCATTCATCATTCTTCCTTTGATGAGAATGAAGTATCAAGTGAAGGTTTGTAGTAAGAAATATCATTGATACTAATAATACAAATTATTAAGGAATGTTTTAAAGTTTCAAAAACAAAATTGGTACAACCAGTATTAATCTCATGAGAACAATTCCTCTTTATTAAAACAGAAAAATCCTTGGTGAACGAAAGGTTAAATCGTGTTAGTTATTGTACTCAAATTCAATAATGGCTGGCTGAAAATATTACAGAAAAAAGAAAACACAGCAAAAGAAATTAAGCTAATTTCAGCATCTTCCCCACATTTGTTTCAGAATCATACGGGCAATCGGTATGCCAATTTTTAAGAACAAATGAAATAAAGTTGGGTTTGATTAGACCCGATTTCACCAGGGACCTAGCAAGGCAGAATGGATTCCGGACAATTTGATAGACAAAAACTCCTTAGTGCTGATTAATAAGTTGTTTTTTCTATGGTGGGAGAGGGAATAAAGATTGTCATCAATCATGTGGTAAAAGAAAAGTGCACACTGATTTTGAATCTGTGTAACAGGTGATGTTCATGTTCATTTCTATACCAACTTCGTATCACTCCATACCAATTTATCTAGATGCACATTATCTTTCTTTTTTCCCCTTTCTTTCCCTACATCTCTCTCTCTATCCCTTTACTTGTTTTTTTCAATACCAGCACTGTTTCTATAGATCTACATCTCTTCTCTCTCTATCTATCTCTAATATTTTTCAATCTTCATTTTTCTTACATTTTTGTTCTCTTTCTCACTCTCAATCTAGGTCATCATCATCAATCTCTCTCTCTCTCTCTCCCTCCCTCTCTCTTTGCCTCCATCTTCCCTATTCCT
Source organism: Heliocidaris tuberculata (assembly GCA_025618425.1). Classification (NCBI taxonomy): domain Eukaryota; kingdom Metazoa; phylum Echinodermata; class Echinoidea; order Camarodonta; family Echinometridae; genus Heliocidaris; species Heliocidaris tuberculata. Next base: position 13,937,226 of record CM046851.1, read on the forward strand.
CTTCTGACTTTTTGTTCTCTCTCACAACTATTTATCTCTATCTCACACTTTTGCTCTTTCCTGCCTGCTTCATTTTGTCCCTCATCTATCAACCTCTCTCTCTCTCTCTCTTTCTCTCTATCTCTCCCCTTTACTTCCTACATTATCAAACTTAAATTTTGACATTAGTGAACCTAAAGCACTCTGAATTTTTACAAATAAACCTTAGCCCTGATGCAGCTCACACTCAGGAAGAAAAGAAAGGATCAACAGAATGAAAAAACAGAGAGAAAATGGGGGCCAAGCTTGACATAAATTCACAAGAAAAGCTGCTTCAAAGTAAAAACTAGTGATAAAGTGATTTCTTAAAATAAAACTATTAAAACAGAAACAATGTCACAATGCACAATCACTTGCCATGCACATAGTAATTTTTAGTAAGTTGCAATGAAAGTTGGTACAGAAATGAACATAAGAGGGAACACAGCAAAAGATAGGAAACAAAATCAACCCCAAGGTTTTCTTTTGAAGATTTTTGATTTTTTTTTAAAGAAATGGTTATATTAGGTATCGAGTATTAACATGTAAACATGTATTTCAGTGAAAGATTGGATTCAAAATACGAAGAATTGGTACGTAAGAAACAATAGAAGACAACTTGAAGGAGTGCAAAGTTCCTTAAGTTGTGTTGGAAGGAATTGGGAATTCTGAATAAAATCATTAAAATTCATGAAAAGGAAAGATCAAAGTTCAATAAACATACATAAAACAAGACATCTTCCATTAAAACATTACAAAGAAAATTAGAAAATATCAACAAATGTAGAATGAAGAAACTGTTACTCTTGTTGAAAGTTAATGAATATGATGTTAAATATGATCATGAAAATGAACTTTTTGTCAGGATGTAGAAAGGCAGTCAAAATTCATGCTTTAAATGGTATTTGACTAAATCTTGTCAATGATTTATGGATTATTATTATGGAGTGTAATACATTTTGTGCATCTGCTCACTATTTCTCCCTTTTCTTTAGTACTTTTCCATGAAACAATTGAATGACATGTAATGTCCTTTCATGTATTACATTTATTTCCCATTTCTCTAAATAGGAAAATAATATTTTCCTTTTTTTTGTTGAACAAATTACCCATCTCTCCCAATCTGAAGATGTAAAATAATTGTGAGGTAAAATAATTGTTGTTTTAAATCATTATTTCTAGGTTTAAAAAAAAAAGAGGAGCTATATACAGTGGAAAGTTTTCAAAATATAGTTAGAATGAATCCTTTCTTAATTGAAAACAGATCTTTGCTCATCATGAATTTATCCCTTTAAAGATTCTTATTATGTTTAACTAAAACCTAATTCTGTTACATTTTTTTTTTTAAATAGGCATTTTTGTGAATGGAAATATGTTACAAGGATTATCCATACCAAACCAAGATTATTAACACTAACACATAAGAAATAATTTTGTTAGGAATGAAACATATAAATTTAGACACCTTCCAGTAATTCCTATAGATGCACTTGTTCGCAAAACTCATCATGGGTTCAAAGACATCACCACTTCAAAATCTTTCATAAATTGATATAGTTGTTGCTTTGCCATTCACATCTCAATATAGGTTACACAAAAGAAAAATCATTTTAAAACCTGCAATACTAATATGAGCAAGTGTGCATAGCTTTTGCAATTGCTTCTTCCTTTAAGTAAAAGCCATTTAGTGTGGCATGGATAAAATGAATTATGATATAAATCTGAAAGATTTCAATATTCAAGAGAGAGGAAGGATATATATGTAATTTGCAACGCTAATTAATCTTTAAAAAAAAAAGATAATTTCAGAGATCATCTTTGCTGCATTCATACACTACATCAGATGGATTCAACACCATACTATATCAAAACTATCTGGACATAAAGATACTTTTTTTCCTTCAAAGACTAGACTGCAGTGTACGAGGATATAAAATATGAATGCTTTCCTAAAGCTGAATTTTCCTAATAATAAAGCTGACATTTAATCCAGGGTGTTCTGTAATCAATATTGAGTATTTCCTCGGGATACATGTCATTGTAATAAAGACATAAAGAGGGAAAGACAATATTAATTGCTTACCTGAGCTAGCTACTGGTTCACACTTGAGTGACATCTCTCTGAGCTGATCTTCATCTTGAATCACTGTCAAGTTGGTCATGTACAGCTTCACCCTACGGGACATCTGAGCCTGTACCAAACACATCGAAAATGATTGATCAAAATGATAACATCAGCTCTAGGTGTACTTGTGTCAATCCTATGCTTTTAATTCAATACCATACTTTCATTATCCATAATAATCAATGAACATATGTTTTGTTTACACGCATAATACACAGATATAGACAGAAGAGTAGACAAATGATAAAGCAATCAGCATATTTAAAAAATGCAAAGACATTTAATGTCAACAACAAGAATAAAGAAAAATACAACATACAGCACAAGATATTCAATTTCATTATTGCGAAAGTATTGTGAAAAGTAGGGGGCCATTTGAATGCACACTAAATATTTGGAATAGGAAAAAAAAGAAATGTCTGCTTTGTACAATTTCATCCAGAAATTTCTGAACATAAAAAGACAGATTTTGACATGTCATTACATAAATAAATGTATATTTGGTATACTTAAGTCACAAAAGAGCTTCTGATTAGGTAACTACAGTAAATGTCGACACTCTGCCTATTCCAGCATTGGATTGGAATGAATTTTATTCTAACACCTCAGTTAAAACCACCAAACCCATTACAAGCCCAATGATAATTTGGCCATTACACATTCAGGGATAATGTCAGTAATTTTTTGTTCAGTCTGGGCCCCGTTTCATAAAACTTGTTATCAATAACAAGTTGCAATAACAGTTACAAGCTACTGAAATACTTGCATCTGATTGGCTGAGAGCGAATTTGTCATAGAAATGGGGCAGTTGTTACTGATAACAAGTTTTGTGAAACAGGGCCCAGGTGTCAGTCTCTTTGGTATGACAGGTGTGCATTTTGTACACAGATCTAGATTTAGACATGAAAGATGAAACTGTGAGGCTACAAATAAAAAAACCAGTTCGGGGAGGGACTTTTTTCACTATTTAAACTAATTTCTTTCTTCTCTTTCTCACCTCCTCCCACATCTTCTTGGGATTAAGAAGCCCTGAGTTGCGTCTGTTCTGATTACGCTTCCGTGGCAACGTGGCCGTGCCTGAGACGACACTGAAGCTGTATGAGTTGCCTTGGTTCTGGACGGGCGTCAAGAGATGTTTGGGGTCCTGAAAAGAGTCAAAACAAAGAGTGAAAACAGTATGAAATAAACAAATGCTGGAAAGAAAATTAGGAACTACTGCAGATGATAAAAATAGGCATGAAATCAGCCTTAATACTTGTTTAAGGATCAATTTTCCTTATATTCTTTGCCATACACACTCACATGTCTAGCATCTGCAGAGGAATAAACTTAATTCTTATTGGTATCATACATATATTGTTACGAAGACATACATATATTTTGGATTTAAATGATCTTTTTTAGTTTAATTTACATATCTGTCTGTTCCTAATTCTTTCATCTCCTTGTCATATTTCTCTATCTGTGTCTGTCCCTCGTTCTTCTCTCTGTACAACATTATCCTAGCTGTATCTGTAACATTCTGTCTGTCTATCTCTCCTGGTCCATTTCCCTGTCCCTGCTCTTTTTTAATTATACTCACATATTGAGCGTTGCCCATGCTATGGAAGTAGCGGACCTCCTTAGCAACCATTCTCAGCTTCTCAAAGTTGATGAGGCCCTCTACGTAGGAGTCGTTGCCAAGATGGATGAACGTCAGATCCTTCTTGACGATAGGGAAGAATGGCATCTACAAAGAAAACAAGATGGAAAGGTTCCTTGATAAACTTCAAAGTCAGAAACACTGAATATTTCAACTCAATGTGATCACCACAGGCTAATGCTGTAAGCGCTTTGGTTGGTTACATTGTAACTGGTAAGGTGCTACATAAGAAACAGCTCTGATTATTATTATTATTATAATCACCAGATATCAAATATTTTCACAAAGACTCTGACTGCGACAGTCTTCATCTACTGTACTCATAATTGTTCTACAAATGTACTGTAAAAGCTGTATTTTTTTTTAGACCAGTTCCTATTTACCATTTTTATCAAATATGTGTTGCAAGATTTTTTACTCATCAGCTCTATCACTTGTGCTCATGAGAAATTCAGTCAAAAGTTTGTAAATATTTGTGCATTACTCTAATTTTAATGCTTGACTAACAAAGTGAGAAAAAAATACAAATTCAATAAAATTACAGTATCATTTTAGCTTTGCAAATACACCTTGACATCATAAAGTAACTAAAAATGAAAATCAACATAAGAGAATCATGGCATCCCAGCAATTCAATTGCAATTCCTCAAAACTATTGTTGGTCAAATCTCTCATCCATTCTTTCCTCCTCAGTTTATTAGATATTGTAAGATATTGGAGTAGGAACTCACCAATGGAGGCTGAACGTTCTCGGCGTTGATGAGGTTGCGATACTTGGACATGTTACGTGAAGGGTCCAGTAGAGCCTGTAGATCTTCAAACATCTTGATGTACTTGCTGGGAACCTTGTCCCAGGCTAAGCGTAGCCGAGAGACTGACCCGTGACCAAGGCCACTGATCACAGCAAACAGGGAGTTGAAGTTGTGACAATCTTTGAAGTGCCCTGCAAGAAGATGATTAGATAAAATTGGTCAATTTAGTATTTTTCTTACATTGAAAATGTATGTACCTAAAACTAAATAAGAATATCAATTCCATGGTAGGGGCAAATACTCTAATTACAACAAATAAAATTAAAATAATAAATTTGAAAATAAAATACAATGTTATTAGTAATATTTTTTTCAATTTTGAAAGAATCTACTTATTAACCTTCTATGAAAACTGCAAGATGTGGTGGACAACTATCCATAAATTATGACCAAACAATACCAATCCTTTAAACAAGAATTTAAAAAATGCTTTGTTTAAACACAGAACAAAGCCAGACATACAGACATATAGTGTACTGAAAGCTTTAGTATGTCTGTATTTAAAGTAATTAGTTGATTTTGTAATACCAGTTATCTCTATGTACAATAAATGAAGAAAATAATCATTGAGTTTACAGGGGGAAAAAAGATGATAAGAAACTGAAATATATTGTGAAAACAAGCATAGAAATACTTACTTGCTATCTTGATGAACTGTTTGAGTATCTTAGCTCTCTTCATGATACTCATCTCACTCACAACCTCTGATATCACCCAGAACATCTCAAGGTTCACCAACTGGAAAGGGAGAAATAGACTTCATTGATTGATAACAAAGCCTACACATGCTGGTCAAAGGGGGAAAAAGAGCCTTTCTTAAAACATGATATCTGTATGGGCCGCGGAACAAGGGGGGGGGGGGGTGCACACTAGCCTGTGTACTGAATTCAAAAGAACATCAGCAGAGATGCATGCACCGAAGTAGGAGTTTGCCGCAAATATCACTGCCAATATAAATCAAAAGGCTGTATGCTCACAGGAAAGCAAACTAGAATTTTATCTCCTTTTTGCATTTCAGGCAAGTGATGTACAGAACAGACCTTTAGTGAAGTATCAGCGATACTTTTCATGGTGAAGAAACTGAATCAGGGTTACACCATGTAATCTTTCAAGGAATAAGAGCCTGAAAAGGGTGAGTGAGCTACGTTGTTCTCAACATTTCAATCAGTATGCTCTGATCATTATAAGGAGAATGACTAGAAAACTGCCCAGTGGAGGCTATTTATTGCCTATGAAGGGATCCAATTCACAGCCTGCTCATTTCTGATTGACACCAATCGGAAATGCCCACAAATATTATTCACGGCTGCATTCTCATTCTGGTCACTGGTGGTGCTATAATTCTTTTAAATACAAGTACAGGCCTTGTTTGGTAACTGTTTAAAAATGCATTCCAAGGTCTCACCTCTTCATAAGCTTTCAGTCTGTCGACTTCCTTCTTCCCTTGGGGCTTCAGGCTGAACAAATCTTCTATGTAATCAGTTGGTTCTATCGCTTGGAAGATAGCATAGTCACGCAGAGAAAACTGGACGGCAACTTCGACACTGTCCAGTTGCAGGAAATTGACTTGACTCTCTTTGAGAAGTTCCTGTGGAATAGGGAAAAAGAATGGGATTAAATCAGTCTGTGTTATGCCCATGCCATTTTTTTTCTTACATTTTGTCTGTACAATTTTAAGATACAATGATATTTTGCTACATTTCTAAGTTTACTGGCTTGTAGAGGGTGCATCTAAATTTTTCCAAGCCAGCGGATGGTATGTCATCAACCTACATGTCCAAGATCTTTGGATTGATTAAAAAACATACTTTCTACAATTACACTTAGTGTATTTCTAAAAGAACAAAAATGTTTGATGGAAATCATTCCTACTGGATGTGTGGGGTGTTTAACACGGTAAAGACATCAGAATGGCTGAACATTTGAGATAGTATGATATCATAACTTTGCACATAATTCATTCAAGAACCTTTTTAAAATGTTGGTTCTGAAAATGGTGACAACTGCTCCACAGTCTCGCCCACTTAACTTCAACCCTGGACCAGACACTATATATAACCCTAACCCTAAACCTATCTAAAACCCAATCACAACCTTAACCCTATATCTTTGATAATAAAATAAAGCTCGTAGCAATTGTCACTGGAGCATATGTCAGTCTTGTCGGAGTAATTCAATGTACTGTTACTATTTTTATAGGGTAAAGACTCTGATATATACTTGTTTAATCTGAAATAACTTTATAAAATATAAAGTAAATACACAACTTTGTAACTCACCACAGCCACTTCATCTGGCATGAGAGTTTCTGAAGCCATATTGTTCTTCAGGAACAGTCTTCCATTGAGACTGAGCTTGGATGCGATGTTAGCCTGGTGGTCAGGAAGTCTCTTCTGCTTGACCAATCCACCTTGACCGACGGTCACTTCACAGAGGGAATATTTCCCAGTACAGGCTGGTTCTGTTACATTGAACTCTCGCATGGACAGCATGGTTACTTCATTGGCTGTGGTCTCCTGTACAATTAAAAAAAAAAAAAGAAGAAAATTCAGCGCATGGGAATCTTTTCCAAAACAACTTTATGATCATACAAGTATTTGTCACATTTAAGGACATCTCAAAATGTGTCATGTTTAAAGTAATAAATTAACAGCCTACAACATCTGGCCTTATGAGAAAAGTAAGCAAACTTACTTTCTGATTCTGGTGACTTAGCTAACATTCTAATATAACCTTGAAGTGCACTTTTCCTAAAAGTACAATAACATATTGGTGGCTGTCAAGAAAATGCCCTTATGATTGATTTTTCCCTCCAAAGTGTAAACATTGTTTTTCGATCTATGTAACAGTATTTTGGAGAGCAAATACTAGTGAAAAGATCTTTATTTACAACTATCTCTCAGGGATCCATAGTTACAGATAAATGCTCTATACTGCCCTATGTACACAAAGAAACAAATATAACCTTTCTATCAATAATAAGTTGCTCACCTTATGAACAAGGAAGTATTTGCAAGACTGGTCTGCCTTGTAAATCTTCAGCACATGTTCAGGGAAGTCATTGTAGCCATAGCCCCCTCCTCCTCCTGAATCGAAGTAGGACACACTGGGCAATGAGGACAGGTCTGGGTTGCTGTTACTAAGATAGGGGTTGCTACAGGCCAGGCTGTTTGCACGGCCACTACGCATCAAGCCAGCTGCTACATTGTCATCTCTGCAAAGGAAAAAATTGAGCAAAATGCAAAGCATGAATAAGCAATAATAACAATAATCATCATATGGACTTCTGTATCCAGGATAGCCTTATCAGTATTAAATACTATTCTTCCTTGAGGGCCTTGCAATGATATCATTACTCCTGCTTTAGCCCGGCTACCCTGATAAGGTGCTCAAGCATTCAAGGAGTTTCTTTCTACAAGCTACCCATTTACTTCACCTGGGTGAAGAATGGCAATTGCAAATTGATATCTTGCCAAAGAATGTTAGAGCTGCGGCAGGGATTCGAACACCATACCATGTGCTCCATGGTCTGGTGACTTATCCATTAAATCACAACACCTCTATAATTTACTACCCCAATTATAGGATTCATTAACTATTCCACCATTACAGGGCAAACTCTCTTTTCCAATTACAAGTACACACATGCTTAATCAAGCAATAAAAATGTTGGCATGACCAGACATACATTTAACACTCCAATGATGATATAAGCAGTATCAAACAGTCTGTAATTTTCACTTGCAATGTACAACATGAATGCAAGTAAAGTATTGCATGACGTATATTTCTAGACCATATTTTTACACCATGGTGTATATTTCTACATCTGTCATGTGGCATATGTCAAACTTACTTGGCATTAGGCTTGTTGGGTAGTATGCTCAGTTTAGCCATGGTTCTCATTAGCTTTGCCTTGTTCTTGCCAAACGCCCCTTTCTTGTCCAACTTGGATTTATCTTTGATCTCTGGTGGTCCACCTGCAAGTGACATTGCCATGTCTGGTAGAGCTAGCCTGGCTAGAGGATCACTCTGGAGTAGGGCTATCTCTTGGCTGGGCCGAGGGCCTGAGCTGGGACGACTGTCCTGAGAAGCCAGGAGGTCACGGAATGCTGTAAAGAAATTGGATTGATTGAATTAAATATCTTGCTATTACAAACCAAAAATACCATTGAAGTATTTGCTACTCATGGTACCGAAATGGTTTATCAGATAATTGCTTTGGACAATTTGATAATAAGGAAATAAAGATGGATGACATCCATGATACAACAAAAAATAAGAGATATACAATCCCTGTATTTTTTTTATAAGGGTCCAATGACATGAGGTTTATTTGCATAACATTAGAAGAAATAAAATCATCCCTCAAACTAAATGATTTATTTAAAAGGTTAAGTATCAAAGAGCATAAGAAGAAAATTATTTCATATTAGGCACGTGAGAAAATAAATTCACGAGGTAACTTTCAGGCATGCACGTTTTACTTTTAAAGCGTAATTTTGGAGTACAGAAATAAGCACTATACATGTATATTTACAGATGTAATATTTGAAGTTGATATTTTGCATACCTGCAGGGAATCCTTAACACACAGAGCAAAATGTTTTCTAGTAATTTTTCTCTTTTAACGAGAATCACAAGTAAGAACATATTACTGGGATATCAATCAACAGCAGAGTCGGTTTTTATCACTCACCTAGGGTGTTGTATTTGACTATGATACTGAGATGTGTTGTTCCTTTTAAGATCTTTTCAGCTTTTTCATTTGTTACATGCTCAAAGTTGTGTCCATTCACTTCAAGAATCTGAATACAATAAAAAAGTAAAAAAAATTACTATCAAGCATTCATATTGTTTTGTATTTTAAAAAAATCATCATCATCATCATCACCACAATTTTCATCCTCATCATCATAATCATCATCATCATCATTTCCATCATCACCATCATCATGATCATCACCATCACCATCATCATCATCTTCACCACCATTATCATCATCACCACCATCATCATCATCATCACTGCCATCATCATAACCATAATCATTGTCATCATCAGCAGCATTGTCCCCCTATTATCATCACCATTATCATCAGCATAATCCTATCCCACATTCCATGCTCTCTCTCTCTCTCTCTCTTCTTCGTGACCCATTAATTACCTGATCTCCTTTGCGTAGACCCACTTTCTGAGCCTTGGACCCTTTGTCGACTTTGGAGATAAAGATACCCATCTTCTTCTCCCATCCTCCTACAATACTGAAAGCTAATGATGACTCTCTGTCAGACCGGGCCTGCAGAAAAAAAAACAAAAAAACAAACAGACTCATCGATTGTAGAAAATCACTATGCTTATCCCTGTGTATTTTTCTCTTTCTGTGTCATTCAATTTTTATCTATTAGTATCCAATATCCAGGAATTGATAAATACCCATTCCTGTACAAAATGCAGCATTCATCTGACATGATTGAGCAATTATCTAGGATAATAAAAGTGTGATTTGGTGCTTCCTACTGCCCATGCTGATGCTTATACCTACATTTTTGTACATTATATTTTATAAGAAACAAGTAGAAGTATCTCCCAAGATGAAATGTTCACAAGGTCTTCATTTGTTATATAATCGACTTGGATAGAAAAGAAGGAAATTTATGGTTCTGCTCAGATATCTAGGCTCTGGTGTGAATATATTTGGCATTACCATGAATAATTATTATTGTAGAAGACAATAAACTCACCAGAATAACTGTTCTTGGTTTGGCCTTGGCTGCCCCTGCTATATGTAATAACCTGAGTTGACCTGTCATGTTCTGTGTATTCAAACAGTAGAAAAACAGAAAATATATCAAAACTAAAATGGTAAACCACAGCACTTATCAAAATTATTCAATGTGAAAATTTCAAGTGCATATGCAATCCAAAAGCCAATTAAAACAAAGCATTGCAGCAATGTTTTCTTTCTACATCGCAAGATTTTTAAAAAGCAATTCAAGCCTCAAAGCATGATTTCTACTGCAATAATTAAGCTTTCCTCATTGTCGAAACATGTAATCTGAATACATAATGGTACCAAGTTTGAAGCTCAACCCTCTTTCAAACATCACAATAACAAGAGTTTATGCTGGCTTATGTATAGACAAACAAACAACCCTACACTTAAAGCCTCCAGCACAACCTTTGAAGGGTTAAAAAGTTTTTAAACGGAATGCAGAAAAGTGCTTTTCTTTCTTACCTCTTTTTCAAGGTTGTCCTCAAATTCTTCCAGGAATTCTATCATGTCAATGTTGCTCTCAAAGTCATTATAGTAATTGTTCACCCATAGTAGCACCACACGTGTCACCTGTTTAAAATACATTTACATAGATGTGGTCAAGTCTAGGAAACATGAGATTTATATGATATGGAACCACACAAGAGACCTGTACCCAAAAATATAAATACGTAGGCATGGGAAACAAGTAATAACAATAGTATAATGTCCTTTTCTACAATATCATTATTCAACACAGAGTGTGTTCTGAGAAGCCCTTTACATAAAACTGACTGTCAAACTAACAAGCTGTGATGCCAAATCTCTGGGCAAAAATGATATTACTCATTGCACTTATTCATGCTGCAAATTTTCATGTTTTTAATGAAAATTGTTAAGTACAATGGTGTGATATATGACATACTGTCTCTCTGAAGTTAAATAGTAATAAGAATGTCCCTATGAACATCAAAAGTATTCTGAAAATTATCAGCTTGGCTTTAGGAGACATTACCAGCACACAGTGCAATTACCATAAAATCAGCTATTTTGAGCGCATGAAACTTTTGCAAATTTTGCCTAGTGGTCAAGATTTGCAAAAGTTTCATGCCTCAGAAGAATTGAATTGCAATTGCCACCAAATGGAATTTTTGCAACTCACAAACAATTTCTATTCCAGAAAACAGTCATCATTAACATGAAATTTCTGGTTTTATAGTAGCAATTCTGATTTATTTTACCTTATCCCTCATTTCAATGTCATGGAACCAATGAAGAAGACAGCTACATATCTGATGAGGGCTATCCATGTATGTTCTATATGTCATCAGGAAGTCCTCTACATAGGTAGGGTCAATCGGTGAATGGTTGGCAATCAAATGAGACACAAGTCTGTCTGGGGTAGCCTGAAAAAAAAAAAACCCAAAGAAATATTTCAAATATTAACACTTTTACACAAACTACCTTTAGAATGTGCAATGATCAAACACAAAAAAATGGAAGTCAAACTTCAAACTTTGAGGTGGAAATATGTATTTAATTGGATAATAGTGAGTCTGATGGAAGAAAAAAAAAAAAAAAGTTTTTCAAAAATTAACATCTTTGCAAAGGTAACCTTTAGTAGTTTCCATGATCAAATTTTAAAATGGAAGTAAAAATTCAAGCAACTTATGAAGTAGAAGTGAAGACTTATCTCAAGTATTGATTAGGTTCAACAAATTGTACAAAAGATATACTGAAATACATGTAGCAAGAATGCTCATGAAAATTATACAGGAGTTAAAAAAAAAAACATGGGAAGAGAACTTGCCCAGAATAGCAAATAAAACACTCAACACTCAAATGTTTCATTTGCATTTGATAAATCTGACAAGGGGATAATAAATAGGTACCTGGCAATGTTGGGATAATAATAATTGCAGAGCCCTCAGAAAGAGCAATATTAATACTAATGAGGCTACCCTATGTAGATAAATCCATGTTATTATCATTAGTATAAATGTGTTTTATTTGTAATGTCTGGCGGCTTGCATGCAATTTTGGACTAACCCTTTCACGAAAGGAATTATCAAGGGCTAAATTGATCACATTTTGTTCTTCAAATTGATAACAATAATATTTTTCTTTTAATGCTAGATGGTTCTAATAAAATGTAATGTCTTTGAAAACAGCTTATATGGTTGGATCTTTGATGAAAAGTTGGAAAAAATTGCAAATTTTGATAAAAAAACAATGATTTTAAGCCTCTCAATGTGTTGCCAATTAGGGATTTTAAAGCTTATCCTCATTTTTAAAATTCCTAGCATTAAACGCAAGATGGTCATGCAACAAACATGGACATAGTGTGTGCAGAAATTTTTGCTCTTTCTACTCTTGCATCTGGTATATGTTTTAGAGCTCTGAATCAAAAGTTATTGAGCCAAACCACAAAATGTGGTCAATTGTCTCGAAAGGGCTAGATCTATGAACCATCTTCACCTTTATGACGACATGTCCAAATCGTCTTTCATCCAGCACTCTATGTTCCGTCACCATTACTAGCTGTCCTTCCTCTGATATCCTTCTGATATTTTCTTCACCTGTAAAATAAACATTTGAGAAAAAAGAGAACCTGTACCTAAGCAAACTATTCTGTATCCACATCCAATCAGCAAGTTTCTTGGAAATAACACTTGTACTGAACAGAAAAAAAGTATGTGAGAACAAAAAACATCAATGATTTGATAATACCCAAGTTAGTACATGTACATTTCAAAATTGGGTCACATTTCCCTCTCATTATGCCAGTCAAGAGCACAACAGATTCTGTAGATTCCCTTTTAACATTAAGTTGATGAACAGTAAGAAGCAAAAAGAAAGAAAGAAAGAAAGAAAGAAAGAAAGAAAGAAAGAAAGAAACGGAAAGGAAGGGGGGGGGGGGGGGGGAAAGGAAACGTGAAAAGAAAATGATAGGACCCCCTCCCATACCCTCTCTCTTATCAGTGGCCATGATAATTTGCATTTCATCCACCTAAAAGACCAATGTCACCCCCCCCCCCCTCCCGATGACACCAGTGTCCCTTCAATGGCGGAACCCATGCTATGAAACTGCTTGTTAAGAATAACTTACCCTGTGTTAAGATCCTATAGTAATGTTCTTGTGCTATACAGACGAACTGACAGTCGTCTACAGTTGTTCTCATGACTCCGGAATGATGCTGCTTGTCCATTGTCGGTTTCACTCCAAAACTGTAGAAAAGAAAGGTAATTACAGACCTTTTATAATTATTTCATTCAAAACACCATTAAGTTCCATGAAATGGTGCTTTTGCAAGCAAATTATGATGTACCCAGGAAAAACACACAGGTTGTATAATTCCATTGTAACGAATAAAATGTGAATCAAAGGGTTAAGTCTCTTTGATTGAATCTCCTTAATCACATTCATCTAATACTTTCATAATCATTTAAAACTCCTTTACAATTGTACTGCATGAATGCTCAATATGTTTTCTAATATGGTAATTTTTCTTTTATGAAACAAAGTAAAATAAAACTTTGTCCATAAAACTGTAAAATATAAACAGAAAGAAAAAAAAAGTTTCAGGTCTGAGCCTTACATGTGTTTATTAGAAAATGTTAATTCAAACAGGAAAGGGTGACTGTGATATCCTACATACGAATTAAAAATTGTGTTCATGTAAATTTCATCCTGTCTTGCCATCAACATAATAGTATATTTCACATATCATGAATGTTTTCACATCACTTTCCTCGTAGATTGCATTCACCTCGTAATTAAAAAATAACTCTGGAGTTGATTTCATCCTCCTGTAACTGACTACCTGTCAATCACAGAGCATGGATGAAATAGCTCATTGTAGATTACATCCATGGCACCCTGTTTCATATTGCTCATTAACCAATAACAACAGCCAAACTTCTATTACAAATTTGCTCCCAGCCAATCAAATGCAGTGATTTCAGTAGCTTATATCAGTAGCTTATATCAACTGGTGTATCTTGTTATTGATAGCAAGTTTTATGAAACAGGGCCCTGCAGTAGATTTCTAAACATGCATGAAGTAACCTTGAAAGGAGAGCACAGTTCTTCATGACTGATTTCTTTTCTTTTTAAGGATTTTAATTGTCTTCATATCCAAATATCTTTTTATTTTAATATGAAGTAAAAGATGTTAATACATTTGTACATGTGCAAGAAGAAAGTTCAAAGGCGCAGGAAAGGTAAAGGTGGAAAGTAATCTGTTTGAAAGTCTGAAAGAGTTCACTTTCATGGTTTCACGTAATACTGGAAAATAAGAATAAAAAGAGAGAAAAAAGAGGAGATAAGAGAGAGACAGAGAGAGAGAGAGAGAGAATGAGACAGAGAGAGACATAGAGACATAGAGACAGAGAGAGAGACAAAGAGAGACAGAGAGAGACAGAGAGAGACAGAGAAAGACAGAGAGAGAGAGAGACGGTGAGAATTCAAGTGTTCTCTTTCCAGAGACGAGGTGGTTAGAAGTATATCACTATGAAAGAGGAAATCTATAATCTTAAGAAAAGGAACTACATCAGTGGAAGAAATAGAAACTGGAGGGGACAAAAATTTGTGGGGAGAAGAAAAAGAAGGAAGTAGGCACGTGCACATTCACAGCATGTGATGTACACGTATATTAGATTTCAGACAAGCACTCAAAGCAAGGATATCTTTCCCCACAAGATGTTCTCTTACCTATCTCCTAAGTGCAGTTCATCTACACTTCCATCAGGCTTGGATACTTCTACATGGCCATTCAGTATAACAGACCAAGAATCAAGCTAAAGAATAAAAAAAAAAGAATAGGGAGGAAGGAAGGAAAAAACAATGCTTGTTACATTGTTACATGTAACATTATCCACAAAGAAAAAATAAAAAATAATATGGATACTATCTGGTATTAACTACTCACATAATTTGCGAAACATGTCTAAAAGTGGTACAAGTCTAAAATTTCAATTTTTTAAAGATCAAACATATCGTCTGTTTAGAGCTGGAAGGGCGTTAACTAATATACTGTAACACAGAGTTAATGTCTTTCTTGCTCTCAACAGACGATATGATATTCTTCTGACAAAGTGCTCACGTACGGAATTTATCAACAGAAAATGAGATGCAGGAATCTGTATGTCTTTCTCCATCTTAATTACTTGACATTCTATAACGTATTATCTATATTTCTTTAATTTTTTTGTCAACACCACCCTGAACTATTTTTCATCTTTTAAAAATTTTCTGTCATTATCTAATTTGTCTCATCTTCCTGTCCATTGTTAGATACCACATACAGTAGGTCAGTATCCTGTAGAACATCATTAGGTTAACAGGAATCATGACATATTACAAAAAAACCACAAAATGCGGAGCCTAACCCGCAAGATCTAACTGAAAGTACCAGCTAAAATGATAAGCAAAGATGGTGGTTAAAAATATTTGTGTAGTATCAAGCATTCAATATGTATTTCTTAGATTTTTTATGGTTAATTGAATAAGAATAATGAGATTATATAACACAGTTTCTTATATTTCAAATATGTCTTTGATTCATGGGCGCAAATCCTGAGGGGGACAGGGGGACATGTCCCCCCACGATTTTTAAGATAGGCCAATTCCCCCCCACAAAATCTGATAACCTCTTTTTTTTTTGCTTGTCAGAGAATTTTTGAGGAAAACTAGACCCCAAAAATGTGATAACCTTTTTTTGCTTGTCAGAGCATTTTGGAGGAAAACTAGACCCCAAAAATGTGTTAACTTTTTTTTTTTCCTTTTCTTTTTTTTTTACTTGTCAAAATTTTTTTCCAGACATTTCGGACAGGTACAAAAGTTAAATCATGTGGTGACCACCCCCCCCCCGTATTTCAAAATGGATTTGCGCCACTGCTTTGATTTACCTCTTCGCCATCTTTCATGACAACTGTCCCAGCCTTACTGACGACTGCAAATACCATGACAGAACACAGTGCTCTCCGCACTGACATTGTCATGTTGGCAAACGCAGGCAGGTGACGCATGAAGTCTAGTAATAGTTCTGAAGAAGAAGAATAAAACATATAAAAATGGTCAAAAGTTCAAATATCACTATGCTATCAAATGTCACAAATGGTACATTATCTGATCTCTTACTACTTCTAATAAACTGATTAATCATTTACAAAATTTGTTCTGGATGACGTGTCACTATCAACATTCAATAGCTATTTCTTTTTTTACCTCTACAGACTTCGGATTTTTCTGTTCCTAGCATTCTGATATATGACCCTGGAAAAATGGTAGACCAAAAGAAGCACCTAAAAATGTCTAAACTGTTTTTCAATGTCAAAGTTTTTTAAGACTTGCGCCCCTAGGCAATAGAATCCAGGATCTGCCTTTGTTACAATTATTATCTTTAAAAATCAGGGTTTCATTATAAATTTTACATAAGGGAATCTTGTAATGAGAGGGGGTAGAGGTTACTGGCATTTTCAATCTCAAAGCATATTATCTGCTCTACTTTTATTATAAGCCTGCAGACATGATATGTCACAGGTTAGTTTAGACGAGAATCTACTTAAAATTACTTCAGCTCAGCTGAGGTATTGCTTTTAATCTCTCATGACAATTCTAGTCACGCAATACTCCTAGGAAATGTAGTTTCACTGACACACTTTCCGATTGGGGTACCATCCCGCGAGGAAGCCTGTCTTCCGTAATCATTGTTAGCAGCAAATTGGCAACAGGACAGGAGTTAAATAGAATTTAGATTGTGCAATAAACTGGTTTCTTCTACAAATTAAAGTGATAAAGAGCACGTTTCATAGCTATACTGGCAGAATGAGCAAAGGTATTTGATGTCTCGAACTTGCCCATTTAAGCTCAAGTGAAAATATAGGATTCTCACTATTTCCTATTAAAGTCGATAATTGAGTGAAAGGAAATAAAATCCAATGATAACTGATTCCAAAAGCATTCTCATTTCTACATCCCCCAGAAATTTTTTTATTTCTGTAATCATCTCATAAAGCCAACATATTTTGGAGTTATAAGTTCAGGGCCGTGTAACATAAAGCTTTAGATTGATCGTACGATTGATTTTTTTTTTAGATTGATTTTTACGATCAATCCCATTGACTACAATGTACAATCAATCGTAAAAATCAATCGTAAGATTAATTCAAGCTTTATGTTACAGGGCCCAGATCAGGATTTTCAAGTATCTTTGAGTGTGGATGATATTGTTATAAAGATATGAATACTTTTAGCTACAAATTACGCCACATAAATGAAATAATCTACAATGTTATCATATTTATAGCTACATTTTGCTCAACATCAAACACGCGTGAATTGTTGATGGATTCAAGTTTTCAACGTTACATTCACATTTTCAGCTTTAATGTTGTAGCTAAGTCAAGCACCACCTTTTCTGGGACAGTAAGAGTCATAACTGCTTCCAAGAGGTTTCTGAGTAGTTCTTAAAAAACAGTCACATCCTGCTCATGTCAAATCATTTAAATCGTCATTCTAGCTGTTCTCAGGAAAAAGTCTTCCATTAAAGGCAATTTTTAGAAGTCATAAAACTGACTATATTATAACCATAATTATATGATATAATACAATAACATGATGGATATCACTTTATGCAAATTGTTTACTTTACTTCTTATGAAGTTTATGAAATATGCTTTTTGTTTTCTGCAAAAGTTTGACACCTCTAAATAGCAAAATCAAGGCCACATTTCTGGTTTGGCACGGTAAGTTTGGATTCATATTCCCACATAATATACCACATGCATTAGCTGAAAGAACACTAATTTCTGCATTAATTCTATCCATATTTTGCGGCATTGCTTAATGTCATATGATCCCACGGATTTCAGAAAGAAAACAATGCTTCAAATATCCAAATCGGCAACAATTTGACTAGACTTTAAAAAAGAAATTCACTCTCCCTGAGAGATTTCTTACCTATTTCATCCTCTGTCCGATGCATTGGATCTTTCTCCAGACAGTCTCGTACAAGGTCCCTCACAAGAAGAGACTGAGGAAGAAAAAGAAAGCAGGATTAGTACAGTTTATTCAATCTCTCAAACTGTTCTGAATGTGATTAGAAAATAATTGATATTAAATCAGTGGATAGATATCAAACCTTCATAAAACATAAATCTAGCTCATGAATATACAAATTTTATATCTGAAGGTATTGCAGTTTTTTTTTTCATTTTCTTTTTCTTTTTTAATAAAAATATCCAGTTTTCTGTATAATTTCTATTTTGTTCAATAATATATTTCAAAGTCCATGAATTGTTTTATATAAATAAGGCATTCAATAAATCCACTTAATAAAATACTGACTACATTTTAGCAGAATTCCACCTGAATATGATAAAAAGATTGTCCTCAATTGTTCATATCTCTAATCAGTGTAATACTATGATTGAAATATTACTAACTATTGAAATACTATTGAATTATTTAAATACTAATCAAATACTATTGAGATACTATTTGAAATGATCTTGAAATACTATTGAATTATTTAAATACTAATCAAATACTATTGAGATACTATTTGAAATGATCTTGAAATACTATGAAATACTATGAAATACTAGATTGAAATGATTTTCTCTATTTGTATGATATCCAATACTATCTACTATTAATTAATCTAATCCCTGAGATAAATGTCATATTTTTCACTATTTTACCCCTGATTCACTAGACTCCTCTTCATCTGAGTCTACAGTACTCTCAACTAGCCCGCTCAGATCCAGGTCCTGGTTCTCTGCCGCTGAATAGATATCCGAGTAACTACTACTCATACTGCTATGC
This sequence comes from Heliocidaris tuberculata, assembly GCA_025618425.1. Classification (NCBI taxonomy): domain Eukaryota; kingdom Metazoa; phylum Echinodermata; class Echinoidea; order Camarodonta; family Echinometridae; genus Heliocidaris; species Heliocidaris tuberculata. The sequence goes on from CM046851.1 coordinate 13,956,409, forward strand.
ATGGAGCTACGGTCCCCGCTGCTGACGGTATGTGTTGGAGTGTTGTGGGCGGAGAGTGCCATCAGGTGACGAGGATGGGTGTCGGGGTTGTTATCCATAATAATCTGGACATCATCAAGGTCCTTTTTGTTGTATTTCTATAAGAATGAATTAGAATGTTTATTTGATTTTATTGCACTGGAAGATAATTGACAGTTGGATACATGTTTATTTATTTTCAAAATTTGAAGCACATGTATTTTGAATGTACATGTAATCAGTTTCATTTTGTCCCTGAAAATATTTACTTTTCTAAATCAACTGTCATAATGAATACACAATAATATTATTTTGTTCATTGTACGCTCAAACATTCCCAATATCAAAAGATATTGGGAACAATTTTTTAAAGTTAAGAGTCATTCATTCCTAGATTTTATAATCAAAAGGAATCGAAATTCACATTTGCCACCTCAAAAAACTTATCCACACAAAAGGACAATCAAATATTTTAAAATATTTGTTCAAAATCATGTTAATACAGAATCAAGACTGCATGTTAGAAGAACATCTGGGTAAAAGCAAAGGAGAACAACTTGAAATACAAAGCAAGCATGTGAAATCAAAAGAATTCAAATGCATGAAGAAATTAAAAGAGAAGCAAAGGTAAAATCAATCATGTTAGTACAATCATATGATACTTAATTCTTTTTTTATATACACAGAAAGTATGAAAGTAGAAAAATACCCAGTTCATTTTTTTCTCAATAAGATTGCTAAATGTGAAGGGATATGACACTGGGAAAGAAATTATTGGGAAATTAGACAGCATGAAGGTTGTATGTAAAATCTGAGCAACCATGCATATTACCCAAGGTCTGTAATGTACGAATATCCAATGCTACCATGATGTAGTTTCTATTTGAAAATTCTACTGTTTACATGTGAGGAGTGGGGGGAAGGATGTCATATCTTCCCAACTCATATGTCATCACACTGTTGTTTCTATATATGACATTTTTACAATTTGATTTTGGGGGGAGGGGTTTCAAATCTTCCGATTCAATAGCACATTATACCATCATGCTGTAGTTTCTATGTGACATTTTATAATTCAATATCAGGGGGAGGGTGGGAAGGGGTTTCAATGTCATTTCAATTCAATTTTATTTCGCAAGATAAAATCAATATACATAGTAACGATAAATTAAAATATATACACAAAATTATGCGGGGCTTTCCATAAAGGTTAAAAAAACCTGTAGTATTTGGAATGTAGCATGTTGCATGATATACTATCCTGCTGTATATTTTGCATGACATTTTAACAATTTGCATGGGGGGGGGGGGGGAGGAGGCCTGGGGGAGTCATATATTCCATCTTAATAGCATAATATACCATTGTGCTGTGGTTTCTATATGACACTTTTATAATTTGTATGGGGGAAGAGGTGTCACATCTTCTAATTTAATAGCACACTATAGCATGATGTAGTTTCCATGAGAGTTTAACAATTTAATTGATGGGGAGGGGTGTCACATCTTCCAACTTATGAGAAAGATGAATTATAATATTAAATAATATATCAAATTTTCCGTGATGTATATTGACAGCATTTTTGAGAAATAACGTAAATTTCTATAAAAAATGTAGATAAGTGATATTGAAAGTTCCAAATCAACAAGGGTATCACAGAACTAAGAACTAGAACATGTGAAGTTAGAAATTGTTATTTGGATGTAAAAAAATTCATGAGGGAATAAATGCATTCTTTGACAAGCACATGTTAGAAGACTTGTAATGAATGATTAAAAAAAAGAAGTAACAAACAAAATATAAAAACAAAGTCAGTACATGAAAATGAGTGAAAAGGAAAGACACAATGTATGAAAAAGTGGAAGAAAGACAATTTGAGAGAGAGAGAGAGAGAAAGAGAATGGGAGGGGGGGGGGGGTGTTACGGAAATATAGATAGAGTCATTTTGTTACTGTTAATTGGGTAAATGTTTCCCAATAAAACTAACCTCTTTCACTGTATTAAAAGTGCATATAAAGGTCAATATTTCAATGAATATTTGTGTCCACTTTTCAATAAAATAATTCATTATCATTCCAGACATAGAATACATGAAATATGTAAACTGCATTCGTGAAAACTACACCAAACAATCTCTGTTGACAGGAAATATATTGCCATTTACATATAGATCATAAGGTTGTTTACTTTGAATTGTATTATCCTCCTTAAAGTTGACTGCTCTCATTTAAGTTTAAAGTACAGTGGCATTGCTATCTATTTAAAGAATTAGTATAAAAAATTAGTATCAAGTGTTTGAGAATTAGTATCAAGAAATAATGTTATATTGCTACTTACAATGTTAGTGTCTACAGAGTTTGAACAATAAGCATCATGATTTATGACCAATAATTAAATATTTTTAGGTCAAATAACATTTTAAAGACCTATATGGAGTAAGTAGACCTTCTGAAACAGAATAAAGCACTTTCACTTCACATATGAACCTGAATGAAATGCAGCAAGAACACACTTTCAGTGAATCGGATTAATGTTCCATGGGATCAAGTGTTCAATCGATTAAAGCAGCTATCATTACAAACGTTCTCTTTCTGTAATTATTTTGTAGAGATTACTTATATACCAAAAAAGAAAAATGTGTCTATTTCTTTAAGACATGTATCAAATTTTGCATAGTTCAGAAAGAGTGCAATACCACATTTCATAGATCTACTCAATTCCAAGTAATGTTCATAATATTTCTCCTCAAAATTTTACAGAATTGCATTATTATTGTGTTATAGTCTCTATTTCAGTTTTAATATCAACCCAATTTTAATATTCGGATTTGTATTCATGTTTTGTATTTAATTATTTTGTTATTGTTATTATTATTTCATATGTTATTTTTCATCTATAATCAATTTTTATGAATTTCTGCAATGTAAACATGCTAATTTCAGCCCTTGGGCTGCCAATATGTATTGAATTTTATATGAAATAAACCATTACTTGAACTTATATATAAAATTGTAGTAATTTTGTAAGATTACTATCAAAATTTTGCAATACTATGTTAAGTGCATAGGGAAATTTTTAAAAGCATTATGCACTATATAAGAAACTATTATTATTAGTAGTAATATTATCTTCATTATCTTTATTATTATTATCATTATTATTATTATTATCATTATTATTATTACTATCATTATTATTATTATTATTATTATTTTCATTACTATTACTATTATTATTATTATTATTATTTCAATCTGTCTTTTAGTAAATTTTGAATTTAAAAAAATGATCAATGCTATCCTTTCACTTATTCTTTTGGTAGGACTTTGCCCAGAAGCTGGAAAATGGTGTAGAGAAATGGTGTACAGGAAATGGTGATAAGTTGTAAGATAGCCTCCTTGGATAAAAAGTTGCATTTAAAAGCAACTTACAAAATTAAACCCAAGTCTAAAATGTGATCTTAATTGGTTGAAAATCAAGTAGTGTTTAATATCTTAAGCTTCTTTTATATGCAACTTTTTATGCTGGATGGCCCTCTGCTTTCTCATATGAATGATAATTTGCGAATGGCTAACACACAATGGGGATAATATGAAAAATCACAGCATTCATTAAACACACAGTGCATTTGATAACTTTGCCATAAACAACACGGCATAAATATGTAACACAACAAAAGGAGATAGTGCACATAGCACTTGATGGGTGCATTCATTTTGCTTTAAACCACACAAAAAGGGGGGCAAAAACTTGGTGCAAGAATGCTTGAGCTCTTTGGCCATGCATACTCACATGTACGCGTTCAGATTCGACAAATTTAATGACAGGTTCAGGAAGCGTGCACCAAAAAAGAAAAAATCATATCGCGTCGAAAACACAGATACGCAGTGTGTATCAAAAGAGAGAAGAAAAGGAAACAACAAGAAAAGCAAGATCATCATTAAACAAACAGGATAACAGTTTGTTGAAAGTCAACTGAAAGAAAACAGACATTTCAAGCATGCAAGAACTTCTCGATTAAGATATCCACACACTCTGAAAAATCAAATTTAGCAGTAAAATCCTACAACATATAAAATATATAAAATTCAAAGTGCAATCATTTTTGGGGTTTTTTTTTTGTTTCAATGTGCTATGAACTACTATAATAGCCTTGGTGATGATAATATATTCAACTGATTGTTTTCTAAGCTTCCAATCTATAGAAGCAGGGCAGATGCTAGAAAACAGAAAATGGTGCTTGAATTATTTTCATGATGGATGATCAACTAGAGCACTGGCATGCAGCAAACATTGGGGGCTAACAATAGCAGGGGCTTATGGTATGGAAGAAAATAAACACAGTAAAGGGAGACATCTTCACTCCTTCAACCAGTGACAAAATTATAACTCTAAATTTATTAGTCCCTACTTGTTCCATTTCGTGTATGGGGATTCAAGAACTATGTTACTTAATCTAGTTCAGGGGTTCATTTGGAAATGTTCGACAACTGAACAATTCCTTCGCCACGGCAGGGTGTTATAAAGCCACTTTAAATGAAAATGTACTTGCAAGGTTGTATCAAAGGGGGAAAAAAAGTCGACCATGCATGAAAAAGAACTTTTTCTTGCAAGGCGAACTCTTGAAATATCAAATCTGAAGAGAGGTGGCCTAGATTACTAGATTTTGCGCATATCTACCATTTGTGTTTTTCAGTATATGCAATTTTAAGCCAGATAATGTAATTTGTTTGTGACAATTTTGGTGGCTTAAACAATACAATGAAACAAGTCTAATCAAGACAATTAATTCAAATAAAATCGCCAAGTAAGAAAAAAAAATCCTATGTATTACACGATCAACCACTCAAAATATCATCTACGCAGTGCATCTCAAAATGAAATTTTCCTCTCGGTACCCTTTATAATCTATAATTTAGGGAAATAAAAATCGTGTGAATGTATATGTGTAAGTGGTGTAGTGATCTGGCTGTCTAGTCAACAGCCATTTCCTCAGACTATTTGGCTGAAAATTTTATGAGCAAAAGTTACAGATTCAAAAAATCACATTTTACTCCCTGATATATATGTGTGATATCAAAAAGGCAATCAGAAAAACTTGTGCTAATGAAGATGATGACCTTTAAAAAGGCCTTTTGTAGATATGAGTTGATAAATTATACAAAATATCTTAGTAATGTCTATGGAATTTCTATAAAAAGAATTGGGCACTCAAGTTTATCCTAATTCGACATTTAAATATGGAAGCCAAAGACCAATATTCGACTAAGACTTAAACCCAGAGTAGGGTCTTAACAAATGAAGCTAGACCGATGTCTAAGTTTTCCTACTGTCTAACAGAACTTTAGACCTTGCGTCAGGTTTAACTGAATCCGCAGGAAACGGGCCAATATGTCTAATGATTGAAAACATCTGTGGGGAGGCAATACCATGCAAAACACTTCACAGCACTCTTATCCATGTACCACTAAAACTTATAATGTAACATGATAAACATAGTCCTTCTAAGAAAACAGATCCTACATCACACCTTGACTAAATATATGTACTGGTACGTAGACACAACTTAAATCAAAGCATCTATTTAATGTTGTGAAAGGAAATGATAATTCTCTTATTGTCTTTCATAATATATCACATCCAACCAGAGGTGGTGATATAATGCTTGTATTTTTTATTTCCTTACAATATAATGATATAATCATGTCTCCAAGTATCAATTTCTCACTGGCTACAGTCTGGCTGTATTTCCTCTCTCTCTTAAAGGACATGTAATGGACACGGAGTTTAGAGAAAGTGAAAATGAAGCAATATGTATTCTAACAATTATGCTCAATGCACTGTTTTACTGAAAATTCAAATGTTGACAAATACTACCCCAAAAGAATAAAATAATTATCATATTAGTCCATTTTCATCACCGTCATATTCTTATAATCAAAGCTAAAAATAATTCCCTTCACTCCCTACAAAGCAAAGCACCAATATACATTTGTTACTCTCCACCCAGGTGAAGTAAATAGGTACCCCGGCAGGAAGAAATTCCATGAATACTTGAGTGCCTTATCTCGGTTAAAGTTAGAGTAATAACAGTAATCCACATTTTGTATCCTCAGGAAAAAGCTGTTTATGAATGCAACTATTGTTATCATTATCATTATCATTATCATAATCATTATCATTATCATTATATCTCAAGACATTCAGTCTGTGAATCAAAGACAGAGTATACCTTTAAGACCCGAAACCCAACCTTGTTGTATACACTCTCAAAGACTTAAGTATATTGCCTGGTAGTTTCACATCATATTTCCTTGTATCCAGTTCCCCATCTAGCGCTACACAGACCTGTTTTCCTTATATCCTTCTGTAGAGACAAACAACTAGCATAAATTTAAAATGTTATACCCTACTCCAAAACCACAGAAATACTCTTTATAATGGACTCCCCATCTAGACCTAGCTCTATACACAGACCTGTATTCCTGTCTCCATCTATAGAGACAAAACACCTTGCATTAAAGGCCAAGTCCACACTAATATCAAGTTGATTTGAATAAATAGAGTAAAATTAAACAAGCACAACAGTGAAAATTTTATTGAAATCGGATATAAAATAAGAAAGTTACGGCATTTTGAAGTTTTGCATTATTTCTTGAAACAGTGATATGCATAACATGGGCGGTATGCAAATGAGTGAACTGATGATGTCACACACTCACTTTTCCTTATGTATTTTATTATATGAAATATCATATATTTCAATTTTTTGCTTCAATAATGTAAAACATGGTTTGACTCCTTATGGAACATGTAAATTCATCATTATTGGAACTTATTTTGATAAAAGGGAGAGACTCTTTATGATCACATCCATAAAAATTGAAATATTTGAAACTTCATATAATAAAATACATAAGGAAAAGTGAGTGTGTGACATCATCGGTACACTCATTTGCATACCGCCTATGTTATGCATATCACTATTTCAAGAAATAATGCAAAACTTCAAAATGCTGTAACTTTCTTATTTTAAATCCGATTTCAGTGAAATTTTCATTGTTATGCTTGTTTAATTTTACTCTATTTATTCAAATCAACTTGATATTAGTGTGGACTTGGCCTTTAACTTATATGTTATCTCCTAACAAAACCCCACAGCAATACTCCTAAAATGACTCTCCATATAGCACTACACAGACTGGTATTTTTCCCCCATTCCTTCTATACAGACAAAAAACTCGCATAAAATTGAAACATTTTCTATATATCCTAGTCATGAACCATCCCAATACACCTGCAAATGACTCTTCATTTAGCACTACACAGAATTGTTTTTTTTTTCTCTCCAATTCCTTCTATACAAACAACTTGCATAAACTTAAAATGTTATATATCTTAGTCATAAACCATCCCAATACACCTGCAAATGACTCTCCATTTAGCACTACACAGAATTCCCCTCCCCTCCCCCCCCCCCTCTGCTCCCCCCCCCCCCCCCCATGCCTTCTATAGAGGTAAAACAACCTGCATAAACTTAAATGTTATATGTCCTGGAAAAAAAAAACAACCCACAGCAAGACTAATGAAAATGACTTGATGCAAACAACTTTCAATCTACACCATACATGACATCACACAAAAGAATTAGTTGGTATCTATCAACTATTCAGAATATAAAAAAGAAAAAAAAATGAAATCTTGGGGAGAACACCAATAATTTGTTTATACCATCTCAGGAACATCAAGTTTTCCCCTGTTTTTCCTAAATATAGGAAATAATGATATTCTCCGCACCTGAAAAGGAGTTACAAACAAAAAAAGGATGGGGGCAACCCCTAAATCTTATGGTATGTCCTAACAACTGTGTCAAATAAACATACATATAAATTTATCCATTAAAAAGAATATTATATAAAACATAATGGTTGCCAGTCTATAACATTTAGGTGTTATATATCACTCAGATTAGGTGACATTATAAATAGATTTGAGTGGGAATGAATAACAACATTTTACAGCTAATTCAGGCGAAGGATGGACATAAATGAAATGCATGTTTCAAGAATAGTCAAGTACAACTGATGATAAAAACATAATTATGTTCAAATTCTGATATAGTTACTGGCTCCAAATAATTTTATTCCTCACCTTGTAATTTGTTTTTAATAAAATCTATTTGAAATATATTTTTCAATAATCATGACTAAAATCTCATTCTTTCATCACTTAATAAGCATGAATATGATAGAAAATACAATATACACTAATAAAAATCAAGCAGTGATACAGAAAAAAAATGTCAAAAAATAAACAAAACAAAACACTTCTGTCCAAAATTATCAAAATCTAAACTCATGCATTACAAGGGGGTTGCTATATCACTAGCAAATAAGGACACAAGTGTGCATATTGTTAGTAGAATGTCAAATCACTTATATTGGACACTGCTCTAATTTTTAATTAGATTCCTCTAACCTACTAACGCTTCTTACAATTCAACTTCAAACCTCGTATTGTCTGTTTGGAGCCAGAAGGGCATTAACACATATACTTTAAAAACAGAGTTAATGCCCTTCTAACTCTCAACAGAAGATATCTTCTCTCTTAGGAGACATTTCAAAGCTCTTTATTTATTTGGTATAAACTTCGACCTAAAAAAAATGAAAAACATGCTGTCACTTGAAAACAAACATTTCCTAATCTAACCCATCTACATCTTTGTAAAAAGATTTAATCAAAGATTAAAAGATTTGAGAGAATGAGAGAATGACGACAATTTGATTATATCTTGATGAGGAACTATGAATAAGGAAGGAAACTGTCAAGAAAAGAAATATCTAATTGTAAACAAAAAGTACCAAGCCTCCATCCACAGCTCTCAATGGTCTTTTCCTGATAGTGTCTTTACATTACGAAATAAATTTCATATCATATTTCTGAATCTTTAGTCGAGTGTTTCATCACCTGATCTTCAATTAGTGTAAAGTTGTTCAGTCAAAACGATCAATTCAATGGTTTATGAAAACGGAAGGGATACTGAATATTGATGTATGCATTCGTGTATTTAGACAAAGTCAAAATGATCAATTCAATGGAGATATTGAATATCGATGTATGCATTCATGTATTTAGACACAGACTCAGTATAAATAAATCCCTGCATCAATTTGTCATGTATCTTTAATGTTTGTTGATGAATAGTAAGAGTTGTGTTGCTTATATTTCGTACCTCTTATTTAATGCTCACACAGCAAGGTTTACTTTTTGAAAAAAATCCTGTAAATCCTCGTTAGTGTGTCATTTGCTGTCTAATATCATTGCTGATACCGAGCATTATACTATTAACGGTAACCCCTTCCATGCCATGGGTGGTAGTCCCGCCCAAGAAGTGTTGAACAATGTGTTTGCCACTGTTTGGACTAGGGTGGTCTAGTGTTTAAAAATTTGGGGTCAAGAGGGGTCAAGCTAATGAAGAGTATCCTATCATCGATCTACATAACCTTCATATAGAATCTTTAAATGGAAGAAACCTGCTTTACCCTCTTCTTATTCCATATGGGAATATAGTAAGTACTGTCAAATATACCACACATACTGTCAGAAATTGACAGGAGCTCATTTCATTCTGTCTATACCTCACAAAAATGTCTTCCTGGATACTCAGAAACTATATTTCTTTGACCTCTTCTCGAATCGATCATACAAATTTGATACTTTCTTTTCACAACTTACTGGTACGTTGGCACGCACTTATTCTATCTGGACACTGACACTATCCCTACGTACCAACATCTATAGAGTTTTCTACACTGTGGCTCGTATTCAAAACAGTGAAGTAAGTTAAAGTTTGTTAAACGTGGGTGAACTTTGTCCACTGATTAATGGAGTGTCAAGTGTAACCACCCTTTAAGTTGCTGTTAGTTCAATGTCAATGAAGAAACAAATGGACCTGGTCATGAAATGCAAGTGATATATCGACTACATAAGAACATGACTTTTGTTTGTTCATTTATTTACAGATTTATGGTAATTATAATAATATATTATATTATATAGAATGAAGAGTTTGATACTTGGCACTTCATAAATCATTGGGCTATTTCTACCCACTAAGTCAGGGTTTAAACTAGGACTAAAGTAAGTATTCTTTTATGAATACCAGCCTACGTACTGAAAAAAAAAAAAATTGCAATTAAAAGTTACAACTCAGTGGGGAAAAAAAGGTAACCCCGGACATACAAAGTGCCTAAATTCAAAGTTCAGTCAAAGCATATTTGCCTTTGAGGAAAGCATTATTACTCCAGAAAAAATATGAACACTATCAGTTTCATAGAAGCTCCAACAAAGAAATGTGTCAATCGATTGCCTGTAGAGAATTATGATCTGAATTTAGAATAGATCAAAAATAATAAGTCATTTAAATATTTATAGAGTTAATGTGCTAAGCCAACTTATTACAACAATTTGAAAACTTTTTGAAATATTTGAGACTTTTTAAGGTCTTTAATACAATGTAGGTCAACTGTTCAATTGTTAATACTTATAAGCAACTTCTTGCTAATACTTAGCTTTGTAAATAGAAATTGATTTAACAACACAAAAGAATACTCACGGATAAAGAAATATAACAACACTGGCATTGAATATGTCACCAATCCCATAATATATCCCGGTTATTCTGCACGATTCTGACTGTGTTTAGATTCTGAGTTTGGGTAAATATTCAAAAGTATCCTCAAAAAGATATGTTTGTGGATTGCGAATCACACTCACTGCTTTCTTATCACAGGGAGTTGAACAATACCGGATGGCAGGAATTACTTGAGACCTGATATGTATTGATGTAACTAAATTCTCTGAAAGCAACTTTTCAAATGAAATTGAAAACCATGGTGAACTCTGATTTTCTAGCCGACATTATACATACCAACCAGAAACCTAATCAGTGGTGCGCTTTGAAATGGATAGTTTACGGGTGTAGGACCACTTTCTTTTTGGACATAGGCCAGTGGAATGTCACGCTAATCTACTCAAATAACACATTTTGAACAAATATTGAAGATTTTTCAATATTTGAATCTATTTTACTCATGTAGATACGGGTATGCAGGAAACTTCTCCTTGTACCATGGAACATTCACGCAACACAGACGTGGTCCTCTCCTCATGCTATATGTTGGTAAGAGGACGGACGAGCAGTTTACTCATTCCTTACAGGCCTGTTACTTTCAATACTTGTATAAATGGTATTGGCACTCAATATATAACACTATATTTCATGAAATGGGTAAACTAATTAGTGTTACATGTACCAGTAAACAAATTATCAATTGAATCAATCATATAAACCTTCATGATAGATTAACGATTGTCAGACCTGAACATACCTGGGATTCTTGCCTACATCTGAATTTCTGTTAGATAATTCATCTTGTAGATGATATGCCTACAACCTCTCAGGCTGCTTGACTTTCAACAACTTCTTATGCATGAGAGCTAGCTATTCAACATATTGTCTGTCTTAAGTCCCATCATTTGTAAAGAGTTAACTCCTTCTGGCTCCAAACAGACAATATAATATCCAAGAATCTCCTTTATACTTCCTTCCTTATTCTTACCTCTTTTAAAAATATTATTCATGACATATTACAGGTGAGCAGTTCTATTAACCTATTTAATTTCTATGAATTTGGAGGATACTTGTGACTATCTACCTATCCATGTGCATAGATGTATCTGAGTTAGAGTGCTGGGGGGCGTTTCATCAAGTGTCTTGTCGGTGATTTTTACTGATAAATTTGCTCTCAGCCAATCAGATGCAAGGATTTCAGTAGCTTATAACAGTTATGGCAACTTGTCATTGATGACAAGTTTTATGAAACAGGGCCCTGATGTGTACTAAAGTTGATGACTGACTTAGATAGGGGCTAGCAGTACAACCAATCTAGTCCCTCCCATGAGCTGTTCACATTATACTATTCCTTATCTAGAATGATAAGATTTATGTTTAATCTATTCTGTAAATAACCCTAGATCGGGCTTGTACATGGCTTCACTAGCACAGCAACAATTTATTTGATAACATTCATTCCTCCTACTGACAGTTATGGTACTCCTTGTTTAGAATGAGGGGTAGAATATAATTTTTCAGTCATTATGTAATAACCTTGATCGGACTTGTACAAAGCTTCTCCAGCATAGCAACGACTCATTTAACAAAATGTATTCCCACTACTAAAATAGAAGCCAGGCCAAGACTATAGTAACTATGGGAAATACTACACACTCTGGAAGGATGTATAGTACCTTTAAAGAGGAATATATGAGAACTGTTTGGAAAAAAAGATGGACATCAAGCAAACTACATGTGACATTGCTTTCTTAAAATAAGAAAAAGCTTACAAACAGGGCAGATATACTTGTCATTTAAGTGAACAGGATCTAAAGATAGATCCTGGTCTGAACATACGTAAGTGAAACTACTCTCCCTTCTCCCTTTTCCTCACGTCTAGGCCATATCTCATTTCTATTTCTGCTACGATCCTCCTCAATTCTATCACTGATGCAAGCACAGACACTCAACCAGGATCCATTTCTGCCTGGCTAGTTATGCTGAAGAATGTGCTAGAGTGTACTGGTGTTGAATGTAGATGTTATCTTTTCCGGTTGTAAAAGTAATTAATGAGCACTCTCCTATGTAATGAACAGTTTGCCTCTCTTTCTCAAAACCTAAGAGCAATAGTGATGCAGGCACAAATTTTCAACTAGGATGCATTTCTCTCTGCCTAGAGATACCTAAGAATGTGCAAGGGTGTATTGATATTGAATGTATAAAACATCTTCTTTTAAAAATTATATATTCAGAATTAAATAAAACTCTTTTTATTCAATACTTTTTCCTCCTCTCACTCATTATTTCCGAATCCTAAGAACAATTTTTCTTCACAGTCTTTAGAGATATTACAATACCCATGGGTGGGAATACTTCCTCGATGCCAGAGAGATTGAATATCACCTGTTCTGAGCCATAAGGGTGTTAACGCCCTTTTTACGGGCGTTTCCCAACACAAGCTTTGCTTTTCGGGTTTTCGCCTCCTTCTGTTCTCTGAATTATTTACTATGTACATTGTACTATATGTTGACAGCAATGTTACAAATGTATTATCTCGTTTTATTTTACACTGTTCCTGACGAGAAGGAAATAAATGTTAATTTCAAAAACTCTGTGTTAAATGATGTGAGTTAACGCCCTTCTGGCTGTCAGGAGACGGTGATATGTACAGGATATAAAACCATATAATAGGAACTACATTAATGTAGTTAGTACAGAACTGGCTTACGTCCATCATCTATACAAGCCATTTATCTATCTCTATCTCTTTTATCTCCAACATAGCATCACATACCATTGCAAGCATGCCTTAAAGTTCTACAGCAGACTAAATATTTAGTGAAAGGAGAGGGGCACAAATCAAGGGCCACTTTTAAAGATAAAGTTGAGTTCTGGTCACGAGAATGAATTGTGAAAGAAACTGTCTTAAAGCAATTGGGAAAGGTTGATTATATAGCACATAAGAATTGGTGTATGCTGTAAGGTTTTGGAATAACCAAACTGAAAAGAAATTGACTCAATCCTGCTGAGAGTCTCATGGACTGCACACAGAAATCTGTATATGGTACTATACACAATGTTCGGCCCAAACATTTCGGCCGTTTCTTGTCATATTTTGAATGTGAGGGCATTTGAAGAGCAATCCTTTTCAGGGGACAAACCTACTATGATAATCTTCCAAACTAACATAATAAGAACGAGGAAGCTCACAAATTATTTTATACCTTTCCCAGAACTCAAGCTTCCCTTTAATAACACATGTTGTCATGTATCCTATAAATCATCTATATATAAATCATGTATCCCAAGCCTCTCAATCAAATACAGAAACATCCCTACATCTTAGCTAATGAGAAGGAATAACATTCAAGTCATTCCCCCCACAACTGAGCATGATAAATATACTGATTCAACTCGAGTAAATTTGTTAGCGCTGTAAAGTCACTTGCCATCTTCTACATATCATCTGCCGAGAGCCAGAAGGGCATTAACTCATGTACCTTTACACAGAGTTAACGCCCTTCTGGCCCGGCTTTCAGCTGACGATATTCTAATGGAGATCAATATAAATGGAGGCAATACACGAGAGGCACTTGCTGTGAGGAGAAAAAAAAAAGCAGGGGGTAGGTATCACAGAATCAATCAGTTCCACCCAAACTGCCTGAAAGTGTACATTAAAATGTCGAAGGTGTGGATCAATTCTAAGAACAAGACACTTGCATAGTTTGTATTACAGAATTTTTTTTTTTAAGGATTCTCCTACTCCAGATCAACCCCCCCCAAAAAAAAAACACTACTGTATACAGAAATCATAAATTACCTCATTATCCTATTCTGAGAATTCAATAAACTAAATCCATCTCGTTCATAAATTGAAAAGTAAAATCCATTTGTAAGAGATCAATATACATACCAAAATGGATATATATGATCACTTGTTTGGTCCATTATTTTATCTTCCTACAAAATATGACCAATAGAGTTTAAAGAGAAAAACCCCAAGTCATACATGTAAACTTACAAACTATGGTGCAATAATAAATCATTAGTTTAGATCTATGAACATGATTCATCGGTTACATGTCGTTTTTCCGCAGGTTCATAATTCTGAAGGTTCGTTTTTCCAAAGGTTCGTAATTCCGAAAATGAAATAGGGTTCATAATTCTGAAAATGAAAAAGGGTTCATATATATATCTGAAGATTCGTAATTCCGAAAAGTTATGTAGGGCTCTATTGCATTTTCAGAGTAACAAACCTTCAGAATTATGAACCCTTTTTCATTTTCAGAATTACAAACCCAATTTCATTTGCGGAATTACGAACCTTTGGAATAACGAACCTTCAGAGTAATGCATCAAATGTTCGGAATTATGAACTCTATTTCATTTTCGGGATTATGAACCTCGTGCTATGGCAAATTTGTGTTTCGGAATTACGAACCTTTGCAAAAAACGAACCTTCGCAAAAACAAACCTTTGAAAAACGAGTACACCCCAATTCATCGGTACCCCTGTCACACCAATAAGACCAACAGCAGAACCAACATTAGACTGAACTAAAAACCAGTGTGGTCCAAGACCAGAGGGTCCGAGATCAAGATCAAGATCAAGATCAGACAGTCCGAGATCCAGATCCAGATCAAGATCCGCAGCTCAAGATCGAGATTAAAACATCTGAGATCAAGATCAGATATGTCCCGAGATCAAGATCAAGATCGAGGTTACTGATGCCAATCTCTAGACTGGTCTCGAAATCAAGATCGATCTCGAGGTACCCAACACTGCTAAAAACTTACATTACCCCAAGTGGATGAGGTTTAGTCAATTATCCATCAGTTTGGAAGAGTAACTGGGGTATGACACTGCATTTGGAATTTATCTAAGAATAGAACTGCCATCTTTGAAGTAGGGTAGGAAGGATGTGTATTGTGAAATAGACCCTCACTGACTGCATTTGTAAAACAACATCCCATTCTGTACCCTCAACCCACCTAGAGGCTCGTTCACACACGATACTGTCAACCACGTAAAAAGAAAAACATCGCAGTAAAATAAAATGAAACAAACGTAGTGCACTTGACACTGCTGTCTCGTATAAAACACATGGATACGTGAGTACATCTCAATGTCTTTGTCGCATGCAGCCTCTATTTTCCAATGCCCACTTGCGACTTTTTTTCATTTAAAATGGCTTTCATTTTGCTGCAGCGGTCCTTTGAGGCAGTTTAACTCATCACGTGTGAACGGGCTCAATACATAGGGTCAAGTATAGCCATGAGGTACCCTCCGGCCATCAGCCCCTCCTGAATATGCAGGCAGGATGAGCGAGGGGCTATGATCAACAACACTTAGGTTTAATGGAGCCAATGTTTTACATATAAATGTTTTACATACACACCAAGTACAGAAGTGTTATAAATACAATCATGGATCTGTTTGATTGAATTAAAGATGAGTGGATGGAGAGATTTTTCTTGTTTTTTGTTTTGACAAGAATATGCTTCCAACAAAAGGGTCAATACATGTACATTTGATCTTAAGTCCGAAGCTAATAACTCTCATCCCTCTCCTTACTAAAAGAAAGATTTTGTCAAAAAAAAAAATACAAAATAAAACAAAATCCAACAATAATTGCTCTAAGCTACAATTTATTTGTATTCTTGTCATACAGTGTGCACTGGACTATCTCATAAATGAGTTGACTTTCTTTTTCTCTCTCTCTCGTCTTTCTAACATGTACACATCTACTATGGATAGTAAATGGGTGGGGACAATGGTTTGCATTTCTTTTCAAAGCACTCCTCTCGTTTGGATAATATCTATGACTTTCAGATCATTCATAACTTTAACCCCCCCCCCCCCCCCACTCCTTAAAAGCTGATCATTTTATTTAAACTGTCAGGAATGTTTTTTTGTGTACATTCTAGCCAAAATTGATAACACAGTGCAAAAATTTGCAGGACCATGTCAGAAATATTAAACCACATTTTTTGTTTCCCACTTTCTTTTAAATCTATCCCTCACTAAAATGGTTTCATATTTCCAGTCATCTCAATATATTTCTCTATTTTTCTTTTATTGCTTTTAGTTCGTTTCTTAACTGATCCTCTAAAAATTATCTCTTATTTCAAAACAATCTCAACTTCCATGCTCTTCCTATACATTCTCACCTTCATTTTTTAATGTATTTTCTTTCAGATATTTCATCTTTTCTTGCCATTGACCTCTTGCTCCTTCCTATCTAAAACTTACCTTTCTTAACCATCTTAAAGATACTTCATCCCTTCTGTAGCCCTTAAATTTTAAAGTTGAGCGAGTACGCGATAAATTAAAAAAGAATCATAACTGAAAAATTTGTGCAGATGTAAAAAGGTTTTCAATTTGCTTTGACCTACACTGTATGTAACAACAACAATTTTGTAACACTTTTTTTTTCGACTAGAAAGAAAAGAAGCATATTTTTAAAAATCATTTTCTGATCTTTACTAGTAGATGTACTTGCGTTGATTTCTGAATATCTCCCTCTGTGACAAAAGCAAGATTTTCATTTCTTACAAAGGAGTTATAGAACTTGTGACCTTGAAATTTCATAGGCAGTATCTACAGGTTGTCTAATAAAGCTGTGCAAAGTTTCGCAGAATTCTGAGTAAGTCTGAAAAAAGGATGAAGTAACTTTAACTATCTTAATATATTTCATTCATTCTCTGCCTTTGCCCTTTTTCTTGTGATGTTATACCCCTCTTTAGATGGTCTGGCTTTTCTTTTACATATCTTCAGAAATTACACTCTTTTCTCACATTCTTGTACTTCCTTTCTCTAGACTAGGTACAAGTACCTGGATATGCTCATTGTATGAACTTTTACTCTAAACACAAAGTAAAGTGAAGTATGTACTCTCCTGGGGAGCAGAGGGATTTTCCCCTTGAATTTGCACCTTTACACTTTTCTGCATCAACGAATTGCCTGGAGAAATGGTATTCCTAACACTCTATCAGTACACATTTTCTTGATAAGTAGGTATTCATGACTATCCTTCATTGCACATTAAATTAGACACAAAACATTGCCTACGGCTGTGTGATAGCTTCATCAATCTAGTCCAACCCTTTTGTTTTCTAAAGAAACATGCTACTAAATCTTACAATCTCTTGCATTCTGGTTTGTAGCTCAGGTTGGCTGCTAACGAGAGTCTACCCTTGATAAATGTCTTTTCTGAAGAGGGTTACATATTTCTTCCACTATGAGATTTTCCCAGAAGCAATTCAAAACGGGGGATATGCTACTACCATCTTGTAAAATTAATATAAAAAGCATATCAAAAGTGCAGCATTTCTCCCACTGTACATGTTTTGCCTCCTCCTTTTTAACTGTTCCCTTTCTTCTCTATAATTCTCTTTGCGTCACCCTGCAATCTTCATCTCCCTTTAAACTCTGTCTCTCTGTCTCTCTCTCTCTCCTTGCCTATATATCCCCTATCCTCCCATCGAACTCGCCCCTTTTCTCCGCCTCTGTCACTGTTTCTCTTCTCATTCTCTTTCTCCCGCTTTTACCCAACTATTTCCCATTCATTCAATTTCAAGTCAACAATTTCCTTCCTCCAAGCCGTAGGTCACAGTTTTATATTCCAAGTTCATAATTTTTACATACCGAGGGTTCCTTTTAAAAATAAAACAAGGATGTGATAGGGCACAAACATGAACTCCACAGAAAGTAAGACAGCGTATTTCTTTACATGGAATACTATAAGAAAGTCATCTTCATCTGTCAACCTACCAAGCTTTTCTAATAGTTTTAACGTGGTCTCACGCAACACAACTTATGCTGCACAGTGTGCTGCCACGTTGTGTTACATCATTGCTGCTGTTGTTGGTGCTTTAATTGGCTCTAAACCGCTTTCGGTTCAAATGACATGCACCATTAAAGCCCAAATCAACATCCGCAACAATGGAGGAGAAACACAAGAAGATGGTGGTGCACTGCGCAGCAGAAATTGTATACACGGATACAGCCTTAAGAGAGAGCTTTACAGTGATCGAACATCCTTTTCTTGCGTGAACCGATACCCCACTTGGCACACATATGGAAAGATGAGCGTCTTTCATCTTACAAGATTAGAAAAGAAAAACCCCACCCATCTTAAACGTATCCTTGTTTCTAATGGCTACAGCCCTGTTCATACCTGCAAATACCGCAATCTTGCCGATGTGTCGGTAATTGATTTTCCTTGGTCAACAGAATAACACTGTAACATTGTGGTATTCCACAAAATATCCCCATTCGGGCATCTGTAATTATACAATTCACTTTCAACAAAGATTACTGCCTTGCAATGTGGTTACACATATTTTCCACCGCAAGCTGAAAAGGTTAAGGCTATTTTGTGGAAACTGTTCATATCTGCAAGGTGTCAGTAATAATATTGTATTTTCGTAGGTCCTAACAGGGTAAAAAGTTACAAAATAGTTGTAAAAAGGCATCATTTGGTGGGTACTCATTCGTATCTGCCGCTCACAGTAGCATATCTGTGAAATAGCAGCAACATTTGCGGCTATATTTTAGAGATATAGGTGGCATATATGAACAGGGTTTATCATACAGGTATCATCTGCCTATATCATTACTAGTGTCAATGACATCGACTCATTAGCACGAATCAAGTACTTTCATCTGCTGATTTTTTTTTCATCTCGTTCATTAGAGTGGCTGGAAATGAAATCACGTCCTGCTCAGTGTATATACCATCAGAAGTGGAACCCTGTTAATTTCACCCTTTAGAGTACTGTGGGATTGAGAAATGTCCACTTTGGGTGTCTAATGACATTTGCAGAGAGATGACTTGGCGAAAAATGGAAAAGTGCTTTGAAATTTATGAATGGATGTGGGGAACTGAAGGAACATTGATGAGAAAAATACATTGCAACATGAAATTTATATAAAAGTGAAATTTTGTTCATCATTAGATAACATAAATTATACCTATACAGGGCATTTTAGCTGCAAAATAAAAAGCCGTATTTTGCACGCTACTCTGAATCCGTATACGGAGCGGGCAATATTTGCCATATTGCCCTCTTGCGGGTTTTCCCCATAGACCAATATACTAAAAAAGAGGGCAACATTTTGCTATTTTCCACCCTTTCTTGTCAGTGCGCTTTTATCAAAGTGCATACATGCAGTATTGTGTATGCGTTAAAGTGTACAAAGGCTTAAAACAATGGATACGTGCGGTAACAATTTACATCACAATTGCTTGGCCCAGATTACATACTTGTTACTTGTATAACCTCAAATCCGAGGGACTGACGGGCAAACAGACGTGTTTGTAATTACTACAAAATAAGCATATACATGATAAAGGTAATAATAATAATATTGGCTGGCTCTACTTTCAGTGAATATCGAATATATTGCCCTTAAAAGAACCATATTGCCATCAAACGAACCATATTGCCCTCGTCTTCAACTCGGGGCAATATGATTCTGTTGCGGGCAATATATTCTCATATCCCCCTCAAGGCCAGCCAATATTATATAAATATAACGTCCTAAAATCTCCTCAATCACTCAAACTGAAAAGCTTTAAATGATTCTGATTATCATCATCATTATTATTATTACCGGTACTTCTAATTTTGGTTTCTCTAGAACTCCTACTGCTGTCGGCAGGCATGTAGTGACTATGAAATAATTGCGAATTTGAATGCACTGTTCTAGTTTCTTATACATATTCTGTATTCCCTTGCATATACAATGTTTCATAAGCTTTTTACATATTGTCTGATGAGTGCCAGAAAGGTGTTAATGCTGTATTAACCCTTTCGAGACAATTGACCACATTTTGTGGTTTGGCTCTATAACTTTTGATTCAGAGCTCTAAAAAATATACCAGATGCATGAGTAGAAAGAGCCAAAATTTCTGCACATCCTACGTCCATTTTTGTTGCAAGACCCTATTGCGTTTGATGCCAGGAATTTTAAAAACGGGAATAACCCTTAAAATCCTTAAATTGGCAACACCTTGAGAGATTCAAAATCATTGTTTTTTATCAAATTGGCAATTTTTTTCAACTTTTCGACAAAATTTGTAACCATGTGTATTGTTTTCAAAGACATTACACCTTATTAGAACCATGTAGCACTAAAAGAAAAATATTGCTGTTGCCAATTTGAAGAACAAAATGTGATCAATTTAGCCCTGAAATAATTCCTGTCCTGAAAGGGTTAAAATGTGAGTTAATGCCCTTCTGGCTTACAAGATGATATAACATGTAATATGATACATAGATACTGGTGACAACGCTATTTATGAATGTTTATACTGCCCTAACAGCGTTCCATATATAGATTACACAATTTGATCCTCAGGGGTTAAATTTCTATTTCTGTTCTTTACAACCTTTTATGAACTCTAATTGATTCATACTTTGAAAAATAGCTCGGAATCAACCACTCTGTCTGACTTCAGAAGTTAACTAATTGCTTACATGTATATTTTCGCATCATTTGTTTGTATATTATATTGACCTTTTTATCAAAGTAAAAGAGTGTCATAGCTGTTGATTTACATAGAGGCTATGAATAAAATGAAAGTCAATAAAAAAGATTTTAATCGCAGAAAAGTATACTCATAATGTGAAATGAGAGTTCTGACATTTTGTAAGGCAAGGTGACCTATATCAGAGACTCACTCTGAACAATCAGTAGTCAATGATCGGATTTATGTCCTTCTGTAACTACAGCTAAACATATTGCAGTGCTAAAAATATTCCAATGACGAGGGACATAACATGAAAAGGTCACATGACTGTAACAAATGGATTCCCCCTTTGGCTAGCAGAAGAATAAATGATTGAAAGGAGAGTTCTAGACTTCATACAAGCAACATTGGACTTCTTTATCATAAAAAGTGATGTAATGGTGGTGTGGGGGGGGGGGGACAGTAGTTACTGAAATACGTATGAAATACTTAACATATGTTAGTCATGATCGATGAAAAGAATAAATCTCTGACTAGAGTGTATGTTGTAGGCAAGTGATATCAACATTCCCACTCACACATCCCAAACATTTATTCATTTCTAGGGGGCTACTTGTATTAAATGTCGCGTACTTGCATCAATTATTCACTCGTTCCTCTGCCTTGGGCAATGTTTGACGTCAACCAGGGACCTAACATTCTACCTTTCCATCATGCCCTTAATGAGCGCCCTCATCATCATGTGGGAGGAATGCCATTTTCCCACATGGGGGTGGGGAGGGGGGGGGGAGAGGGGGAGAGAGGGGATTGTTTGAATCCCATAATGTGCCACATCCCAAAGGGCATTTTGACAGGTTTAAAGCACATCATACTTGACATTTAAAAAAAAAAATCCAAAATATTTTTGTTCCTTGCACTTAGTAGCTTATCGTTGATATCAATGGAATGCTCCATGAAAAAGCAAACGTGAAATGGCAGGAGAAGGTTGATTCTATTAACTCCTTACCAGCTTTGGTCGACTAATGGAACAAACATTGGACTGCCGTAGTCAACTTTCATCACACATATTACGTGTATATCATGCACTCCAAACCATGTTGGAGTCCAGGTTTTCGATCCATAGAAAATAAGGAATTACACCTGGACATAAGGAAATTCAAAATGATGAGGCAAATAAAAATAGTCTATTTTACTCTAACAGTGGGGAGTCAATAAGTAGAAGATGTTATTTATACAAAATGTTGCCATCCAGTCTAGGACTGTCGATATATTTGCTTTCAGTCTAGTAGCTCAACCCAATTATTCCTGCAAGTATCGTCTGTTTGGAGCAAGAAGGGCGTTAACTCATATCATTTTACACAGAGTTAATGCCCTTCTGCCTCCAAACAGAGACTATATTCTATGATACTGAAATTACAGACAAGACAGTAATGCACCACACTACTGAATATTATATTATCTCCCGAGAGCCAGAAGGGCATTAATAACACTTTACTTCTAGTTAACATCCTTTTAGCTCTCAACAGACGATATATTCAGCATTATTATCATACATGAAGGTGACTATGATCTGTAGGAACACGTACAGAAGTCTATTCACTGAAAGAGTTCAGAATTCTGTACCAGCGAGGGAGAAGATCAAATTTCACAACACAATGTCAAGGAACATCTGTTACAGTTTAGGTCCTACATGTTGTTATATGATGCTTTACGGGAGAGCAAGGGAGGGGGGGGGGGGGGGGGGGGGGGGACTAATATTCTGGCGTGCTAAAAGCCTAGGTCCTGGGAAGATTTTTCAAAAGATATTTCTGCAGTGGAAACTCACTATAAAAAGGACCTTGGGACCATGAAAATTACCTTGTTATATAAAAAATCTCCTTATATCAGGGTAAAAAAAAAAAAAAAAGAATAGAAAGACCTGGGACCAGCAAAATTACATTGTCATATCAGGAATCTTGTTATATTGGAGCTCTTTATGACGAGTTTCCACTGCATTTTAAATAATTCATTAGGATTTCCATTGCGATTCTCTACACTGAAGCTTTTGCAATGGAATGACAATGGGATTTGTCCTTCTTGTTCAGGATGCTAGCATTTAAGAAACATTAATTTCATTAATCTATAACTCTAAATAATTCCTAAGCAGTTTGGAAATAACTCAGTACATATGTCATCACTTTGGAAGTAATACACACTATCCTGATATAAATCTAGATAGCAAAGTCTACCTCATGATCAAACGGGATTAGTTCTAAATATTTCAGCGGTTAGGAAATATCATACACTATTTTTCACTTTCGAACAGCGGTAACTTTCTAAGGTGATGAGTGATCACTGATACGTCAAGATGATAGAACACCTTTTACTGCTTCTTACCTCATCAATAATGACTTCTTTTACTCAAGGGATGACAAAACACTTCCGGCAACAGATGTACATTAGGCAAAGTGCTATATCTTTCTTTTCAAAGATGACTGATTTATAGTGCAATGGTAAAAAGTGCAAGTGCTAGAATAAATACAAAAATGAGTGAGCACTATTATTAGTAGCTTGTGAGACTAACAACTATGTATCTATAACATGCTCTAATCTAATTACTTTCATGCATATCAATCAGAACATTTAACTTAAGAAAGATATATCAAACAAATTGATTCATTTGCTGGCCTTCTTTTTGACTGCACTTAGCCAAATTCTATCGGTATGATTATATTCATGCAATTTTGATACTGTAAAGGATTTCTAAATCTTTCTTCAAGTTAAATGTCAGTAATATTCACCATAAGAATAACAATATTATTATTAATAAATTTTTATAAAAGTAAGTATTTCTAACATGCACTTTCTGATTTGATATCAGTCAATTTCAATACCGATAATTCTACTAAAATATAATGTAGATGAATTTAAAGAAATATTGTCATTCTTTTAAAAAAATTTATCATACAGG
Source organism: Heliocidaris tuberculata (assembly GCA_025618425.1). Taxonomy (NCBI): domain Eukaryota; kingdom Metazoa; phylum Echinodermata; class Echinoidea; order Camarodonta; family Echinometridae; genus Heliocidaris; species Heliocidaris tuberculata. The sequence goes on from CM046851.1 coordinate 13,980,467, forward strand.
AAACAGAGGAAAAATACTGATTATGTATTGGTTTCATATCTTCACAGCTGATAATGTATTGAAATTTTTATCACAATTACTACAAGTTTCATCTGCAACAAAAGTAGAAATATAACATACAATTGATTACGAATACCAGAGAAACATTAAGTTGTGAGGAATGCAAATAATCTGGATAGGCACATGCAATAAGAAGCTGAGGCTAGAAAAGAGAGTGGTGTTGCTACCTTCTCGCTGCCCACAGAGAGAGCTCGCTCAAGACGTATAGAAGGAAGAGGCTGCTGAGTGAGACACAGAGAAAGGATCAGAAACCATTCACACAGTATGTAGGTGAAACAAGAGAGTAACAGTGATTTGGGAAAGAAATGGAGATAGACAGATGAAAGTGAGTGAAAGAGAATAAGAGAGAGAGAGAGAGGGGGGGGGGTGGAAAAGTAATACAAGGAGTACAAGAAATGAATCTTAGAGAGAAAAAATGGGCAGAACAAAGATAGCAACCAACTGTGAAAGAAGATGTCAGAGATAAGAGAAATCAGACAAACATATCTCTAGCAACATACATTCATCACATAATGCATTCCACCAGCAATAATCTTATCAGCACATATACATTGTGTAAAAATATATAAATATATATATATATATATAGGTTTCTGCTAGATCTATATACAGCTTTACATATCAACACAACTGTCTTGAAAACTCTCTTCTACGCGCCAAGCAGTAATTTCTCTCATAAAAATGTCTTTGATCAGACAAAGCAAAAAACGAATAAATGAAGTTGCAGCATATAAACGTCAGAGAACATTAGACTTAGACTAAAGCATCGTCTTTAAAAATGTGTGTTATAATGCGCAGTAATGTGTCTAGGATAGCAAACTGATCTAGAAAGCTTCAGTATTGAGTACACAGATAGTGCAGAATTCTGAAGGGGCCAAAAAGAAAAGTAAAAATGATTTCATATTTTCCTCTTTTTTTTGTTGGTTGGATTTCTGACAGGTTTAAAACAGCTAATAGTTCATGAAATATTTCTATACTGTAGATAAGTGGTTTCCCTTTCCTTAAACAAATATACGCCTCAAAATGAGTAAGTATCATATCTCTTTCAATATCTTATCCACAATATAATTTTTGAAAAAGATATTGGGGTCTGTCCTTTTTTTACTATGTTCCCTACTTTTTTTTTTTTAATTGGTCACTTCTCAATTTCCTGTACAAATTAACAAATCAGTACATATGACTGAATAGAACATGGCTTGATTGAGTGTCTGAAATTTGGAAGAGTATAAAAAAGGGAGTTTTGGAAAGAGAATAAAAGAAATAGAATTGCTCAAAGCTGGCAAGGAAAGATCAGCTCATAAATTTGGTCATTACCATGTTCCCAAATAAGCAAGGGAAAGAAATATAAAACCTCGTTAATGTATATTGAAAAAAAAAGTCCAAGTCATACAAATTCTTGAAAGCCTCAACAGCCCATTCCCTCATCATTATCATGTCAGCACTAATTGAACTGTAGAACAAAAATTGCAAACAAATTGTATTCTCTTTCAACAGTACATACAATGTCCGAAACACTTTGTTATAATTTGCTATTGTCCTCAACTGATGTGGAATGCTGTAAGATACATATTTCCATATTTTCAGATTGTTGAAATCTGATCAAATATGAAATTGGAAAAGTGCTAGATTGAATGATTCTGCTAAAAGAATACCAAAGATGATAGACGTATATGTACATGTAGTCATTCTGTAATGAAACAAAATAAACACAAATTTTATACGGAAACAAAGGATAAAGAATCTTGTTACCTCGTGATCATCCTCGTGGCTTCGATCCTCGCTGAGAGAGCGCCCTCTGTGGTTAGCGGAGACCTTGACTTCATCCTGCTCCAGAGCCATGAGTCTTTCCAGGTTGGTCGGGGTACAAGATTGCCTCTGTCCGGGGTGCAGTAACTGTGCATCGGGGTAATCAATCTGTAGTAGTCAGATTTGTGTGTATGTATTGTGGAGGTGCAGGTTTAGAGTTGGGGGGAATAAAAACGGGTGTGGTGGTGGTGGTAGTGGTGGTAGTGATGGTGGTAGGATCGTTTATAGTTGAAAACCATTGACATTGCAGTTGGGACAGTGTGTATATATTGATAGTTGGTAAATAGGTATTAGTGGGGTTGGAATAAGAGGTGGGGGTATTAAAAGGGGTGTGGTCATGATGGTGGTGGTGGTGGTGGTGGCGGCGGTAGGAGAGGTGTATTTTGTTGCGCAGTGACATTATAATTTGGACAGTGTATAGAAATTGATAGTTGGTGGGTATGTAGCGGTGGGTTTGGGGTTAGACGTGGGGTGTGGGAGAAATAGGAGATGGGGGTAATTGTGAACGAAAAGGAGTTAATTGTTAAATTTGGAGTAAGAAAGGTGGATAATGGAAGTAGTAAGGGACAAAATGAATCAGATACCGAGGAACAGATAGAACGACAGTAGATGTAGTTAGTAGGGGCAAGGATTTAATTAAAATAGAGATGAACAAGTAGTAGTAGGAGGGAGATGGATATATTAGTTGCAGTGTGGGATGGCAAGAAACCAAGATGGGTAGTATGTGTGCATATGTTTGGGTTGTGGATAAGATATGGCATTGTCAAATGTGTTCAAGAATGTTATTATCATTTATATAATAATCGTTGTTTGTAATATCAAGATTTAAAATAATGAAATTTGATCATAAGATGTTTTATAATGCAGTCACACCAAAAGAGTAATGAATTATCATTTGACCCCGACATATAATTAGAATAGCATACAATAAGTGTTATTGATTAGTTGGTGATGGAATAATGAAAATGACATTCAAAAGGCAACAAATACATTAGAATTACAATGGGTTAAACCCCCAAGGTATAATAAAAACGAGTAACAGTCGAAATTAGAATCAGAGGAGTAATATCCACGCAGAGTTCAAGTTATTTAACAAAATTACATGAATACATTGAACAAAGACATGAATTCAGAAGTCAGAATACAAAGAAATATAGAGAAAAATGACATCCACCAAAGATTGTTTTTTCCATGCACATAAAGATAGACAGACAGATGACAATAAGTACATGCACGAGTAAGTTATGAAACAGATATTTATGTGTTACAGATGATAGAATACAGCAAAAGAGGATTTTTAAACAATGTATTTGTTTGTATGTTTGAAATTTCCCCCACAATACAAATTTTACATGCAGTTTTTGTCATAAGAATTGATGGGCAAATGTTTCCCACATGTAATTGTTGTGTTTTTATTTTGTGATGGATGTGGAAAAGTGCAAATATAAATTCAGAGTGAGGGAAATAGATGTTGTGTATAGGTGTAAATGGGAAGGGGGAAGGAATGAATATGCAAAAGAGATATATACATATGCATGAGTATATAGGTTGGTTAAGATGCACCTATTATTCAAGTGCAGTGCACTTTTGTACCAAACATGTCATGCAATGCACCAATGGAGGAAACTGGACTAAATATGTATCAGCTGATATTTTTCTTACTTTTCTTTCTGATTATTTTTTTGCATTGCTATGTACTCATTTTCTGTTATATATCCCAATAAACTCCTGACATTTAGTTTGCCTACATTTGCTTCAAGAGAGTCTGTATTCCAATCAAATATTTTGAATAATAAGCATATCATTTTTGAGAGATACACAAGATGTATGTCAAATGACTGTTTTGCCATACAATCACTGTATCATATGAACAGCACAGAAAAGAAAAAAATATAATTGAAAGATTTTTAATAGGACTTTTTCAATATGATGAACAAAAGAAAAAGTTTGTGTATCAAATAGTCCAGTTCCACTCTGGCATGCAAAGCAGAGTACTATCTAATCAATATGTAAACTCATTCTCAGTGTTATTCATTAAAAGAAGACTCTTTTTCACTTTCATACCCCTTTTTTGATATTTCTGCATTTTTTTATTTTTCATTTATTTATTTTTATTTTTTTGCTATCTGATTGATCCTTCATCAAGTTAATGTTCAAAGCATATATTTCTGAACATTCAAATTTGACAGTTTGGAAACTATCAATTTTTAAAAATAAAAACTCACATCTCCCCCATCACATCAAATGTCATTTTGGTTATCAGGCTCAGAATTGACAGAAATATATAAATACATATATATCTTCAACCTAGAAATTTGGCAATCAGATGATTAGTTACCCCACTTTTGTAAAGCAAAAAGCTATATAGTTTGATATATGCAACAATGAGAATTAGTTACAAAGCTTTTAAATGTGAAAAGTTCAGTGCAACATCATGCAGTTACTACTTCTGACTTTCCTAACATCAAAAATAATAATAGAAAATTTGATTTATCAATATAATACAAATTTGAGAAGATGATTGCTTATTTGTGAAAATGGTTTTAAATATGCTATAGGGCTATAAAAAAAAAAAAATGACAGAGTACATTAATTCAGTCCTTTCCTTGTGAAGAATTTTATACTACATGTAATAATTTGGGCAAATGGTATACATTACACCCCAAAATAATATGTTGTATCCTTTTCAATAGTGTTATGTATTGCTACACTCTAAAAGCTTTAGTGTTAAATCACCATTTAAAAGTGCAGAGAAGTGAACACTTTTTTAAAACGGTAGATTAACACTTTAACATACTGGATTCAGCCTTTATAGTGTTGCATCCAATATGTTAAGTGTTAATCTACCATTCTGTAAAAAAGTGGTCACTCCTTGGCCCTTATTAAATGGCGATTTTACTAGTTGTAAGACTGTACAGTTGATGAACAAATATCTAATGAGGGCTAATTTGATATTGCACTGAACATTTCAAGATTAAAATACACTGAAATTAAATTAGACTAATATCCACAACCATAACACATGTACAATGATAATTTTCAAGAGAACTTTTAAAGACATGGATGAATTTATGATAACCATATATGCATAATGATTAAACAAAGATAAATCAATGAAATATTCAACAAAGACACTGCAAAGTATATTCAAATCCTTTTCTTTAAATCATAAAATGCAAAGACATTTTGAAGAAAACCTCAACAATAACAAATTTGCAACTTCACATCATCCAGTTTGTAAAGAATAAGTAGCAATAATTCATATTTTTCAGTAAAAATATATCAACATAAGTTTATCACATTATCATGAGGAATAGTGCATACACAAATTCTTTGGGGGAGGTGTCACAGATTTTACTCTGCTGATTATAATGTACTTAAACCACACATTTCATCACACCATTTGGCTCAAATTTATAGCAATGTTGGAAAATACTACCACCACTCTTTCTCCCAATCAAGATAGGAAAAACTATACTTTTTGTCTGGAAATGTCTCGCTGAATATCACATAGACATATGTGGCAATAGTACCAAATATTCAAAAAGCTAAAAGTGGACAATGACAACATGAAGGCTGTATAAAGTGCTATATCAGGCATGCAGATCACCAAAATGACTTCAAATGAATGACTCTATAATGAATTTAACTAAGTGTAATGGAGTAATACCTGTGGCAGTACCAACACTTTCAGCGCAGAAGTCGGACAGCCACAATAAGTTCCCATTTATAATTCATAAGCACGGGGACAGTCCAGTCTTGCATGAAATTGTCTTTTTAAGCGGTCAGTCGGCCATCATTGACCACAGGTGACCGCTTGGAGGGCAACACATTGCGATGCTCGGGCAAGAGTCAATATTAGTATTATTAATGCCAACACTGCATGTCAGCCTGTATAGGACAGTAAGTGTATTAACTATGCTCAGTAGCTACTAGTAAGTGCATTAACTATGATAACAAATTATCTTAATGTTGACAAATGAATTAACAGCCTTTTTAAATGGCTACTGCGTGTGGACCTATAAGCCAGGGGTGCTGGGGGTACTGAAGCATCCCCTGGTTATTTTCAGGGACACTTGGGAAAAATTATCAGCAACTCCAGTGAAGTACTGAGGGGTTCCCCCCTTCTTTTTTTTTTTTTTTTTTGGGGCGAGGGGGGGGGAGGGGGCTTGTCAGAGAATTTTGCAGTGAAAGGCATCCCCAAAATGTAATGATCCTTTTCTTATTCTTTTTTTCTTTGCTTGTTGGAGAACTTCGGCATGAAGCAGCATCCCAAATATGTGGATAAACCAATTTAGAAGTTTAAAATTTTGCTTCTTTTTTTTTTTTTTTTTTGCTTGTCAAATTTTGTTGAAAATGGAGCCCCCCCCCTTAAAAAAAGCCAAAATCCAGATCTGTCCCTTTAATTACTCCCTTATGCTTGGAGCTTCATTGATTTGATAATCATATTCAGCTACCATCAAATTTAAGATTTTTGACATTGAATAGTTAGAGTGAGAAAAACAGCAGTGCAACACAAAACTTATGTCAGGTGGTCATGTGTTAACACACAGCTTAACTTTTCCATACTTTTTTTTCATGAAATCATTCACTGTAATCCCTCGCACTTATAAAGGGAAATCCACATATCACCGATAACATTAACAATAACAATAAAATTGGTCAATGTAGAAAAGGTTTTGGAAATCAGTGTTGCTCATCGATTTATGCTTATGAGCCTTCAGCACTAATTCTCTTGTATCCAATACCTTTAGTACAGGGACCGATTTATCATTATCGTTATCGTTGTGGATGACATGGGACCTGCCCTTTTTTGTGTCACCTTTCATGTCACCTTCTTGCGTTGACTCTTATCATTTAAATAACAAGCACAAACATTCAGGCAAACGTGTACATTTTCTCTCCTGACTTTTTGTCTCTCTCTCTCTCTCTGTCTCTCTCTCTCTCATCTTTCGCTCACTATTACCCAGCTATTACCATCAAAACATTCTCCTTTTCTATGAAAGGTAATAAAACACTGACTAAACACAAGAACGGGGTTTATCATAGGTATCGTGTACCAGCGTTTCTTTCAAGGAGAATTCATGTACCCTCATCCACGAGATCGCATTTGGGCCTTTCTCTTAAATTACAGTAACGCGATAGTTTGCCGTTCTGGCTTTTGTAGTTACAACAGACATTTAATTCAGCCCCACAAAGCATATAGTTAGGCCAAGGAATGAGAAGGGTGTCTCGTTGTAACTTTTTGAGACATTTTGTTGTTGGTCTAGAGAACCGTTGAATCATTATATAGAAAAAGCTACATGTATAAGCCTACTAATGAGATGGTTCATGTAGATATAGAGTACTGATGCAAGAAACACATATGCCCTACATATTCACTTTGGGTGTGTAAAATGAAATGAAATATTCTTCAGGAGAGAAAATCATGACTCTATTAAAGGGGAAGTTCACCCCGAAGATTACTTGAGTATAAAAAATGCAGAAAAAATAAAGAAAAATATTGGCGAAAGTTTGGACAAAATCCGTTAAAGAATAACAGAGTTATGGACTTTTGAAATTTGGATTTTGTGACGTCACATGCGAGCAGCTCCTTCATTATGTAATGTGATAAATATTCCATAAAATACAGTTTTCTCAGAAAATTTAGAATATTTTCGTCTGTGCATTTGATATATTGTCAGAAATGTTATTCAATACTAGATTCTGAAAAGAAACAATATTAATTTATCGTGGAACGTAAAAAAAATGTGAATATATGGAATATTTATTACATGACCAATGGGCAGCTGCTCGCATGTGACGTCACAAATCCAAAACTTTAAATACTCATAACTCTTTTATTATTCGACCAATTTTCATCAAACCTTCGCCAATATTTTTCTTTATTTTTTCTGCTTTTTTTAAACTCAAGTAATCTTCAGGGTGAACTTTCCCTTTAATGGAACTAAGAGTCTAACAGATATAGTACTTCATATTATTCATTTAAATTAATAGAGGATAAATTTACAATTAATAGCCTTTTTATTATAGTATACAATTATTTTGAAGCTTCTTTAGAAAACAAATTTTTCATAACATTCTACCAAAATGCACTCAATGCTTTTAGAAATACAGTTATATGAAGAAGAACCATGCATTTCCTTTTGTTTAATCAAGAAACAGTTCCATTCTAAATTGTTGGTACTTCATGTCACAAACAGTTTTGTTCTAAATTTTTGTTCTCTCTCTCTCTCTCTCTTCTGATATGATCTAGTTTTCTGTCTTATTTCATCTCTATACATATCCTACAATTTTCTTCCCTGCCCCTTTCTCTGTCTCTTTTTATATTTACATAGTTACCTCAAACGAAACAAAATATATACATCAACATGTTTCAATTGGTATTAGTTTAAATCCTATCCATAGGCATCTACAATCCCCTCTCCCCACCCCCCCCCCACCCTCTTTTCCATTGCATATCTTTCTATCTCTTTCTCTCCATCTCAGTATCTATCTCTTTCATCGGATGATGCTCTTTCTCTCCTCCTTCTCCTCCTCCTCCCTCTTTTCCTAACATCAGATATCACCTTCACAGGATCCTAGTTCTAGTATTTTTTGGGGTCGTACGACGTCACCAAAGGCTTTTCCAATACCCAGCAACCCTATTTATAGTACCTGGACAGCTACCTGGCTCGAGCACTTTATTGCACTGTCATATGATGAGGGATGAAAATCTATAATCCCGGAGCGGAGGTTTGATAAGGGTACGCGTGACCGCGGAGGTGGCAATGGGATTAAATCGGGCCAACCTCCCCCCTACTCTCATCCATCTCTAGTTTCTACTCCTTGTTTGATCATCTTCTCTCGTTCTATCAATCACTGCTCAGCTCCAAAACCGATTTTTATCCTGTCACTACAAAACTCCAATTCTTTCTTTCTTTCCCTCTCTCCCTCTTTTCTGTTTCTTCCTCATAGATTTCTTCACTTACCTCTTCTTTCTGTACTCTTCTTTCCCTATCGCTTTCTTCTCTCTGCCTCTTTCCTTCCCTTCTGTCTATCTTTCAACTCACTTTCATTATCCAATACAGGGGCCTACTAACATTGGTACCTTTCCTTTTTCTTCTTATTCTCCCCCTCCCTCTATCTGTCTTTTCTCCCTCTCAATATATTTCCTTTCCCCTTTTCCCCAGCTTTCTCTCCCTTAACCCGATGACTTTTGAAGTCTGATATTCCTGGTACACTTAATACAGGAACCAACTACTTCCAGTAGGCAATGGGTTAAAAGACACAATTCAATAACTGCCCTACAATCTCTATTAAACCTTTTCTCTCACATTAGATTACTATACAGTAAAAGAGAAGGTTGAGTTCTGGGAAAGGTGAAAATTAATTTGTGAGCTTTCTCATTCTTTTATGTCAGTTTAGAAGAACATCATATTAGAAATGTCCCCTGAAATGGATTGCTCTTCAAATGCCCTCATATTCGAAATATGACGAGAAATAGTGTTTGGGCCAAACATTCACGCCACATTTGCGTGCAGTCCCATATACTCATTTCTGTGTGCAGTGCATGTGCTTTTCAGTGAGATTTGGTCAATTTCTTATCATCTGTCCGAAACCTCACAGTATACACCAATTCTTATGCAGACATGATCAACCTTTCTCAATTGATTTCAGACAGTTTCATTCACAATGAAATCGCATGAACAGTTCTTAATTCTAAAAAGAATATTCTGTTATTAATACAAAATAAAAGTGCAGCTTTGGGTGACTGCACTAGAAATATGCTTTTTCCATCTATTTGCTAATGTGCTGTTTATAGTTGTAATAGTCTCTGTCCATCGTTGGATGCAATGAAGTGTTGAAATCGTCTCAGCTCAGAAAGTGCATTCCCCAAGCGCCCATTTAAATGAAAATGAAAAGTCAGGTGCGATCTTCATGCGCACCCTCTGAATTATGAATCAGGATTTCATGCATGCCATTTTGCCAGCTCTGGGTAGCTGACATAACCCCCCCCCCCTTCCTTTGATGATCTATTTCAGGAAGGTATTATGTTTTAAAGGTAGACAAAATTAATACAATATGGATCAAGGCTTTTCAGTAATGAAAATACATATAATTAATAGTGTGTCTTTGTCTGCAAATCTCATTTCCTTTGTCAATTATCACTAATTTCTATTCATATTCCATCCTTGTTTTATCCCTCACCTCTAGTCCTCTTTGACAGTCTTCTATGCAATCTTCCTCATTCTATAAACCCATACAAACCTTACGTGAAATATATTCTTATGAACTGCAGCCATTGAGACTCCTTTTTAGATTAGTTTCCAATGGAAAAGATTAAACACTAGGTGAAGGTGTGATGAGTAAAGCACATCATTAAAAAAATTGAGGGGAAAAATTTTTAAGATTAAAGCTAAGAGTAAAAAAGTTTGATTACAATTTTCAATGGCGAGGCAGAAATTAGAATGAAAATCTCCACACATCGTTCACTGCCTTGGAGTTTCCAATGCCGGTGCAGCTTTCCCATTTTTATTAATAATCACAAGGAACCGTTCCATGCGTGATCAAGCTGAAGCAGGAATAATTTGACGGCATGAAACTGAGAACGTGAGAACGCAAGGTCAAGAATACAGACTCCGCTCACTTGTGAGAAGATTGAAGTCTAGCGATTATCATTTACTTCTTCTGCTCCATCTACCGCACGCTCACCGATATTTGTGAGAAAATTGGAGTCTCGCGATTATCATTGATCGCTTCTGCTCCATCTATACTGCACGCTCTCTGAATAGTTAACCCATTAACTGCTCATTCTTACCAGAGATCCCCCAGACCCTTTTGAATGTGGGGGGGGGGGGGGGGGGGGGGAGGTGTTGTACCAAATATGGCAACAAGGTAGCGAAAAAGTTATGAGAAAGAAAACAGCAAAGAAGAAAATCAATTGCTGAGACCTGCCGACAGCCTATAAAAATTCCAAATTTCCTGATAGAAATCTTTTAATAAGGGGTGTCACTCTGCACCCCCCACCCTCCCAGCAACACCCCAGATTCTTAATGTCATTTGATCAAAGTTTTTGAGAAGGGAGGACTTGCAGCAGGACATAACCGATTGTGATATGTGATATATCAAAGTGAAATCGGTGCAAATGTGATAAAGCTCTGTGTGCACTTCAACAATCCAATATTATTTGGGGAGTGCTGATTCACTATAAGCTATTTGTCATCAAGCAAAGGTTGAAATGTAGGACCACAATGCAATGGAAAAACCTCTTTTCTGATCTTCAGGAATAATAACTGACTTATGCAATTATACGAGTCATAATCATATACTTTCTGGGGCCCGTTGCACAAAACTTGCGTTTAATCGCAACTCCTAAAAATCAAACGCAAGTCCTAAATGCGCACTTCTGATTGGCTGAAAATAAAGTTGCGTTTGATTTTCCTGAGTTGCGTTCAAACGCAAGTTTTGTGCAACGGGCCCCTGGACATGCTGAAATATTTCCGCATTTCATTATCAAATTCGTTTCCGGTATTTCCCTATCATCAAAAAATAGGGTCCAGGGGTAATACTTTTGCCCCTACGATCTGAACTTTTTTAAATGAACTGTAACATTTTAGTCAATTTTCAATATTTTCATTTTTTGATCAATTTATTTCTATGATTTTCTACCATAACTCAAAGTAACTTTCTATCAAGTTTGGCAACAATGCCTTAATGCTTGACTTTAACCTTTAAATTTCTTGCCAATCGACCCTTGATTGCACAATGCTCTCTTGGCTCTCGTCAACACAGGTATCGCTAAAAATGACATTTTGGCGACGTGCGTACTTGGGGCGAGACCGCCGTCTGGATGCGATTTAAAAAGGATAGTTGACACCGCATTGTTATATTTTGTTCGCTTCCCTTACGTCATTTGTGAAGACGCATGGGATCGCCTCTCGACTCCACCACCGTCATCGAGGGATGGGAACAACAAGTGATTCATGTCTCGGGAGGACATACACTCATACTCAAAATGGGAACAAAAGGAGATGGAGAAGGGAACAAGAGAGAGAGAGAGGGATAGGAGAGAGAGATATATATATAGAGAGAGAGAGAGAGAGAGAGAGAGAAAGAGAGAGAAAGAAGAGAGAGGAAAGAGAGAGAAGAGAGAGGAGAGGGAGGAGAAAGAAGAGAGAGGAAAGAGAGAGGAATAAGAGAGATAGGAGAGAGAAGAAAAAGAGAGAAGAAAGGGACAGAGAGAGGGGAGAGAGTGAGAGAGAAGGGAAAAGAGAATAAAGAGAGAGTTGATAAACAAAGAAATGAAATACAGAAGAGAAAGAAGGAAAGGAGAGAGGAAAAGGGAGGAGAGAGGAGAGAGTAGACAAAGAGAAAGAGGAGAGAGAGAGAGAGAGAGAGAGAGAGAGAGAGAGAAGGGAAAACCTGACACAAAAGCTGGACCCCATTTCCAAGGGTAGGAGGAGTACCGGAATTGAAAGTATTGCACAATACCTCGAGGGTGAGGTAGAAACGGATTGATTGAAGTACTGAAGAACAAGCACAGCTTTAATCCGTTCCTGGAACTTCAAATCATTGAAATGATGGAAAAACCTTGAGAATATTATTGACACAATTTCTTCAATTTCTTCTCTTCAACTAAAATAATGTATGTTTTCTTTATCAGCTTACAATGCTTTAAGTTTGTTGATTGGTAAGAAGCATTCAAATTGCCTTTTAAAACCAATATTTTGTTGATTATTTGAAAATGTGATATTGAGATCTAGTCGTATCATTTTGAGTTTCTTTCTACAGAACATGACGTAGGTACTCATTTAATGACTGTTGGCTCGGGGTGTAACAGTTTTGTTGGCTCACCCCCATTAGATGGAGAGTATAATGTCAGTATTATCACTTTATACCCCTCATTGGACATCCCTTAGTGACACATGACATACTTTTAATGTGGCAGCCAGAACTAGGCTACAAAAACAAGCTAATTTAGCTTATGATCACATTCACACTGCTACATCCGTTGCTGTATAAATAATGCTGGTCTTCTTTCCAGGTAATGTTATCTCTAGGCACATGTTTTGAGACTTTCTTAAGCTTTAAAGCACTTGACAAGGAGGGCCACTTAAAATCTGTGTTAGACATTTAAACATCAGAGTTATTTCTTCTTTTTTTCTATTCAACTAACTTATGTGAAGACTAAAATGACCGAATACTTTAGTACTACCAAATTTATTTGACTGGAGATAGAAATTGTAAAAAAAATTAGCAATATTTTATGTTGAATTTCTCATAGAATTTTGTTGAGAGTATATGTACTGTGGGATATGAGACAAGCTTTTTTCTCATTTAAGATTTTAGCTGGGAGGAAGGTTAAATCAATAATAAATGTACCTTAAATGGTACTAATCACCATTTTTCAAAGTCTCCAGGGTTTGAATTATGTTTAAATTTAATCTTACATCATAACATAAAATAATCCTAAATTGCAGGGTTTCACACAAATCCAGAGCTGTTGAAGAGCAATTCACCCTCTTTTGTTTTTCTGTGTTACTATTGCTGTTTGGCAAATAAGAATTAAAAGTTGCAACAATAATTTTTTAAAAGCAGTGTTACAGAGCGACATCAAAGTTGATATAAATGCATGTCACACATATTTGACCTACTTTTTGTCAAAGCCCGAAAATGTTTAATGACGCCTTTACAACAATGTTTAAACCATTGTAAAACCATTTTTTTAAAGGGTGTTAGCACAATCCCTGGGTCAGCATACATGTCTGTGCTCTGCACTAAAGTAAATGAGTTTGACATCAATGTGAACATAACAGCTAACATTAGATGTTGCGTTCCCACAGCCCTGGGATCACTGCCAAGACACTCTAATCCCTTCTGACTTGTGACTAATTTTTGACTCATTTCATAGATCCTCCCAAATTTACTTTTCGAATGCAGGACAGCCCCGGCTCTATGGCATTTCTTCAGCGCCAAGCGATGCGCCCATCTGTCACGTAGAAACAGAACAGGATCGTTTAATCGAGTATTACCTACTTATCGTGACATAATGATGACATTCATCCACTGACATTTGACTTAATCTCATGCCTGGGAGAGTCATTGAGATATCGGCTGTTTTGGCTGACTAACTGTAAACATGAATGTGGCTAGCTCATTCTAAATGTAGCGGTATCATGGTCTGGTGGATAAGTCACTGGAAATGGATCACTGGTCTACAAATTGTTTATTTGGAGCCAGAAGGGTGTTGAATCATATCATTTTGTACAGAGTTAACGCCCTTCTGGCTCTAAACGATATATACTGTAGATTCAAATCTAAGCTCCTGCACGAGTGTCCGCTGGCAACATATGTCCTGTTTGAACATTGGCTACTTCATACCCAGGAGTGGATACAGGAAGCCAAGACTTTGCCATATATGCCCTAAAGGATGTTAGGGATAGGCTATTCTTCAGAGAGTTGAGATAGTGCACACAATGTGTACAGGGATATGAATCCAATGACAAACCAAGAGCAGATGTGTCATACTTCTCTTTTTTACAAAATGTTGCACTGGAATTGTGGGGAAGATCACAGACCATTTCTTGAGGTACTCTTGTTTCCATGCCAACTGCCTTACTACCTCCTCTCTCACAAAGAAATGGGAGGAAATAAGTTTGAAATCCAGGGTTACTCTAGATACCTCAATAACACTGCCAGACAGACACAAAATCTATAATATACACCAAACAAAAAAAAGGGGGGGGGGAATTACATTACCCGTAATGGCCAAGGTTTTTCTGATTTTCAGTTGGTTTTGAGTAATATGGTTGTTCTACTGAGATATGATGTTGTATATTGCTTCTAGCCCTAATTGCTTCACAAAGAAGTCCCTGAAATTTGTGCCGCTGAGTGGCATGAAAAATGAATGAAACACGAACCGACAATATAGACCCTGAAAAAATTGCATTACCCCCAAATAGCCAAGGTTTTGCCGATTCTCAGTTGGTTGGAGTCGGTTGGCAGTGCAGTTGAGGTTTATGATGTGGTATATTGCTTCCACAATGAAACCCCAGAAATTTGTGCCGCTGAGTGGCATGAGAAATGAATGAAACACGGCAAGATGCCTGAATGTGTAATGTAATTAGAGAGACATTACTCCTCATCAGGGTGACATCAAAGACCTTTACTGCGTCTGTTCTCTTGAATTATTCTGCGTGCCTGGACAGCGTGCCATTACCAAGTCTCTCGCACATTTTCCCTGCTGTTGCTTACGCCATAAGGGTCTTCATATCCAGGGCCCGGTCTACATCTACACTTCATGCAGGTGGTCTTGATAAATAGGAAATCACTTTTCACAGAGAAACCCCTTAGACTTCTGTCACATTGTTTGTTAAAGGACTTTGATGCCACTTATGGAGGTTGCAGTAGTTTCACAGGTACCCATGTGAATAATGCTAAAATGCATGTATGCCATTTTTCTTCATTTAAAAAAAGAAAATGTGTTCAAAAGTTTGTTGCTAAAATTTCAGCCAAATCAAGTGTGAGTTTTTTTCAAAGGGATTCAACATTTTCAAATACACTATGAATGGCAGAATTGTAATTGAATCCAGTGACCAGTGTAATAATACACTGTATGAGCTTCGGTCAGTTACCTGTAGATGGTAAGGTGCTATAGAAAAACAGTTATTATTATCAATATTGTGTGTGTGCACTATTCCTCATTGACCAAGGCAATGAATCAAACATCATATTTTTCATATACAGCGTATATCATATCATCTGTTCAGACTCAGAAGGGCGTTCAGCCTGTTATGATTATGGGTTAACACCCTTCTGTTTTCTCAGCAGAAGATATGTCATTTGTTTCTCAATTCTCAGTTTCCTATTCTACTCACCACAAGAAGTTCTGAAGGTTCTAATATCAGGCAGTCTGTCCCTCGTCTTCCACTCCCCGATGTCCGTTTACCAAAACTATTGAAATGAAGAAAAGAAAATGAGAAAATACTTGATCAAAGTATGGTACATATGTTCTAAAAATAAAGACGAATGTAATATTTCGGGGTTGAGATCATGTAAAAGATGGATGACATATTCTTTGTGAGCTTTCCCATTCATTTTATTCCTGTGTAAAAAAATGCATTAGTAGTGTCACATGAAAGGGATTTCTCTTGAGGGACTCTCAAAATTCAAATATGACTAAAGAGGTTTGGATTGAATTCTGATTGCACATGTTACTACTGTCCCGTGTACACATATCTGAGTCCAGTGCTTTTCATTGTTTGTGATTTTTAACAAGATTTTATTAGTCAATTTGTCACGGTTACTTGACAAGTTGGAGTCACTTTGCCATAATTATGGTTCCAAAAACCTCATAATACACGGTTCTTTACAACATAATGAATTTACAACATAATCCATCATTCTGAATAACCCCAGGGCAGTTTTAACCCATTCAGGACAGGAATTATTTAAGGGCTCAATTGATCACATTTTGTTCTGCAAATTGGCAACAATAATATTTTTCTTTTAGTGCTACGTGGTTCTAGTAAGATGTAATGTCTTGAAAATAATATACATGATTAGGAACTTTGTCGAAAAGTTGAAAAAGTTGCCAATTTGGACAAAAAAACAATGATTTTGAATCTCTCAATGTGTTGCCAATTTAAGGATTTTGAAGCTTATTCTCCTTTTTAAAATTCCTGACATCAAACGCAATATGGTCATGTGACAAAAATGGACATAGCATGTGCAGAAATTTTTGCTCTTTCTACTCATGCATCTGGTATATTTTTTAGAGCTCCGGATCAAAAGTTATTGAGCCAAACCACAAAATGTGGTCAATTGTCTTGAAAGGGTTAATTTGCATGAAACGTACTCAACTTTAGCATTAACCTTGTCTTCAATTTATGAGAAAAAGGGAAAAAGGGAAAAAGGGGAGGAAAAGGCAGAGAGGGATGAGATAAGCACATACAGCTGGTCTTTCATGTTGTCTAATCTATTCTTGGTAATATGATCCACAAAAATATACTATTAATTCATATTTCAATTAGAGAAAGTGTCCCAGTTCTCTCTAAAAGGAGAGAATGAGACCTATTCAGATTTCTTTTGACAAAAAGAGGAAAAATGCATTTGAAAAGCCATAATCAATCACATAGCAATTTAGATCTCAATGAATGAGAGATAACAGAAGCCTCTTTCACGTAAAATGCGGTAATGCCTCAAAAACCAACTGCAGCAAAACAAAACCATTTTACAAGTAAGTGAATGACAAGAGGGGGTGAACAAAAAGTAGCTGCTTGCTACAAAGGTCATATTACATAGTGTGAGTTATGATACAGAAATGTGATGGTTACTTCATTTTATTTTGCCATGGAAGTATTTTTGAGGCAGTTTACCGTGTCATATGTGAATGCCGTCTAAAGGGGCTGCGCACATCAGACATGAAGCAGTGGAAACACACCCTATCTATTTGAGGTCATTGACATAACATGCGTATGGCCCCTCTGCATACAGGAAAACCCCCATCCTGACCCGACAGACATATAATGCACACTGACATGAAGACGATTACTTTGCATGTGTCATATTGTAAGAGTGCGTTCGATAGGGGGTGAGGAATATCTGCTATGATAGCCCTTCTTGACTAATCCACGTTACCAGTACATGTATACATTACAGGGTTCTAACTTCTAAGAAACATGCTCTTGTGACAATTGCTCTGAGCCATGTGTTGAATTTCCTAAACTAACCAAGTTCCTAACTTCAACCCCCAAACCTAACATGGTACCTAACATTAGCCCCCTAACCCCAATCCCAAATTGTAAACAAATTAAAGATAAAGTTGAGTTCTGTTCATGTGATTGCATTGTGAAAGAAACTGTCTCAAAGCAATTGGGAAAGGTTGATCATGTCTACACAAGAATTGGTGTATATACTGTGAGGTTTTGGAATGATCAAAATAATAAGAAATTCACACAATCTCACTGAAAAGCACAAGCACTAGCTGCACACAGAAATGGTTAAATGGGACTGTACATGCATGTGGCATGAATGTTCGACCCAAACACTTCAGATATTTCTTGTCATATTTTGAATATGAGGGCATTTGAAGAGCGATCCTTTTCAGGGGACATTCCTACTATGATGTTCTTCCAAAGTGACATTAAAAGAATGAAAAAGCTAACAAATTATGTTCACCTTTCCCAAAACTCAACCTTCCCTTTAAAACCCAATCTCTAACCTATAACCCTTAGACAAAATAAAGCCCAGAGCATATCCACTCACCCTTCAAATCAATTTCTCGAACATCTCAATAATCACTAAAAATTGACACATTATGGAAAAAAAGTGTTATTGTTCTTAGTCCCTTCCCCTGATTTCCTCCTATTTCCTTTTCAATTACACTTCATTTTCACCTTAAAACTACATTCTGATGACAAGACAATCAGATTCACAGTTATTCTGTCTAATAAAATATTCATTTATGGACAGCCATCACAAACAAGCCAGTGGGACATATATTATCACTTAATACAGTGGGTTCATCAATTATTCAGTACAATCATTACTCTATTTATCTATAAAATGACAAAACACAACCATCATTAGTCAAAGGATTCTTTGGAATCGTCTTCTTGCTTCACCAGGTTTCAGGAATGTCTATAGACACAAAAGGTCACAGGATCCGTATGGACACACTGCAAGCTTTCGCGAGTACGGACGTGGGAATCAACTTCGAGTAGACATGATTGTAAAAAGACATGGCTGTCAATGAAACGAAATTCCTTTTCTTTATCGTTTGAATAGCGTGAAGGACAGACGACAAAATAGAAGTGTCATTCACATGGATTTCAAGGTGTTGTGTTTGTGATACATTGAGAGCATTGATTTGTCCATATGCTTTAATGTATATTGATTTATGAATCTTGTATTTTTTCATTATGTGATTGGATTTTATAAAGGAAAATACATTTACAGGGATCACTGTTGTCCAACATCATAATCGAAATATCCTTATCAAACTCTTCCAGTGCTGTTGGTGATTCTAGCCACCCAACTTCTGACATTACATTGTATATTTTGTGGACGGAAAATGGTGTCTCTCTTCTTAAAATACAAAAGAGGCTTATAAATAGTGAAGATGGATGCCGTGGACTGTTTTCACTATGATTAATGATATATGAAGCATGAAAAGTGATACGTGGATGTGAACTCGGTAAAACAGCAAGGTTTGAACATCTTCATTCCTCTCTCTCTCTTCCCTAACAGCATGACAAAAATATCTTTAAAGTGATTGATTAACTTTGTGAAAAATTGTAAAATCAGCTCAAATGCCAGTGAATTGTGTGCAGTCCTCTAACTACATATATAATTAAGGATATGTGAAAGTATGAGAGAAAATGGAACCCGTTTACTATCCTAAAAAAGAGAAAATCGCGATCAATCGCTAGCGCAAGTCGCTCGGCTTCTTCGCTACGCTGCAGTCACAAAAACCAAGCACCAGCACTTGGCGATTTCAGAGCGGGTTTCCAGCCCGTACGGTATTCTGTGATAGAGCGAGGTATGCCAACCTTAAGAGTTCTTTAGGGTTCGGTGGTACTCTATCCCGACATCAATGTTCAATCGTAAATATCTTGATATTTAAACGACCGATCAGCTTATAAAACTCAGGCGATTCCTGTCTGAGCTCAAGGTTTGCAATTATGATTACAGCATTAGCTGGAACAGTGATTTTTTTTTTCAATTCTGGGCAAAGTTAATCAATGCCTTTAAATGTACACACTCCTTCCCCTACTGTATCTTTAATTCTTTCACTCGGGATGTAAAAACATCATCACATGCATTTTCTTTCGCCTTCACACCATCCTGAGGGTAATAATGATTTCTAGAAGACATTGTTTCAAACATTTCCAGACACCTGCAAGATCGACGGTACATACATGCATAATCTGAAACCATTCTGAGAAGAAACTAGATAAAAATACTAAATTCTCAGCCATGACAAAATATTCTTAAACCTATAATTTCTGCAACAAATCTGCGCTGACACACTTTCCAATGTTAAGAAATCCCCTTTTCCCATTTTTCAAAAAAAAAATGAATAGTTGGTATTATCAGATTTGTCATTTTCCTTAAAAAATCTCAAAAAAGAAGAGATCAATACAAGTAATTGATTCTACCTGTAATACAGGGACAATAATTTTGAGGTTTGGAAATTATTTTTATCAAGTACTCGCTTTCCAATCAATTATTATTGATCAGGGAATAGGAGTGTGAGGGAGACTGGATTCATGATTAATTCATACTACTCGTGGGAGCACTTTGCAATGTCCGTGGACAACCGCCTAAGATGGGCATTGGTATTACTGCAGGGCGATGAATTTGTAGTTAGAACTAGTGAGGATAGGCATTAGTTTTCTCCTCTTCTTACCCTGTCTTCTCATCGTAATCATCATCATAATGTGTCATCAAGTCACTATCATTATTGTCATCATCACCATCATCAACCTTATCATCACTACCATAATCATCATCATCACCATAATCATCATCTTCACCATGAACACCATCACCATCATCATATTATCATCACCAACACCAACACTATCCTCATCATCATCACCAACACCAACACCATATCATCATCAACAACACCAACACCATCATCATCATCACCAACACCATCATCATATCATCATCATCATCACCAACACCATCATATCATCATCACCAACACCAGCACCATCATATCATCATCATCACCAACACCAGTACCATCATCATATCATCATCATCATCATCACCAACACCAGCACCATCATCGTATCATCATCATCATCACCAACACCAGCACCATCACTGTATCATCATCATCATCACCAACACCAGCATCATCACCAACACCAGCACCATCATCATATCATCATCATCATCACCAACACCAGCACCATCATATCATCATCATCATCATCACCAACACCAGCACCATCATCATATCATCATCATCATCACCAACACCAGCACCATCATCATATCATCATCATCATCACCAACACCAGCACCATCATCATATCATCATCACCAACACCAGCACAGTCATATCATCATCACCAACACCAGCACCATCATCATAATCACCAACACCAGCACCATCATCATATCATCATCATCACCAACACCAGCACCATCATCATATCATCATCATAATCACCAACACCAGCACCATCATCATATCATCATCATCACCAACACCATCATCATCATATCATCATCATCAACACCAGCACCATCATATCATCATCATCATCACCAACACCAGCACCATCATCATATCATCATCATCACCAACACCAGCACCATCATCATATCATCATCATCACCAACACCAGCACCATCATCATATCATCATCATCACATTTTGTTTTCCTATGTTTTTGTAAGCGCTATGGTACTCCTTGTTTTTAGCGTCTTAAATAATCTATATTATTATATTATTATTATTATCACTAACACCAGCACCATCATCATATCATCATCATAATCACCAACACCATCATCATCATCAGCAATTTCATCATCCTACCATCACCTCATGATTAATTCAAACTACTCCGGGGAGCACTCTGCGCTGTCAGTGTAAAAACGTCCACAATGAGCAATAGTGTTACTGTAGGGCAATGAATTTGTAGTGGACTGGTTGAGAGGATCTGATGGGCTTTAGTTATGGGACTGCACACACATGTTGTGGCATGAATGTTTGGCTTGAACACTTCCATTATTTCTCATATTTCAAATAGAGGGATTTGAAGGGTAATCCTTTTCAAGAGACATTACTGCTACACTGTATGATGTTTTTCCAAACTGACATAAAAGGAATGAAAAAGCTCACAAATTAGTTTTCACCTTTCCCAGAACTTATCCTTCTCTTTAACTGTCAATCCCCAATATATTTAATATCCATACTGTATTATCCACAATTTTCTCAAGCAAGGCTATTTGATAGCATGCATTATCCATCTAAATTGAGCATTCTGAACTTATGTAAATGTGTAAAAATACACACAAGAGTCAATACTCTGAATATTCGCAGAATGGCCTAAAAAAAAACTGACACTGCTGAACTTGACAACAGGTCATATATACAAAACAGGGTACATTGGTAACCTCTGCCGGAGTCACAGGAAACTACCATAACAAAAGGGAAAGGTGATTCACACTTACTGGGGATGGGGGGCTAACCCTAGGGTATCCATGGCATTGTTCCATACTGGCGGGGGTCAAGTTTAGGAACCTCTGAGGTAGCATTCACCTTTTGACCCATAATAAGAGGTTCCCTTTCCCCTCATTTCTCCAAAATAGAGTTTCAAGGTACATATATTCAGTTATTCTAACTTGTCCAGTGAATTGGACTTATTGGAGTCAAGTTCATTTAAGTGATTATTAGATTGTAACTTACAACATAACAGATACATCTCAACTCCCCCCCCCCCTCGCTCCTCTTTCTTGTTATCTGTCACTCTCTCTCTCTCTCTCTCTCCCTCTCTCTCATGCTCTCTCCCTCCCTCTCTCTCATGCTCTCTCCCTTTCTCTCTCTCTCTCTCTTCCTATCTCTATCCCTTTCTTTCTATCCTTACTTATCATTTCTCTGAAGGAGCCATCAGGATTCATAGCTTATTGGAAATATATAATTAAACTATCGATCCAGGGCACCAGTTTAAAATGAAATAGTTAGATTGAATTATTCTGTTCAACTTTTCTTTTTTAGAGGGGGTAAATTCTAGCAGAAAAAAAAAATATTACTAAACATAATCTTGTTTCAAACCTACCGAAATGAGAGAAGAAATATAATCCACAGTCCCAAGAAAACAAGAGCTTCCAACAGGTGTTTCTTTTTCAAGTTTTAATATTTTCCTAGATGATCACATCATATAGCTGAAAGCATGAACTCAATAGATTTACCTACGCAATATATTTCAGGTTGTATTCAGGTGAGTTGGGGTAAGACGTCATCCCTGGCTTGGAGGAACAGGTGCGAGTCTCAAGCGCCTTGCATTGGTATTAAATATGGTATTAATTTCCCTCCACTTCTACTCTTATTAGATTTGTGATTTCCTCTAGAAATAAAAAAACACTTTTATACTGCCCTACGCTAGGACCTTCCCACCCTGACGGCTCCCTGCACAACAATCTTGACGCTTTGCACGGAGATAGCATAGGTTTTGAACGTGTGTATAGTGCATGCTAAAGTTCTTGGCAGTTTATACCCCTGATCCGGGACCTAAATTATTGTTTGCCTCTCATTTGTTTAAAGGTCATGTAAAGTTTTGGTAAGCCCTCAAAAACTGTTCGTCAGATTTCTTCAATTTTTGTTGATAAATAGCAAGATACTAGCAATACTAAGACACTGTGAAGATGTCGCCTCCTAACGTTTATTATTAAACAAATAAGAGGCAAAAACTAATTTATGTGCCGGGACAGGCACGTAAAATCCCAACAAAGGCAGCATGTGCTATACACTGTACACACACGTGTAAAACCAATAATGAGTAGCTACACACAGTGCACACACGCTGTCTCTATGCGAAGCCCCAAGATTGCTGTGCGGGGAGCCGTCGGGGTGGAAGGGTCCTAATGGCAGTGATCAAGCATTCCTGACAGATATTTAGTTATTTACACTGAAATTCACCAGAAATCATAGATGGAATACCAAATGATCTCTTACAGACATCTTTTGATACAAGGAGAACAAAATGAGACTATATTTAACATGTTTCTTTTCAATTTCCTTTTTGCTACCAATACTGTAAATGAGCTTTAATATGCCACTTTAGGGTGTGAAATCTTCACAGCATCTTTGTTTTGCTAGTACATTTGTATCTTGATATTTATCAACAAAAATCCAATAAATCTGATGAAAAGTTTTTTAAGGCCTTAACAAAACTAAACATTACCTTTAATGCATTTTGGTAATTCTGGTATCACTGCTGTGCTAGCTGTACATGTACATTCTGTGCACCCATTTTCATAACAGACTACGACAGTTTATTGAATAATCACTACAGTTATTTTCAAAACGGGTTCAGGTAATACTTTCAACTTTGAGAATATTACTACTGTGTCTTATTTAGAAAAGCAGTATCCAAAGGATGAATTTTCAATAACTACTTCAATATCTCGAGTTTGGTTACATCGGGTATGTATGTCTGTGGCAAAGTTCAACAAGTCACTGCAGTGTATGAATGAAGTCTGATCCTGTAATGTTGACACAGGTAGGCCATCACAAAACAAGGAGTGAGGGGATCAATATTTACTACACATAGAATCCTCCAATGTATCCAGTATCTACCTGCAGGTGAACTTTACTTCATTTACTTCTCTTGCAGCACGTATGCCTACATGTACATGTATGTAGATTACAAACGAATGAACAGGTAGGCTGTACGAGTATATGTACTCTACTCTCTCTAAAAACAAAAAGGGAGTAGTTATTGACACGACTCCCGGGGGAGTGAAATAGAGTGAAAACAGAGTGAAAATTTATTCTTTCCTTTTGGAGAGTACTCAATATTCAATCTATATTCACTCATAAACAAGTGATCACTGATGTGACTCCTGGGAGAATGAAAATGGAGTGAAAATTCACTCCTTTTTTCAGAGAGTAATATCTGGAATTACAACCTTTATTTTTATCTTTTTTAAAAAGCAAAACATAACTTGGGCAAAGCTTACTTCTGTCCGGACAATAATGATTTTTTTTAAAAAGAAAGGAAAAGGTAATTTCTTCAGCATGATGCTAAGCAAACCAACATAGAGAATAAACAAATGTGGTGCATTGAAATGAGTGTTTGTTCGATCTGATTTAAACAGGGAGTTTCATAGAAAACCTTGTTATCTATTTTAAATTTCTCAAATACTAGTTCCAGACCCCACTGGAAATAAGCTTATTATTACAAACTTTGATGGGTTATCCTGTCAAGGAAGATTTTTCCTTTCACTGTAATACATTTAATGTTTTAATGTATTTATCCTTGAGGAATGAAATAAAATAACTGATTACTAGTTGGCAGACACATAACCTTGTCAGTTGAAACGCATGACAGAGTGTCTGAACTTTAAGACTACCACAGGCCCTGTATTATAGCTGCTCATGACACAGGCACAACCAAGAGGAACCTGGATTAGGCTTCTCTCAAGACACATTTTTTTCTAATGAGGTGCCAACTTGGGGTCGGTGATTGCAGACGACCAAGGAGTTATCACAGAGACCATTTTTTTTTTTTTTTTTTTTAAATATGTTTTTATTGGATAAAACAGTTGATCATATAAAAGTACAAAATACACGCACATGTACATGTATGGTCATACTTCAAACTGTCACTGAACACCATAGAGAAGAAAAGGAAACACAAATTCTCACTCATGAATGAAATTTTGAAGCAAAATCCCCCCAAATTCCCTTTTGGTTCCCAAACGGGTGATTTGCACTTTACCCTCATGTTTCATCTCCAGAGGTAAATTGTCTGACCTTTGACCCTTAACCTTAACAGTAGGTTAGAAGGTGAACTCCAAGGGGAAGTAGAGAAAATTCAATGATTTATCAGCAGGGCTCCAATTTCTGTTCCTCTATTGTACGAAAAGTTCCACACAGTTCTACCAAGAATAAAAGCTCGACATATCAGAATTGAATTCTCACTAAATTTCTTACAAAATTTCAAGAAGTGAAACTGCTTTTGAAAGTCAACTGAAAAGAATGCACAATACTCTTTTGTTCTTGATAATACTCTTACTTTTCAATTTCAATTTCTCTTTCATTCTGTA
This sequence comes from Heliocidaris tuberculata, assembly GCA_025618425.1. Classification (NCBI taxonomy): domain Eukaryota; kingdom Metazoa; phylum Echinodermata; class Echinoidea; order Camarodonta; family Echinometridae; genus Heliocidaris; species Heliocidaris tuberculata. The sequence continues at coordinate 14,006,114 of CM046851.1, forward strand.
TTTCACTATAAATCTTAAATTGTCTTAACTTATGGATTGAGCACCTTGGAAGAATTTCCCATCAAACAGATATTTTCAATTGAAAAAAAAAAACCCTCTTTTTTTGCAAACAACGAGAATTAAGGACCTACAATACAAACACGATATACTACAATACACATGTAGCTGAATTAAAGTTATTTCATACTCCTTGCTCCATATTCTAGATCGTAATCAAATTCATAGAGTAATTTCTTGAATGCGCTGCAGTAAAAGGTCAAGAGGCTTTTGAAGGATGCCAAAACTCCTGCTTACTACAATGATGAATGGACGAGATAAACTCATGTAGTATCTAGCTTATATCAATTTATCAAGAAAGAGTAGGCATTGATATATTTCATTATTTTCGTGCAAACGTAACTTTGGTAACATTTAGTCATAAAGTGGTATTTGGTTCAGCCTTGCTTTTTTTCTGATGGAATTCCAGATGATAAATATAAATAAAGCTAATGATGTTAATGTACTGAGATATCTGGAGACCACATTACAGAGAAGAATAAGATCGGAACACCATTGATGATGATCCACAACATATACATATATATTATAATGCTGTAATTCTGTTAAAAAACATACAAAGGTGCATTTGACATTCAATCATGAATGACACTGTTTGCCAAGAGGTAATGTCCTTCACAGCATTTCATTACTTTGTCTGTGTCTCAACCAGGTGCAGTAAATATGCACATGTACCTGGTAGATGAAATTCATTAATAATGCTTTCAGCACTGCAACAGCAGCCTAGCTAAAACCACTGGAGTCATATTGGAGCATCAGGAGCATTACTGTTGACAGCCAGAAGGGCATTAATTCTTATCATTTCACACAGAGTTAACAGCCTTCTGGCTTTCAACAGGAGATAATCATACAGGCATTCATAATGTTATTGGAAAGGATGGTGGAAGATGATGATCATGGTATCTTATAAACCAGGAGTACATGTAGGATGGATGAAGTGAATAATGAAGATGATGCTAAGTATAAAAGTGATGACTGGATGGTAGCGATGCTACAATTAAGGCTTCTCCAATTTTTTTTTTTTTTGTAGGGGTCCGGGTTGAATTTTGGGGGGTCTGTATACACAAGACTTAGAATTTGAGAGCCTATAGCCCGTATTTTTGAACTCCAATTTAACTTAAACCGCAGTCTATGTGTAGTTTAAACCCTGTCTAAACCTGCCCTTTAAACCAGAATTTAAGATAATCATATTCTGAACTCCAGTTTAACTTAAACTGCAGTGCAGTCTAGACTCTAAGTGTGGTTTCATTTTTGTATAGAAATGTAGACTGCAGCTAGGGGTAGTTTAAGTCCAGCTTAACTTCGACTGGAGTTTAAGTTATGTCCTGGGCACCTGCTAGTGCTGAGGCAAACCTTTAAGGAGGCAAACCTTTAAGTAGGCAATTCACCAACAGTCTCCATCTCAACCCAGGTGTAGTAAATGGGTTCCTGACGGAGCAGAGGTGAATTATTAAAAAATGCTTGGAGTGCTGAGGTGTAGACTGCACAGGTTAGTGCTGAGCCAAACCTTTAAGTAGGCAATTCATCAACAGTCTCCATCTCAACCCAGGTGTAGTAAATGGGTTCCTGGCGGAGCAGAGGTAAATCATTAAAAATACTTGGGAGTGCTGAGGTGTAGACTGCACATGTTAGTGCAGAGCCAAACCTTTAAGTAGGCATTTCATCAACAGTCTCCATCTCAACCCAGGTGTAGTAAATGGGTTCCTGGCAGAGCAGAGGTAAATCATTAAAAATGCTTGGAGTGCTGAGGTGTAGACTGCACCTGTTAGTGCTGAGCCAAACCTTTAAGTAGGCATTTCATCAACAGTCTCCATCTCAACCCAGGTGTAGTAAATGGGTTCCGAGCAGAGCAGCTAGGTAAATTATTAAAAATACTTGGGAGTGCTGAGATGGCAGCTTATCAAAAGCCAGGGTAACAATGGAGCATAAATTAAGGGCATCATCGAGGGACGGACACGCCAGCCAAGAAGCCAATATGATCATACTCATAAAGGCATTCATAATGTGACTGGAAAGGATGATGAAAGATGTTGATCATGGATCGTGGATCTGAGTATTAGGATGAAGTGAATAATGGAAGACGATATAAGGTGGATGAACTGGGAGGCGGTGATGCTGCATGTTCAACGCAGTGTACGTAAGGCCTAGTAAAATTAATTCCTATATTCTCGTTCCCCCACTGCTTCCTTTTGTCTGCCTGCCTCCTTTTTTCATTATTTGTTAATTTTTGTTTAGATATATGAAGTAAGAATGAATCTGAGGAAACCCAAGCAATGAAGAAACAAAATTCAATGAAACAGTGCTATTTCACCTTGATTTGAGCATTGCATAGACAAATGAAAATAATTAATTCAGGAAATGTGTTGAAAATTGGCCCTAGAGCACTTGTACGTGTGGGATAATACAAAATATCATGTAACACGGAACCCCTTCCTCCTCATTTAAGAAAAAAATCCAGACAAGAAACAAGGAATACTTGGCCTAATTTGGACTCCATGCGAGTATCTGTTTACACAAGACTCCAAAATCACAACAGCAATACATCTACAATGGTCCTACAATAGTTATGTTAATGTTAATTTACAATTGTTTCTCTTTATTATTATATGTAGATCTGGTGGGGCTAAATATCACTGAGTAAAGAATTCAAGTCAAGTAAAGAATTCAAGTCAAGTTTTTCAAGTTACACCACTGTAGTCATAGTTTGGTCTAATGGAAATTGCATACTTTGTAATTAATATCTTTGGTTGTCTATGATCCGTTAGTTTGAAGAGAAATTAAACTTTAGTAGATGTCATTACATGTATATCAGATTATCTTTAAATTGTCTGTAATTACTTTTTATATTGATTCGAAAGTGAAAATACCGTCTTCTGTCTCCAGATTACGACTTTCTGTCGTGATGAGCTAATCCTAATTTAAGAAAGACACGAAACTTTTCTGCAAAATCCTGATTAAAGCAATATTCCCTTAATACAGACCAAGCTCATATCATGGGACTGCACTGTACTATGTACACATGTATCAACTATGAAGTCTTCATGAACTTATGCCATTCATATTAAGTTCAACAAATACGAAAGAAATACAAGAAGGTAGCAAGACATATCTTCATGCTCCTATACTCTCCCAGTTTTATTCAATTCTTTTCTTGTCTTTATCAAGTCTTTGATCTGGTCTTGGCTCTCCACAGGAAGTGATACCCTAGAGAGAGGTCATGTCTGGGTCAAGATGAAGGACTTGTTTTTGTTTCGAGAGTCTGTCCATATGAATTTCATTGACCTTGTTCCTTCTTCTCATAGCCTGTACGACTACAGGAAAGTTATACTAGACTCATGTAAAGAAACGTCGTATAAAGAATCATGATTAGTGAAGGGAGTGTACAGACTACAACATGGTAAAAAGAAACAAGTTTTGGGGAAGTAAGCCGACGCCATATATTTATCAGTTACATCAAGGACAGCGATGGAGCATACGATATTACAGCTGATTGGTCATATCAGTGCGTGCACACGATAAACCCCGCCCAGTTATAAGATTCTTGTACAATACGATGTTCAGACTATAAGGGGATGCTAATTCTTTATTGAGTTTTTGTTCGGAACGATGCTCAAACATGCGTTTCCCAATATGACGTTTCGTTATACGACGTTTCTTTATACGATGTTCAGACTATGAAATATTAATAACTTGTCGTGTACATGTAGCTATACGGTTCTCGCTAGGGACTAAGTCTGGTCTCAACCTTCGTCGGAAGTGAATGTGAAAAGGGTATAACTTACCTGCTTCTAGGGAGGTACATAGCATGGTCTATAAACACAGACCCTGAGAGCAGAATGAACCAGCATGTACTCAGATCATCACGACTGTGGACAAATAAGGATATAGCAAAACTTACATTAGTTAACAATTCCAATATTCATGAGGGCGATGGTAAGGATATTTCATGAGGTGAGATGCAGCTGTTCTATTCAACTATGCGAAGAAACCGACCGTGGAATGAACTTGTCACAACTACAGAAAAAGTCTGGAAGTAGGCTATGAGCCTACAACCATGTGTGAAAGTCCTTTAATCTGATTGGCCAAGATTAGAATGGACCTTTCTAACCCTCCTTCATGCATGTTAGGTTTATCCAATAATTTGATTTCAAATATATGAAATGCCCTCAAGGCTAAAGGTCTCTGCTTTTAAACTTGTAGAATAAGGATATCTTCAAATCAAACAGTCTGGGTATGGATTTCAAACAGTTGTTTGATCAGAACACAGTTAAGGATGAATTATTATCAAAATCTTTACAAATCAGCTTGTGAAGTGATTTTCAATGCAATACTGAAATATAAAACAATTCAATTTGCAAAGTAATATTTTCACCCAGATGTATGTGCTGTATACATTTTCTAGTAAACCGATAGTGTAAAACAGATGTACATGAATATTATTCATTCTAAGTACAAATTAGAAATGATTTGCCATCAAAAAGAGGCTGTCACACAAATAGCTGTGCCTCACCCCCCCCCCCCCTTCAGACCCAAGTGGCTTACCTTACGTGCACAACCCAAAAACTGTACCCCTAATCCCCTTTCAAATTTTTGTCATGAAAAACACATGAAAACTGTGGTTACCTTCTTTTTCTTTTACCTTTTGTGATGTTGTGGCTTGCTTGTCAGAAAAGTGGTGTTTTTTAATTGTGCCCCCCCCCCTTCATTAAATCCTGACTCCACCCCTGGAACTACTAACATCTCCATCCATTCATTGGATCCAGCTGTATGCCTTCTATTTGCTTGTGTCATCTTGAGGAGAGCAGCAGGCTGGTTATTAATGAGTGACGTACATTTCCCAATCAGACTTCAAGTTCCTCTCAAGTTATGCTCACAACCTCCTGGTAAATTCCAACCATTTCCTTGTTTGCTATCTCGGGACTAAATCGATTCATCTCCCTTGTTTCCCTAATTAAGACTAATTAGTGAATATCAGTGTGACTCACATAGAAATAAGGAACTAGTTTCAGAATGTCTTTTTGGGGGGTCATCATCGTCATTCCCGGTGCGATGAGAACCGAAACACCTCACGCATCAGATTAAATTAAATTAGAATATTATTGTGAACTTGTCGAGGTATTACTCAGTAAATATGTCAATCATGATGAACGAGTGTGTACGGCAATCATCATCTTAATGATAGAGATAGTCTTCGAACTCTGTGTGGAAAGTCTGGGACTTCCAGCTGATGACTGCACAATTTACTTTCAATGTTTCATTTATCACTGACCACCAAATGTTCAAATACAGGTACAGTGAAACCTGTCTATAAAGACCACTCAAGGGAGACAAGAAAAGCGGTCTTTATAAGCAGGTGGTCTTTACGTACAGGTTCCTTCAATACATGTTTCAATGAGAAACAGTTTTCACAGGAAACAAAAATTGTGGTCTTTATAGACAGGTAGTCGTTTTATACAGGTGGTTGCTAAAGCAGGTTGGACTGTATTTCAATATTGACCCATTTAACAAAATTGATGCGATAGATGACATCATAACACCAAATATACAGTGATATACCTCACACTCCAGCAGCACTGGCTCCAGGATGTACTTTGTCAGAGGCATAGGGTTAGGGTTAGGGTTAGGGTTGCAATTAGGTTTTAAGTTAGGTTTAGGTTTAGGGTTAGGGTTAGTGTTAGGTATAGTATTAGGTCTGGGGTTGAAGATAAGTATTCGGCTAGTGTAGGAAAATCCCCATGGAGCAATATGCCACTTCGTAATTAATTAATGGTGCAAAGGACCCTGAAATGACCCCAATTTGTAAGCAAACATGCATTTGTTTTGGTGGACGTGCAATTCATTTAACATGTACGATCATGATAGTGCGCGCATCGTGATGTGTACAAAAATGACAGTGTATAAAGGTTATTTGCACTTCGTACAAACGACCTTTATCTGCACATGCCAAAATTGTAATTACGAACTGGCTTATTGTCACAGGGGCACGTATACTAGAACCTGGTAATCGTCTTACCAATAGAGGATGTCGTTGGCCTCATGTCGTTCATATCTGACTGTCTTAGCAATCTCCCTGATGGCTGGTTCTCGCAATGATCGCAGTGCCTCCAGATCATGGAGATGGGCGAAAATACACTGCAGGTCCTATCAAACACAAACGAGTGAAAAAGAAACAATAATAAGTGATTGATTTTATGTACAAAATCATAAGTTTCACAATTAATCTCAAGTTCCATACAAGTAATATTGTGGACCTACATGTACATCTATTTCGAATTGGAAATAGATGATCAATGCTAATCAGTTCCAAGCTTAAATCCATTGAAGACAATCTGATTTTTATTCAACACATATTTCACATGGGTCCCAAACCAAGTTATTATGAGCTTAGTATTCCACAGATTAAAAATAAGACGCGAAATGCACTAATGTAAACTGGAAAATATGAATGAAACATTCTTTCTAATGTATCTGGCATACTAAATAAAATAAGCAAGAAAATGTCGGCATTTTTACCACATTCACTTACCAATTATTGGTAATGGACTTTTTAAGTAATTCAAATATTTTAGCTTGATCACCAAAAGTGGAATGATATACAGAGTAGCATTTTAACCCTTTTGAGACAATTTACCACATTTTGTGGTTTGGCTCAATAACTTTTGATTCAGCATCTAAAAAATATACCAGATGCATGAGTAGAAAGAGCAAAACTTTCTGCACACACTGTGTCCATTTTTGTTGCATGACCATATTGCGTTTGATGCCAGGAATTTTAAAAAGGAGCATAAGCTTTAAAATTGGCAATTTTAGTCAACTACTGACCATGTATATTGTTTTCAAAGACATTACATCTTACTAGAGCCATATTGTAGCACTAAAAGAAAAATAATATTGTTGCTAATTTGAAGAACAAAATGTGATCAATTAAGCCCTTAAATAATTCTTGTCACGAAAGGGATCATGCATACATGATCTTCCCATACATGCATGTGTAGAACAAAATGTCACATTATTCATATGAGGGGGTTGAATCAACTTGAATGTATTTTCATCAAAGGTCAAGATGCAAACGGCATTGAAATTACAAATTAGTCATAAATAATGAGGTCAAATTTCAAGATGCATCCTAAAAATAATTAATATGTGTGTTGTGTCACGTAGCTTATAAGTGGAATGGTGCTAGCTCAAATATACAATACACACAAATGTCATATAGGAATGAGACAAATTATTACGATGGGGTATCAGGGACGTGTATCTGTTCAGCTATCTGCAGGTGGAGACTAAATATGTTTTTAAAATTTTAATTTAGCAAAATCCTATACTACTTGTACCAAGGCCAAATCAGCACGGCTAATTGTCAGATTTGGTTGAATTTAAACAGGACTGGATGCATGTGTAGTCTTATGGCTAGGTGATTCAGACCCTGAATGGCAAGGGTTTATGCCTTCCATGTAGCATGCAGTTTGGTGACTAGACATAGCTCTGTCACCTACCACATGTACATGTATCTGAGCCTGGTAACTAGACTAGGCATTCCACGGTCCATCCCATTCATACCAATGTCACCTACTATCTACGAATGAACTTCTGAGCACTTCCACAACGCATCTCATTAGCGGATTCAGCCAGGCAGTTACAACCCAATTTACAACCAGCAAAATACTGAATGACTAGACTGATATCCCGCTGATACTGTATACATGTAGGCCTATACGATACATGTATGCATTCAGAATGAGATACCGGTGATATTCTTATCCTAATGGCTATTACTTGTACACGTATAGGTACTTTGAAAAATTATTATCAAATACTATAACTTTATTCAAATATAGGATCGAAATACTGGATTCACAAGTCCTTTATAAGTCCTTTTCATTATCTAATCAAGCTGGAATATGGGATAAGTATAACCCTTCTACATGTACATGTATATTGAATTCATTTTCTACCATACACTACAGAACATTCCTTGTGTATCTTTGCATGTGAGGATATACTTGTTTAATCATCCATGCACAAGTCTTGTACATTTATTAATATATTTTGTTGTCTATATATTCGGATTTTCAATTTTTAATCACGATATGATTTTTAAGGCAACAGAACCTTCAAAGATATTTACAGCATTTATCAAGGCTATGGTTTAATGTATTTGTGAAGGCATGTCCTCTTGGTGCTGTTTCACCTACAAACATGTAATTTTTTTCCATCTGAATTCCTGTAACAATCTTGTGCTTACAATTCTATATATGAATAAATAAAAATAAAAGAGTAAAAGTTGACAACAGTGACATATACATGTAGGATAGACAGGAAGCTTGCAAAGCCTTTAACATTGCCACGCAAAATACGTCTCTCATAATTATTTTCTGAGCCCTAATGAGCAATCAACCAGCATACGCTCGGGTCAGCATCTCAGTTTCCAGCATAGAGGACACTTGATACGTCAGCACGCTTGTTGCAGATGAGAAGCGCTATGTTTTGCTGGTATGTTTGCCACCGCTAAACCGGACAAACAAAATAATCACGGAGGGAAGCATAATGTCATATCTGTCTTTTCAATGATATCGTCCACTGAGAGCCCCTATATACATATGTTCATGGAGTTAATGCCCTTCTGGCTTTCAACAGAAGTTTTAGTTCGAAGAAAACAAGCTATTTTGCAGAGCTATCTACGAATATATTTTAATATTTTCAAACAATATTTAGATGGACGTCAGTTTTGATGTATATTTGCTTCATTATTATAGATTTTAGTTGGGTTATGTTGACTGCAACATGCTCTGGATAACCATCCTCCAGTAAACATAAAAGAAGATCACCTGAAAAAAAAATCAAAGGGCTTTCAAAAATTGAATCTTTGTTGTTGTGTAACATCAGCCATGAATCATGGGAAAAAGGAAAACATACGCAATAAATCTTAGTGCATGCAGACACTGCATTAAGAATGTGACTACATGTACTTCCTCCGAAACTAATCGCTAAGCAATCCCAGAGGTACGCAGAGAATGAAAAAAAAAATCAACTTTGCTTCTATCTCATAAAGTTTGAGATTCCAGAATTGGCCTCTTTTGAAGAAGGATAATTGCAAACCACAATCGACTTAATTCTTTGGTAATGAAGTTCAGTCAAGAAGAAGGACATGCACATGTCCCCATTATTTTATGTAGAGGAATGCCCTTGTTCTTTAATTCGCATATATGCAGGACTATCCATATTATCAAATCTTTGAGATTTTAGCCAACTCCTAAAATGTGTCAGCTTTTCAATTTCAGTTTCTGTGGGCTAAAATACGCAGACTTACAAAGAATTCATATTTAAAGCAATTATTGTCAAAATTGCTCCAACTACAAAATCAAATCAGAGAATATGTGCAAGACTATCTGTTAAGCATACTATTTCTATTATTGTTTGTATGTCATATAAACAGTTGTTACGCATCAAGTTCAAGTAACTTACAAAATATCATTAATTTCTTTTAACTCACCAAATTCTATTTAATCAAGAAATAACTCAAGAGACAGTGTCGACATATACCTCCCGTGGATTCAGATGAAAACTGAACAGATATACAACTGTCACAAGTCACTCAAATTTGAAAACAACGTTTAAAATCTCAGCTCACTTTTAACGTGCACGCACCAAAGAACAAGCTCCAAAGGGCTTAGCAAATGGGATAGACTTTCTTTTCAAATTCAAACAATACGTAAAAACCTGAAATGTCTTGAGTATCAATTCTGCTCATATGTCCTCTCTTTCTGAAGGATATTTTGCTGGTTGGAGAAAAGAGGATCGGTTGTTATTAGCATATGAATAACACCAGCCTTCTAAAGATTTAACTCCCTAACTTTCAAAGTCTGAGAAGAAAAAAGAAACTCTGCTTGGCTTGGCTTGGAGATGTACATGTTTACATAAATGCCTATAGATGAAGAATACATGTAAGTCATGGGAGAGAAGCAATGCAAGAAATAAGGTAATAAGGGCAATCACACAAAGAGCAACAAGATGCAGACCTTGTTTCTTTAACAGCAATCAGAATCTCATGGGGTTGTTTTCTTCTTGTGTGAAAATAAATTCCATTTAAGAGATTCTGGCTGCAATTCATATTGCACACTAATAGTGCTTATGGGTGAATAATCAAGATTATTTGCTGAATGCTCTGTTATACAACAAAGGTTAGTGGAAGTGAGATACAAAAATTAATTTTACATATCCCGTGTGTGAATGGACACAAAAAAGTGTTTTCCTTTTGTGTGAATGACCCTATTGTAAATATGAAGTCTTGGTAGAGTTTACATGTACATAGAAAGAAGACTAAAATATGACAGTTGGATGAAAAAGGTTTATGAATGAAATGCAGAAATACATGTAGCTCAGGATGTAGGAGAAACAAGGAAGATGGACGAGAGATGTAGCTACAAATCAACAGGAACAGTTGATTGGAAGTGTTATTGAAGAAGCATAAAGTTAAATGAAATCGCAGAGCACAAATAACTTTGAGCTCTCTGAATAATAAAGGTCGAAAGAAAGAAAGAAGTGACTCTGGCCATAACATGATCAGTTTTCACATCATGAATATGTGAGGCTGGCCTCGAGGGTGTTCCAATGCTTGCATGTGAAATGAGCTCCAAAACCCCAGTCAGCTTTCTTTCTTGCACGCACCCACAAAGGGGAGAGAATCTTATTCTTATCCAGCAAACACATAAAGCTGCTTAACTCGCTAGAAAGAGATTGTATAGGCCTATATTACGAGATACATTTGCCAAAGTCCATCCAAATAGCTACAAAGAGTTCCTGTGTTTGTAAACTGTTCAAATAATGCACAGCTTAAAACTCATTGGAGACTTTACAGTCAGTCCACAATGAAATAAGTTGCACTTTTCTCTCACTTGTTTAAAGCCCATGAATATTTTGGTAAGCTCCCCCAAAAACTACATGTAGCAAAGATAAAAACTAACGCTTTGGAATGGACACACCCTCATCAATTTGAATAAGCACTGCTGCGTGAAAAAAACAACAACTAATGTACAGGTTATACATGTATGCGACTATTGAAAGTATATTCTTGCTGAATGTGTCTTACAAACTTCTGCATGGCTACATTACGGGATTAACATTACATATACATCTTACAGCAGCCACAAAAACATTTTTTCATTCATTACAGCAATTTCCAATCTAACAAATAAAGTCAGCAAGAACAGACAGTCACCAAAGTGATCTTTGCCTTTCGAAACAAATCTAATAATCGCTGACTGAGCTATCGGTCATGCTGTCATATTGTGGATATTTTTAGAAGATATTTGCTATGTTGTCCCAAGTTCCTAGTCGGGTTTTAATAAGAAAATCATGGTGCCTATCCAATCAAGGATGTAGTAAGCCAAGGTCTGGCTAGGATGACACTGGCAAAATATTGACATAAGATTCCCATGTCTCCTCCACGTACAAGAGATGCTTCGGACTGCATCCTGGTTATTCAGTATCAGGGTGAGTTTATAGCTCCTTTTTCAGGCCAGAAACAGCATTTTCATACACATTTAGTTCAAAACACGGCTGTATCTGGAGCTTTTATCGCAGAATCATGGTTTTAAAACACAATTGCAAAGTGTTAAAAAAGGTACTTTTTCAAAACATTATCAAGCTTGCTGCGTGAGGAGAATTAGTGCACGCCCAAATTTGACCTGCACTATCTGAAGTCAACGTAGCATGCGCAGTGGGGTGTGTGAATCCAGTCACAGAGCCCAAATTTGCCTGGCGAAAAGAGCTATAAATGCAGTACCATGATGCAGCATTTCAAAATGCAGTTTCTGGCTTGGCAAAAGAACCATAAACGCACCCCCAACCGCAGAGGAACTGAAGTGTTCTGTAACCATTTGGGTTCTCTTTAGCTTATGTTTTCTCAATCCAATCACGCTCATGATATTAAGATGACATGTTTAGAGGAATGCCATGATGATGTGCATTGCTGCTTGTGAGGGGGAAGGGATTCCGGAGGGACAATTAGGGTATCGAAATAAGACATCTAGCTTTGTACATTTAAAAGCCATTCTTTGAATATCGCGATGTACGGTACATGAAAATTTTCTTAGATTGATCATATTTGTGTCTTTGTTCGTGTTTTGATTCTCATTCAACTACACTTGATATTAAAGATAATTTTGAGTTCTGGTCATGTGATTACATTGTGAAAGAAACTGTCACAAAGCAATTGGGAAAGGCTGATGAGGTTGATGACGTCTAATGAAGAATTGGTGTATACTGTGAGGTTTTGGAATCATCAAAATGATAAGAAAATGACCCAATCTCTCTGAAAAGCACATGCTCTGCACACAGAAATGGGTATAAGAGACTGAAAACACATGTGGCATGAATGTTTGGCCCGAAAGCCTCAACTATTTCTTGTCATCTTTCGAATATGATGCCATTTGGAGAGCAATCCTTTTCAGGGGATCTTTCTACTACGATGTTCTCTTCCAAAGTGACATAAAAGGAATAAGATTGCTCACAAATTATTTTTCATCTTTCCCAGAACTCAACCTACCCTTTAAGATGACATGGTTTAGAGAGGATGCCATGGTGATATGTATTGCTGCTTGTGAAAGAGAGAGGATCTAGGAGGTACCATTAGGGTATGTAGTACCAACATGAGACATTTACATGTAGCTTTGTATGTTAAAAAGCAATTCTTTATATACAGTGTATTTTCCATGAATATGTGAAGAAACATTCTGGTAAAACAATTTTGTTTTATTTGTTAGAAAATAACCTCGGCTGAATTATATTTCAACTAACCCATTTTTTGTGAGCTAACGAAACACTCCCCCTACAAGTAAGCCTATCCAAGGAATTTAAGAGTGTGTGTAATAAACACATTTCTTTCACAAGAATATCTGAAGTCTTATGTTTGATTTGAAATACAACCCTATTTCATTCAACAGAAGTCTTTATATTCCATAAAACATTGTTAAGTATCCCTCTTATCCCCTTGGAATGTTTTGTTTACAGTTTAGAATTTTATGATACTCCTACTATAAATCTGTTAGCATTCGCAGAATTCTCATTTCTGTCCCAAATTTTCGTTTTTGTCACACGCTCAGTAAGAGGCCAGCTTGAAATATGGTCTACAATGATCCCTTATATTTTCTCTTAACCCTTTCGAGACAATTGACCACATTTTGTGGTTTGGCTCAATAACTTTTGATTCAGAGCTCTAAAAAAATATACTGATGCATGAGTAGAAAGAGCAAAATTTCTACACACATTGTTTCCATTTTTGTTGCATGACCATATTGTGTTTGATGCCAGGAATTTTAAAAAGGAGAATAAGCTTGAAAATCCTTAAATTGGCAACACATTGAGAGGTTCAAAATCACTGTTTTGATCAAAATTGGCAATTTTTTCAACTTTCGACTAAGTTTCTAATGATGCATATTGTTTTCAAAGACATTACATTTTGTTAGAACTGTGTACCACTAAAACAAAAATATTATTGTTGCCAATTTGAAGAACAAAATGTGATCAATTTAGCCCTTAATTCCTGTCATGAAAGGGTTAAATGGTCAGCATACATTAGCTACAGATACAACTGTACATCACTATCAGCACCTTACTTTATACATGTATAATACAACTCATTGCAACATTCATGCAAATGCATATTGAAGCCATGAATATCTATGTCTACGGCAACATGTTTTTATGCTGGTTTTTTTTTCTTCAAAACGGAGCAATCCTTTAAAACAGGTAGGCCTATATATTTATATTTAGGTATAGGCCAATGCACGAAACTGTTGTTGTTGTTCACAAGAGCTCTTTAAATAAAGGTTTGCTTTTGGAAAAGTGAGATTTCCTCAAAGCTATTTTAAAGGGATTCGGTAACTTTGTGGAGGCTTGATTTAATAAATTGTTGAATATTTATATCTGTCTTGTATAATGATGTTCAGGAGGATAAATAAATAGCCAGGCATAGAAAGTTTTTGAAATATATAATGCTATTATTAAGATATCTATGACTGAATACTCCCATTTACGAAAGCGTATGGCCATACGCTTTAGTCCAACACTGAGTCTAGGGGGAAAATGAGTCTGGCATTTCCGGTCACTTGCATATGCTTACTTTTGTGAAGCACATGATGATTTTGAAGTGCTTTTTTTTTTTTCCTGGGCTTCATTTTTACACCGTATTACATACACTGATAGCATGTAAGACCAGGCAGCTCAGATTTTATCAAGCCTCTACAAAGTTACCAAATCACTTTAAGGTTACTTGATCAGGGCCCGGCAAAACAAAGCTTAGCAATTGATCATACAATCAAGCAATCAATCGTACAATTGATATTTTGCGATCAATTGCGTATACAATAACATAGCGATCAATTCCCAAAATAGCAGTCGGTTGCTAACTTATTTTTGTGTGTTACAGGTCCAGAGCTCTTTTACTTTCGGAGCATTCCAGATCTACATTGTAAATCACTCACAACTACCGCAAATTGTTTTTGATGGACTGTATTATAGGCCTACATGTACCTAATTCACAGGTAAAAGCAGTAAGCTCATCCAATTACACCTACCCCAGTATTTTATCTACAAATACTGGGGAGCGTTTCATCAAGCGTTTTGTCAGTGATTTTTACCGACAACTGTTATAAGCTACTGAAATCCTTGCATCTGATTGGCTGAGAGCAAATTTGTCAGTAAAAATCACTGACAAAACGCTTGATGAAACGCTCCCCAGGCCAAGGATTGCTCAGTATGCTACACATTAGCTATGTTCATACGGGTCTTGTGGTTTCAAAACTAAGTTAGCGAAACTTTAAGTTAACGAAACAACGACTCACTAACCACGGCGAGTGTTCACACGGGCCTGAAACAACGATACAACAATGCTCATTGTTCTGAAACTACATGTACAAGTCGAGCAAACGTTGTTGTTAACACCAGAAGTAGATACTACCAAGGAGTTATCACAGAACTCCTCGATACTACTATCGATTGTGTGTACAGTACAGATAAAGATCCTGTGTTCATAATTCGCGCGAAGGGTACGACCCGGAAGTTTAACATGAACAGCAAGGTCATCATTAACTACAAGCTTGCGAAACTTAAAGTTTATTCTGTCCACACTGTCCGAAACTGCAACGGAGGACCACCATCTGTTTGTGATTGCGGCGTTAACCACAAGCTCGCTTGTGGTTCTAGAACTACCAGTAAACCTAAAGTTTCGAAACTATGAGTCCATTCATACAGTCTAAACTAAAAGATAACTACAAGTTAACTTAAAGTTTTGAAACTACAAGCGAAACTTAAAGTTTAGCTCCAGTGTGAACGTAACTATTGTAGTGTTGACATCCACCTTTAGCATTCAACTGTCATCATAGCAATAAATCAGAGCTCAAAGCCAACTAGGCATGGAGGAGGGCACCACAAATAAACAAGACCTATGATTTATGATAGATCATGGGCTGAGGCCTGTTTTCTTGCTTAGTTTTCGAGTTCCGTGGTCCATCTCTGGGAAGTACCTAAAAATGTGCTAGATATGTTCAAAACATGTACCTGAAACAGGAATGACATGTTCCCACGTTTGAAACTTGGGCATTAAGTAGAAATGGCAGAAAACAAAGAAAAAGTAAAGAATTGGTTGCTAGGGACATTTTTACCTTAGCAACCATGAAATAGAGAGGTATTTCTTCGAATATTTTGCAGCAGATATAGTCATTAGACACAGAGATGGTATTTTGAGCAATGTGATGTCATGTAATGATGGTCAATCATATAAAATCTAATTTGCATATTAATACCTTATAGTAAGTTATCCTCCTAGAAACCAAGTATACATGTACATGTATGTGATCAAATGTCTCATGAAATGATCAGTGTAATCAGACATAGAATCAGATGTATTTGCTTTGCCTGAGGGGAGGACAGTGTCTGTCTGCTGCCCTATACCCCAACGTCCACCCCTCCCCACCCTAATCAGTTCACACATCAGCCCCCCCCCCCAAAAAAAAACAACCCAAAACACACACAGACACACATGTACATCCATGAAGTGAAAACAACATAAATGAATACGGTGTATCACCCAAACTAAGCAAGATGTTTTCTATCCAAATTTTCATAATGTGCCCATTCTCTTTTTTCAATTTAAAATTCGTACTGTGCCCATTCACACACAGCCATCATTGTCACACATACAGATCTACTTGCACATGCACTGGCAAGCCCCCCCCCCCCCCCCCCAAGTTAATACTGAATAACTGACCTAATCAGAAAATAGAATAAATGAATACGAGATATAAAGTGTTTGAGGTGTACAAATTAAAAGGCCTCTGAAGGTTAATCTCCTGTTTATCCTGGATACAACCACATACCCCTCCACCCCAACCCCCCCCAGCACTTTTCATGTATTCCTTTTAATCATTTGTTATCCTGTTCTCTTAATATGTATCACCTTATTTCTCTCTCTCTCTCTCTCTCTCTCTATGACCTTACATATGAAAAACAATGCAGGAATATAAGCATGACACATAACTGTATATTCATGTTGCATATTTTAATTTTTGATAAAATTCACTGTTGGATACTTGGATTTACAAACACTCTTGATATAATTCAAACCAGTCTTTACGTACATGTAGTTTGTATTAGCATCAAACAAGTACATGTGCGTAGGCCTGTATATATGTAAAATCACATTTTGCACAAAGTGTTCAACAAAGCTTGAACATTTTACTTTTCTCAGCAAGTAGTGATGTATTTTATTTATTCATGATTAAATGTGATCATGTCTGCCAAATTAATCAGGTAACCATTGTAACTTCTAAGCCCATGAATTGTACTTTACTAGTATTTTTGAAGTGTAAAACTCCTACTCACAGGTGCATTGAAAACCACTTCCAAAGTGAATGATTACTACATCTCATACCCCTAATTTTGGAGCACATCAGCAAAAAGTACATCTCAGCAACAGTCAATAACTATGTACATGTACATCAGAGATTTCACATCTGGCCTAGAGTATAGCAACTTCATGGTCCTGATTAGAAAGCTGTCAATTCTTGAAATTCACTTCAATCTCATTCATTCGAACTTAAAAACAGAGACATGGATTGTCCCTATTTAGAAGATTTACATATAGATTAACTTTAAATTTGACATGTATTCAAAATCATACAAAAAAGATTCTTAGTACATTGTTATTGTCAGAATATTCAATCCATTTCACTGTACTTGAGAAAGGCTTAAACTTGTTATCTAATTCGCACTCACAGAAAAATACAGAACATTGCATTATTTATCATTTTCGAATATTTTACCGCTCCCACTACAAATACATGTAGTAACACATGATTCCACACAAAATTACAAAATTATAAGATAGATGGAGCAATGACTATGAGAGGGCATATGAATCATGAAAGCTAATATGCAGAATAACGGTATTCCACACAATATGGAAATGCTTGTGAGAATACCTGGCTGAAAAAAATTGTAACTTTCAAAACTGTGATAAAACATGTAACACGTGTTTTGAAAAATTTATTTCGTAAGGTATTATGTGTTATGAGTGAAGCCCATCTGCATATTAACTGAAAAACATACGAATTTACATTTTAAAAAAAAATTGTTCTCACAAATAGGATTAACCAGACTATTTTGCGAGTGGTCAGATTTTAGATTGGGTAATCAACAAGCAGCAATGATATTATACATGTACTTTTGCAAAGTGAAGGGGTGAATTAGCACAGCCTGCATTGCATACAGCCACGCTGCCCTAGTATGTATGAATGTTGCCAATATTTCAGCATGTTGTTAAATTCGTGAAAATAACCCCCCTGCAGAATATATGGCATATACAGAAATTTCTGTAATTTTAATACATGTACTTCACAGCCTTTACCCGCTCCTACTTCTGCAATTGATTTACAGAAATGTTCATATGACTGTTCATAGAAGTTCTTCTCAAGACCTGCTTCTTTGTCCTTTGGGAGGAATCTTGTGTAGTTCTGGTAGGAGGTGAAGTATGGCTGAAGTGATATCTCACATTCAAAGCAAGAAGGTCTTTCAGACAAGTCTTGAGCAGAATCGTCTCATCTTTGCTCATTTATGCAGCTTGTACCAGCTTACCTGCATAAATTGTTTCTCTTTCGTTCTTTTTCTTGTGAATTGTTTATCCACTGTTTTGTCCTTTTTTCCATATGATGCACTGGACTGGAAGAACATGGTGAACCCTTGGCTAAATATATCATTCACATTACCTCAGTCATAGTTGTCGGACCTTCAAATGTGGCTCCATTACTGCTTCCGTCTTGCGTGGAATATCGATGGTCCTTGTGGCAGGGAGCATTGTTTTCAAAGACTAAAAAGAAACAGAAAAATATGAGATTTAATGCCATTTGCTCTTGTATAAAAAATGAAATACGATATACAATTTGATTTAAAAACACATTAAATCTAATCACCTTCTCCTACATTAATGTATATTGAACTTTTGAAGTGGAATTAAGTCCCCATAGCATACTGCCCGGAGTGGGGGGGGGGGGGGGCTATTTTAACGATAACGCTGATTGGTCAAAATGTGAATAGGCCTATCAATAGATTGTCTTCACCCAATAATTTTAGTATTTGTTAATATTGTAAAATAGGACACGCCATTCATTCACTCAGCATAGAAGTACTTCATTGCTAGCTTACCGGATTCAGGAACTCTTCAACTCTCTTACTATGCTACAAATTTGAGGCTTCAGAGTTGAAAGTGAAATTTTAAATAGTAATTAGTATTTTCCTCTCATGTATGAATGATCTAGAATGGACCATAGCCTGTTAACACACACAAAAGCTATTGAAGCCTATTCACCTGTAAATGCTATTGTGGAGTACAAGGTTACCTCCAGATAAGCTTGTCCATGTACTATAAGTGATTAATTGATAAATCTACTACATGTACATGTATAATCATGCATAGCTTTGCTAGCATGGCTAGAAAGTGAATGCCTAATTCATAATAAAAATGGGTGTTTAGACATTCATATTTTCATAATGAGACAGTCTACCTACAATGTTGTGATATCCTAATAAGGAAATGATTATTTGTGGGTAAATTCAACTGATTTTTTAGATAAGCCCACTCAAAAAGTCAAACTAAATTAAAGGAGTCAATCCACAACACAAATACCAATGCATGGGACTGGTAGTTGAAAAGTTGTGCCCACAGTTCATGCAAGTAAAACCTGGTGAAAATATGACTGTTCATAATAATGCTTTCCCCCAAAACACGAAAACATAACACTAATCAAATACCTTCTTGTTCTGCTCTTTCTTGCTTCTTCCTGGCCCTCTCAATCCTAGTTTTGTTGGTGAATCGCTTGATTCAATGGTCATGGTGTAAGATGCTCTGTGTGGCAGACATGGTACATGCACACAAACACTCAGAGTACGAGGGCTGTGATTGGCCATTTGCACTCAGGTCTCTAATAGCCCAGCTGTGATTGGTCACTTAAGGACCAGATATGACATCATCATTGCAGGAAAGCTGTCTGCTCATTGTTGCAACTTTATATCCAAATTGTGAAAATATGCCCAAAATCTGCAAATGGGAACATTCACCACTGCTCTTAGATATATGTCCATTAATCATTTATGACAAAATAAAGTACTTCCCAGAGATGGACCACGGAACTGAAGAATTTTGAGGCTCGGCCCATGGCCTATGAAGGATGGATTCAGAAACGGTTGCCCTACAACCCTTCATTGCAATCGGCAGTGAGTGACTGCCACTGGTAAAAATCATCATGGTTTCAATGTTATGATTATGTTATTTCAAAAAATACAATGAAAAAAAAATCCTTCAACTTATGTGAAACACAGATAATATAAACAGAAATCTGATGTTTTGACATCATTTTTCATCTCCAAGAATGATGCAGATCCTATTTCATTGTTTTAATTTATCATGAAAAGGAAAAGGGGAGTTTCAGGCCTACTAATGGTTCAGATTTTCATGTCAGTTGCTGTGGCTTATAGAAAATAAACATGCACTCATACACCTGTTAATCTTTTACTGTAAAAAATTCATGTAAAATAATTACATGAACAAATATGTGAATGTCCATTTGTTATGCGCCACATATAAATGTATGCCCATACAGACCTACATGTATAACTGTAGATGTATAAGTGCAATGTCATTGTTTTACCTTTAAACCTAAAATAAAAGAAATAAATCCTCATCAGAGAGACCTGGAGAGACATCTTGTTATAAAGCTTTTGATAGTCCATTGTCTACATTCAAGATTTAGCCCTCTCAATAAGAAGATTAGATATATTTGAAAAGAAACTCTCAAGTATTGATAGCAGTGCAATACAGTAGCTAATCTGCATTGTGTGACTTTTATTGGGCACTTCATCAATAGGTGCAATGCAATGTAGACTTACATCTACATGTAAAATACATTGTCAATGTACATGTATGTATCTGTAGAGCACATAATACAAATGTACATGCAGTGCATTATGTTCACAGTATAACATGTAACATCAATGCTGATCCCTCACATCTGCTACATATTTAAATCTATTTCCAATGCTGTTATCATGTTCATTTTATATTTTGAAATTTTTTTTTCTTTCAATGTACTGTTTCTATTCAGTTTCTGTATCTTGTCTATATACTTTGTCTTTTTAAAGAAATGTGACCTTAAACACATTCACTGTCACACTACCACAGTAATAAAGCAACAGAACAGGAAAGTTCTTAGAATCATCTTTGAATCACTACCTAATAAAAGAAAATATATATGAAAAAATTTAAACCTGTAGGCCTATAAAATAACTGAGGGCATACATCTACACATGTATGTCCTCTACAATGAAAATATCAACATGTAAATCCAACTCGGGGTATAAGCTAAGCCAAAATTGGGTTTAGCAATAAAGTGACAACAAAAACCTTAGCCTAAGTTGCTACGTTAAAACTTAGCTTTTGTACAGACCGAAGGCTTGTTTGTTTCAAAGATGTAAATTCAGTTTATTTCAAACTCAATTTGTGTATTTATGGACCAACATTGTACAAACACGCACTGACATACACAATTTATTTGAATAGTAATATGACTGAGATTAGAATCCCACAATCTTTTACTTGGAATATTCAACCAAATGTAAACAGTGAGGTCCGAATTCTAAATGGTAGGGGATTTCCCCAACTGGTAACTTGCACAAGACAGGGGGTGGGGAAATTAGATTTACTGAGCAGTAACAGCTGTCATTTACAGACTGAAATTTGACCTCACTCAAAAGTCAATTTCTGTCCATATATCAATGCTACCATAGATATTTATATATCTTTAAAATACGAGAACATAAAACATGAATTGTTCACCATTAAATTTGGAAACATGCCTTAATAATTCTGTTTTACTACAAAATCTGATTAAACGTTAATCTAAATATTGTGGGCAGCAACAATCAAGCAAAAGAACAATGAGTCAATGACTGAAATATTTCATAATCATTGCAAGTTAAATTTGAGGTACAGTATATTATTGGGTATTCACCCTACATTTTCTAAGAGGCAGTAAAAACCATATGTAAGAAAAGGCACAATTTCATTTTTTTTCACCCTAAATGATGATCATTACGTTAGAATATTTTGTTTGTCTTCAAACATTTTACACTACACTGTAGATAAATGCAAATTCAACCAGAGTACAAAACTTTCAAAATGATTATATACAGAAATTGAATTTAACCAAATGAGGACTGAATATTTGCCCCCCCCCAACTTTTTTCAAAGATTAAATACATATGAGCCTATCTCGCTGTTTTGAAATTACAATTAATCATCACAGTTAAAAATAACTACTATTCCCCATTCCACCTTATTTACAGTATCTGTTTTCTGATAACTTTTACATATAGGTCCCTACTGTGTTCTTTTGTAAATGTAGTCCCTCAATTATGTGATAACCAGGAAGAGAGTTAGAGCATATTTTAGAACTGTACATGTAACTATGAAAATAAATATCTTTGCCCAGTGACATATATGTATACGGTCAATTCTATATTTGTACAACAGTATCATTTTCACCCTAGAATAAAGCTTCTATATTTGTGCACTATACAGTGAACAGTGCAGAAATGTTTTTCATATTTGAGTAGTGACTTCTTTCCAAAGGCAATTCACTTCTCCCACTCATCATCCACCCCAATTCATCATTTATTTCCCATTTTCTTTTACGATCCGCCCACTATTTTCTCTTCCCATCCCACTCCCCGTTTTTTCTCCAATCCCCCCTGATCAGTTTCACGTTACCATAGCAACAGAAGGCCATGGGTCAGACCATTACAATACATCTATTTCCCAGGCTGAATATTTTTTCCCTCTTACTTTTCGGTCTTTTTTATTCCGTTTTGCTTGCAGAGCGGAACCTCAGATATAAAGAACTGCCATCATTTCTGACTTTGGCGGAGCACTGTATTGAATTGGTAACAATTGTAAATTCATCCTGAGATACAACCTTTCAATTCATGGCAATGAACATTTTGTAGAAATTCAATTATATTACCCCATCCTTCAATTCCATAATGCGTTGAACTTAGTCTGTGCAAGACTCATTTCTTATAGTAGGCTACAGGTAAACATTCTAGAAGTATTGTGATACTACAGGACAAAAATAACGAAATACACATATTGGCCAGTGAAATCTGTGAATTATGAATAAAACAAAACAAACTACTTTATCGAAATGAAGGTAGGGAAGATGATATTGGTATGACTATTTTCTTTTATTTCTAACTTAATTAAACACATACATATAGGAGCCAACACTGCAAAATTCTAAATGTGAATTCATTGACTATATATTTTTTTTTTTTGCATTTATTGTGATATGACGAATCAGGTCAAATATATTCATGCCTACATGACTTTGCTCCTTACATGTATACTACAATGTAAGGCAATACAGTATCATTAATTATGTATACATTATTATTGATGTGATTAAATGAATATGGTATAAAATCTAATTGAATTGTACATCATGAATGTTATATTCTTTATATTTTTTAATCACTAAAACTAAATCAACAGCAGTACTACTACAAGCTATAAAAATATGTCCCATTTGGCCATGCAACCAACCAAGGAGCAGAACAAATACATGAAGCTCTACAGGTACACGTACAGTACCTAGGTACAAGTATGGTACCGTAGTCTTGTCATCGTATCATGAGCATGATCTCATCTGTCATATCTTGGTCATAATAATCCTCTCTCTTGACATATCTATTCCCTGCTTCAGTGACTTACACCTGATCAACCATGTTGTCTGTTTGGAGCCAAAACGGTATTAGTTCATATCCTATAACGCAGAGTTAACGCCCTTCTGGCTCTCAACTGACATCCATCTCGTCTTGTTTGTTTCTCTACACAGCAGTACCCTAAGAGTTAAAGGGCAATCCAACCTTGGTAATAAGATGATTTATATGAAAGCAGAAAAATAAGAAAAACAGGATGGTGAAAGTTTGAAAGAAATCGGACAAGGACTAAGAAAGTTATGGATGTTTGAAAAATGAGATCACTACATCTATGCAGATCTCAAATTGGCAATTTGGTGAGTCAATTGTGACATTTTTGTGGACAACTCTCCCATTTGTCATACACAAAAATATCATTAATTTGCGGTTTTCTTCGAGGCGCTTTTATCCTCGGGGCAGTACTTAAAATATATTGGAGATAGCATATTGTTATAGGTCCTCATGAACAAAAAGATCCTACTGAGTAATGCCTTTAAAAAAAAAGTGATATTTTAGTCATTTTGTGTGTTAGAGCGAATGGGGGAATTGTCCACAGCTACATGTACATCACAGTGACATTACCTATTCGGCCAATTTGAAATTCCCATATGCATAGTGATTGCAACTTTCAAAAATTCATAACTTTCTTATTGCTTGTCCGATTTCGTTCAAACTTTCACCAATCTGCTTCTCTGATTTTTCCTCTATCTTTCAAAGCAACTTGCTATTAAGGTTGGATTTCCCTTTAAGTGAGATGTTTACAGAGTATAATATAAAGATAATAATTTTCAAGACTGAAATAGCTCTACAAATAGCACTACAAATAATGTAGTATATCGTCTGTTTGGAGCCAGACGGGCATCAACTCATATACTTTGACACAGAGTTAATGTCTTTCTGGCTTCAAACAGACACTATGGTTGGTTTTAAGTTTACAGGTAGACATTATGGAATAATTTGGTTTTGTGGCCGACATGTACCTGTATAATAAACACTAAATGAACTTGTACACATTTAGAAATTTGAACACACAAGGTTTAATAATTCATTTACATCCACCAAAATTAAGAAGAAAATGAATTTGCTGAATTGATTCTGAACCCAATATTCACTGGGGTTTTACTTTGTTAGAAATAGACTGAAAAACCGAAACTCTTATGCAAATTTTCTAATGTTTTCTGCAAAATATGTAACTGAATCAAATCTTTAATTTTTGCAGTTTGTGAAAGTTTTTGCAGCAAAATTTCGCAAAATTTTCTGACTATTACAGTATCAATACTTAGTTATTCAAGAAGTGTAAACAAACAAACTACCGGTAAATGAAAATATTTATATTTTGTTTGATTTTTTTTCAAAGCTTGTGTTCCTCCAAACTCACTCAGTAAGTGGTTTGGGTGGTAAACTTAGATCGTAGAGTGATCGATAATTTACTCATTTACTCAAATTGTACTTGTCTTCATTGGTTGGAAATATAAGGTACTAAATACATGTGCTGTACATGAGCATGCATAGAGCTACATGTACATTGTAACCTACATGTGTACAGTACACCCTCGTAAAAATAAGAGACGAAAACAACCCACTAAATCAATACCAAAAATTGATCCATGCACACATCAGTAGAGCCTAAATCCTAAATCCCTTTCCCTACTCAAAGTTTTTGTACACATATTGTATGATCTAAGTGTTCCTAATACATGAACAGGTGTAATACAATTTATACATGTTTGCAATGAACACAATATGTAGATGTTTACTATCTTGGATTTTTTTTTTAAACACATGAAGTTATCAGTGGTTATTCAATACATTGTATTTTTCAAATCAGAGTGCAGTACTCATATACTAAGGCAAGGTACTCTTGAACCTAATACAATGTAGGTTAAGTTCTGGTAAATACTAGAAAAACAAAATAAATTTTTAGCTTTCTTCATTCTTTTTATTCATTTGTGGAAGAATATCATAGGACTGAAGTGTCCTCTTAATCCAAATATGACTATAAATAGTCTCAACTTTGGACCATATTTTGATGACACATGTCTGTGTAGTCCCATAAACCCGTATCTGTGCAGTGCATTTCACTGCATATGATTTTCAGTAAGATTGAGTCCATTTGTTATCACTTTGAAAGTCTTTGATGATTCCAAAACACGACAATACACAATTATATCTTTCATGCTACATTTATATTCATTACATGTACAAAGTATGTCTCTTATGCACTTCCTCTGTGCATCATTATGTATCAAACCAACCACGTACATGTAATGTAGCTCGCAGGGTTTTTATATATACATGTACATGTACACCATACCGTGGGTCATCATTGATTGATTACTATTTTCCAAATCAAAATGCATGTACTCGTATGTACATACATGTACCAATCTACTCTGTTTTAAACGTAATGCTATGTTCATTATATGTTTCTATGCATCTCCTCTGTGCATCATATTACAGAGTAACGATAGCTCGCAGCGTCGTTCTCGCTCAACGCTGGCACATGCGACTTCATTATCTCTGCCAAGCACACACATTTTCGCCAATCCACGAATTGAAGGTGTTTCATTAGAATCCCCTGCCAGCCAGCTACAGGTTCCTTCTTCAGGCGCTTTCACACTACCTCCTTCTCATATCAATATTGACAAGAAATTCTTCTGCGCAACTCTAAAGTAGACATAGAGCTCTGCATTCTAATGATCAGGGCCCCCGTTTCATAAAACGTGTTATCAGTAACAACTTACAATAATTGTTATAAGCTACTGAAATCCTTGAATCTGATTGGCTGAGAGTCAATTTGTCATAGAAATTGGGCAGTTATTGATAACAAGTTTTATGAAACAGGGCCCAGGTGTTTAAACTTCCTACATGTGCACATACTTCTCATAGAAATATCAACAAGAAATCCTTTTGCATAACTTGTAAACCTCTGCAATTGTCTTCAAGCACTTCCTGTCAACTTGGGTTTGACCATTAAGAAGATACCATATACATCTAATAATTTGTAGATTTGGTCTTACAACCACATTCTGGTATCTGACATTCTTGCTTTTAAAGAGAAGGTCGAGTTGTTGTGGGAAAGGTGAAACATGTGTATGTAATTTGTGAGCTTTCTCATTCCTGTTATAAAACTCACAAAATGAGGTACAAATAATCTCCCATCAAACAATTTTTGACAACGGTTTGTAGCTCCATGCAAGAAATTAATCAAGGATGCAGCCCTTCCACTGCTCAAATATGAAACTATTTTTTCCCACCCTGGTTCTGGTTCAGTTTATTGGGTCCATGTTCAAAACTTCCGAAGTCCAATTCAAATATTATTTCTATTAATAGCATTAATGCTACATGTATGTGTATCAGTGTATCTTGTGACCCATTTTTATAGGGTCTTGGTCTCAGACCTACATGTAGAAGTCTCAGTCTCGATCTTGATCTTGGACTTGAAGGTTTCAGTCTCAAACCTCAAGGTCTTCAGAAAACCATTCGAGATCCCATTAGAAAAAGAAAAGTTTGGAGAGACCGTGTTCCTTGCTAGGTAATCAAATAGGAGTAATTTTAAGGCATTTTTAACTGGCTCACAATTTTGATAAGGCTTATCGTAAAGTTTTGAAACTGTAAGCGAAACTTAAAGTTTAGCTCCCTCCACGTGAACCTGACTTCAGTTTCGGACCTTGAGGTCTCGACGACAACACTAACATGTACAATGTACAAATGTACTGTGATATCATGCATTTTAAAACTGCATTTTGCACAGAATACTCCATTCCACTTTTTTAAAACTTGGTTTCAAAGTGTTACCTGTACACTGAGACGGAAGATACAGGACATTTCCTGAAAGTTGAGAATAGTGTGAAAGCTCTTATTGCACACATGCAGCTATCTGAGTCACCAAGTTCTTATTGGGGTTACTTATTTTTCTATCCTTTCAATAGATTTGCTCAATCAACAGACTTACTTCTTGCAAGCTTCTGAGGTCAACTTTTCTCTGTCACAAAACTGGGTAGAGCATAAACGGTAATTCCAAATTCTTTGTGGATAATTGGTTTCATCAACGGGTAAACAGAATTTGGGAACATACGAAAGACTGTGCACTGTAGTGGAATCTATGGTTTAAATCATTATGAACTTGAAGATTGAACTTGTAATCTACGTGTATACACGTATGCATGAAAATGCATAATGAACAGATCAATGTGTCCATATACATGTATAGTGGTTTGCACTATTCAATGCCAGGGTTATAATATCAAAATCCTTTGGAAGTGCATAGGGACGTTATATCATTATGTGATATATGCTATACAAGAACGGTTTATTACTATTATTATTAAGACAGTCATTTCATATGTGTTGAAGCATTACCTTATAAAG
This sequence comes from Heliocidaris tuberculata, assembly GCA_025618425.1. NCBI lineage: Eukaryota > Metazoa > Echinodermata > Echinoidea > Camarodonta > Echinometridae > Heliocidaris > Heliocidaris tuberculata. The sequence goes on from CM046851.1 coordinate 14,033,846, forward strand.
GGGTCCTATCTTTCTCGCTTTCAAAACAAAAATATAAATCTGAGATCATTAGAAAACATAGAATCAAAACAAAAATACTATAAGAGACATTCTAATGATTAAGATGAAAGAGCAGTAGGGGTATAGATTATTTCATATAAAGTCCCACACAGGGTTAACTCAAAGATCTCCTGTGCATACTGTGCATTGAGTTATCTACATGTACCGGTAATCAGAAATAATATTAAATGTAACCCCAAATGCTAACTGACTTCATGACTACAAACACTGACTTGTTTTTGTTTTTAAAAATAAAGGCAAACCCTACATGTACATACAGTCTATAGCCTTCAAAATATTATAGAGATATCCATGACTTTGAAGTATAGAGGACAATGATTTGAGCAGATGCGCGATCATTCAGACATGAAGATGAATCATCTAGGAACCAGGGCTCCTGCTGATACCATGCATGTAACAAAAGATGCTACATCAAGGTCGGGCTGTCTAGCCCAACAACAAAAGACACTATTCATGGAGAAGCATTTCCACGAGCCCGTATCTTCTAAAAATAAAATTGTCCAAGAAAGAGAATCGTATGCATGTAGGTACATACATCAGGTAGAAGACAAAGATGCTATCCATTTGAAACTTCGAATGAATTTCTTACTAAGAGTATGACGATACTTCTTGTCAAATGACATCAAAATCGGCTATCTATAGCCCAACAACAAAAGGCACTTATTCATTGGATAGCCTTTCCATGAGCCCATTTTCTTCTAGGAAACTACATGGGTATCTTCATACATGAAATTTTCTGGAAGATCTTACTTGGAAAGAGAGGACATGATATCATGCATAAGATACATGAAAACTGTAGTATGTACTGTATACCTATAGGCTAGTTCACACATGATGCAGGAAACTGCCGCAGCAAAGTAAAAAGTACATGTACAACAAAAACTCATGTGAACAGGATACATGCATACATACATGTACATGTATATTATATATATGAACAGGATACATCTGTAAATGTGTAAATATAAAATGGGGGTAACCTCGCTAGTCATAAGGATCGTTATTCATAAGGACCACTTATTCATAAGGACCACTATCCATAACGTGTGACTAAATGAATAGCAGTTTTGTACGAATAGCGGTCCTTCTGAATAGCGAGCAAACCATAGACAAATTTCCTCGCTATTTATAAGGACATCCATTAACCCTTTCAGGACAGGAATTATTTCAGGGCTAAATTGATCACATTTTGTTCTTTAAATTGGCAACAATAATATTTTTCTTTTAGTACTACAAGATTGTAATAAGGGGTAATGTCTTTGAAAACAATATACATGGTTAAAAGAATTGGCAAAAAGTTGAAAAAGTTGCCAATTTTGATAAAAAACAATGATTTTGAACCTCTCAATGTGTTGCCAATTTAAGGATTTTAAATCTTATTCTCCTTTTTAAAATTCCTGGGATCAAACGCAATATTGTCATGTAACAAAAATGGACACAGTGTGTGCAGAAATTTTTGCTCTTTCTACTCATGTATCTAGTATATTTTTCAGGGCTCTGAATCAAAAGTTATTGAGCCCAACCACAAAATGTGGTCAGTTGTCTTGAAAGGGTTAATAAGGACCTCTATTCATAACTACTCATAAGGACCGCTATTCATAGCGCGTGTTAGATGAATAGCGGTTTTCTATGAATAGCAGTTCTTATGAATAGCGAGCGGACCCGATAAAATGTACCGGTAAACGAATGGCAAGTGGGGGGTGAGAAAAATAAGTCTCTGTGCATAACTAAGACCTGGAAGTATATATATTAACCTACATGTACTTGTATGTTACAAGATCCAGACATGTGAGGTGAAATGTCCCTTTTATTTGCAGAGTGTTTCTCTTTTTTTCTGGCAGTTTACCATGTGTGATTACGGATTTAATGTAGCATGAATTTCTACATGTATAAAGAGAAAGATCAATCGGTGGAATTCCCACTTCTTCTTCTTCTTCTTGTGTCGCTATGTACACTTTTCCCAGCCACTGCGAAACACAGGTGGAATTCCCACTAAACATCAATGTGCTAGTTCCGTCTGAAAGGATATATTCAACCACAATTATTTTTTCTTGAATGAGGATATGCACAGAAACTAAAATCTCGGGTCCTATCCATTCACAACTTTTCACAAAATTCTCAATCAACAATCCTGCTCATTCTTGCCAAATGAACATACCTGGATGCCTCTTGTAAACCAAACATGTTTAAGTAGCTACATGTATATAAATAAATTAACTTTCTCATAGAAGATGACAGTGTGAATAGATCCTGGAGCTCCATCTGCAGTATTCACACACACACACCAGACCTTTCATATCTTATGCAGAGGGCTGGCATTAAGAATTCCTCTCACATTCCTACCGCATTTACTTTGCAATATGAAGTAGGGATCGTGAAGAATTTGTGTAAATTTACAGAGGACAGAAGGTATGAGTCACTGTAATTGCAGATATTAGTACAATGTAATTGCCCACTTAACATGATATGTACAAGCTACATGACATACATGTACATGTACACGTAATGATGTTAGTCCCATTTTCATTTTGTGTTGTTTGATTTGATCTCTTCCATTCCATGAAAAGTGTCTCAAGGGTTGGTCACATATCAGCGTTTGATAATAGTCTGGTTCACATGAAGGGAGCTAAGCTTGTAGTTTCATAACTTTAAGTTATCTTGTAGTTTCAGACCGTATGAACGGACTCGTAGTTTCAAAACTTTTAGTTTACTTGTAGTTCTAGAACCACAAGCGAGCTCGTGGTTAACGCCGAAACCATGAGCAGTGGGTGGTCCTCCGTCGCAGTTTCATTTTTTGTGTGAACAGAATAAACTTTAAGTTTCGCAAGCTTGTAGTTAACAATGACCTCTCTGTTCATGTTAAACTTCCGGGTCATACCCGAATTATGAACACAGGATCTGTACGTGTACTGTATATACAATCGGTATCTACTTCCGCTGTTAACAACAACGATTGCTCGGCTTGTACATGTACATGTAGTTTCAGAACTACGAGAAGCGTTTTATCGAGCTTGTGTGAACCCGCACTGTGGTTAGTAAGTCGTTGTTTCGTTAACTTTAAAAAGTTTTGAAACCATAAGTCCCGTATGAATGTAGCTAATGATAAGTTGATAATGATTACAATAAAAATCCGTTCTAGGTAGAAAATTGTACATGTATATGGTTCTCACTGATTTATGATAATGATCCCTCAGCAGCGACTTTCTAGGATCCAACAGAGAATTTATCATGTATTATTATCAAATCGATGATGCATGTATTTGACCAGCCAATGATACGCAGAGAACATTCTTGTTTAAACCCATGCATGTACATGTACATGTGTACATGTAGGCCTCCATGTATGTACATGTAAGCCTCCATGCATGTACATGTAAGCCTCCATGTACATACAAACACATGTAGATCTGTCCTGTGACAACTATATTGTGCTTTTGACAAAAGAATGATATGTACATGTACATCGTGTAGTAATAATTAATGTCATAATTTTTCCGGCAGTAAGACCCTATCTGTAAGGCTGTACATGTATATGTATGGGGTATTCCTTTAATCCCTGAAAGACACTACATGTAGTTTGCAGGCACAAACCCTGGGCAGTCATAAAGAGTGTCTGCACTGGACCATAGGCCCTCCTGACATGACCAGTAGAAACATGTCGCTGGGTTAGGCTTCTCTCTCGAGACAAGGATTTTCTGATAAAGTGTCAAATTAGGGTCTGTGCTTGCAGACTAGAAAGACACCTTGTGTACAGAAGGAATGTAATATACATGTATCCACAAAGGAAGTGGTTTTCATGGTATTCTTTCCTACCTGTCTTGGCATTTTGTTTGCTAAAAAAATTCCAATGTACAGTACAGACTAGGGGAACAAGTGCACCTCATTAAAGGGCAGACTACACTCTACTGTATGCAAAGCATTTCTTTATCATGAGGCAACATAACAAAAAAAAAATCATATGCATGGCAAAAGCTAATGCAGACCGTACATGCAGGTCCATGTGCAGACCCAGCTCATTTTTTCATCAAAGTCAATGTAAAAAAAAAAAAAAAAGGGAGACTTACAGTATGCTGAGAGCCAGAAAGGCATTAGCTCATAAACTTGAACACACTGTTAACACCCTTCTGGCTCTCAACAAAGCACCCATGATGTAATATGCCATGATGTAATATGCCATGCTTGTGATAGCATAACCATGAACCCTGTCAGTAACATAGACAGATATGACAATTTGACATATGAAGTCATTAGTATCTTTGGCTTGTGGTTATGAGAGGTTCAGCCAACGGACACACAGGATTTTCCCTTGAACCTAATTCGTTTCAATTATACTTTTCTTTATTCACTCTTTTACACATTCTTAAGCCGACATCTAACGTTAATTCAATAAATCTGTATGAAGGAAAAAGAAATGGTGATGCACAGAAAAATTGTGGATTTCCTTCAGGAAAAACTTATTTAACATTCCACTACATGTATATGTTGTAAATTCAATGACAATCTTTTATTTTTCTTGGAAATTTTTAATTTTTTCAACTGCATTTCTTAAGGCAACAGAAATGGAATCAAATTTTGAAAATATTTTCCCCATTTTTGCTCATAGATAATCCACAGCATTCTAGATCAAAAGATAATGCGATGACACCACAAAAATGTGACTTAGTAGGCCTACACTGATGAGACGTGTACGACGGTATGCCTTTAACCTGGGCCGGGTGTTGTTGCTTCAGAGCAAACTTGAGCGTGGGCCTCAAGTAATAAGCAAGCAATGCACACTCATGACTAATGTGTCATCATGACTGAGGCAGGCAGCAGCGGCGGCAGCGATGGTATTCGACACTCCATGACCAGGAATGCGATAAGGTAGATGATGATGATGATGAGATGAACAAACCTAGAGACGACACATAGGTATAGTACACTGAACATGAAGATGTTTCAGTACATGTACTGTATGTGGACAGCCAACAATAACGTAAGACAAGCACATGGTAATGCAAAGTACATTAAAAATGCAGATGTGCGTATAATCATGAAGTTCCGTGGTATACTTTGCAAAGACAATGCCATAATTAATGTAGATGTTGAATTATGTAGTGGTGAGCTATTAATAGCTCTGGAAAGCTATATACAGTGTATATTTTTAGATGTCTGGGTTCTGAGCTTTATCAAAATATAAAACAAAAGTCATGGTCAGAAAAAATTCCATTACGAGAAGCCTAAAGAGAGCTCATGTCAAGGAATAACTCCTTGCTCGAATTTTAAAAATATGAAAGTACATGTATAACTTTACAATGAAAGTACAAATAATTTGTGTATTCAAGCAAAAATTGTTAAGTATTTTAAAAAAATATATGTCATACACACACTTTATTCCCTTCTGGTGAAGCCTTGATGAAGTAAAATATACATTGTTTACTTGTAGCTGTCCATTCATTTTCTACAGCCCCACTTAAAGATAAAGTCGAGTTACGGGGCCCGTTGCACAAAGAGTTGCGTTTAAACGCAACTCTTAAAATCAAACGCAAGTCCTGAATGTGCACTTCTGATTGGCTGAAAATAAAGTTACGTGTGATTTTCCTAAGTTGCGTTCACATGATTTTATGTGAAAGAGACTGCCTCAAAATAACTGGGAAAGGTTGATCATGTCTGCATAAGATTTGGTGTACAAGGACTGTGAGGTTTTGGAATCATCATAATGATGAGAAATCGACTCATTCTCGCTGAAATGTACATGTACACTGCACATAGAAATGGGTATGGGACTACACACATATAGCATGAATTTTCATAGCATGAATTTTCGGCCCAAACATTTAAGCTAATTTTGGTCATATTTCGAATTTGAGGACATTTGAAGAGCAATCCTTTTCATGAGACATTTCTACTGTCATGTTCTTCCAAACTAACATAAAAAGAATGAAAAAGCTCACAAACTATTTTTCACCTTTCCCAGAACTCAAATGATGAGAAATCGACTCATTCTCGCTGAAATGTACATGTACACTGCACATAGAAATGGGTATGGGACTACACACATATAGCATGAATTTTCATAGCATGAATTTTCGGCCCAAACATTTAAGCTAATTTTGGTCATATTTCGAATTTGAGGACATTTGAAGAGCAATCCTTTTCATGAGACATTTCTACTGTCATGTTCTTCCAAACTAACATAAAAAGAATGAAAAAGCTCACAAACTATTTTTCACCTTTCCCAGAACTCAACCTTCTTTTTAACAGATAGCCCATGTTTGTGAAGATTAACTTTAAATTGTCTTATTGAAGTATTCATATAAAACTATCAATGTAAGCTTTCAAGCTATTTTGTACTTGAAGGCTACATGTATATTACAGTATCCCTTCGCTTAAATTCACAATCACAATGACCATGTGAACCTCAATATTCACACTCTGAGATCTATGTACATGTCGGAAGAATGGCCTCGAATCTAAATCCTACAACAGGGAGGGAGCAAGAAGAAAGCAATCACTTCTCATTCTCAGAGTGTGTATTTATGATACAAAACCATGAGAGTACATTCAAATCACCATCACAACTATGTGAACCTCAATCAATATTCATATTCTGAGATGCAGTAAGAATGCCCCAGAACCTAATTCAACCTACCAATAATACAAGTACATCTTACAACATGGAGCAAGCACGAAAGAAGCTATCACTTCTCATCCTCATACATGTACCTCTACATGTACATGTATTGGACTTGTAAGACACATGTTGATGAAGACACTTGGAAGATCAACTCTCTGCGCCTCTTGTTCTTCTTCTTCTTCTTCGACACACTTTAGAAATAGAAGGAGCCATCACCATGGAAACCGCAGACGTAGAATGCGGCGTTGAAACACAGGGAAATTTTGAGAAACGAATGATCACAACGAGCTCACTGTCGCTCCACATAAATGTGTACATGGATCTGCTAATCATCTTCCTCATTAACAGTGAATGGGAAATACAGAGCTCTGAACATGAAAAAAAAGTGAAACTTCTTAAGATGTCTAGACAGCACATGCACATGTATAAAAACCCTAGAATGATCAGACAACTGAATTAGAGGTCATTCAGTAATAGAACAATATTATTACATGTACATGTACACAAACAAGTAGGGTTATTAAAATGTATGCTTGTCAGGTACATGTACTTTAAAAATCCTGCTTCCTACAGTTTATAGATAATACATGTATCTAATTTGCATTTTTACATTGCTTTATTTTAAATTTATGAATAAATACATGCACAACTTACACAAGACTGTGTATGTACAAGACAAGTACATGTACATGTATCTTGAAAAGTGAATGTTTTTAAATTCATATTACTTAAAACATTTTGTATCATTTCTGGGAAGCTACACACATGAAGGCCTTTGTGGATACACATGTGTGTACATGTAAATGTAGTCCCAAATGTACATTACATGTGCATGTACATGAATGGTCTATGTGTACAGTTCAACATGTAAAACTTCCTTCATCTTTTTAAAGTTTACATTTGCAAGCTCTATAACTAACTGTAGTGGACTGTGAACAATTGAAAGACCAATCCCCTGACATAAGCCTTCTTGAAAGAGGATTAAATTTTCAATTTAGGATTAAACATCCAAAGGTTAATACCCTCGTTTTAATCTCTATCAACACCTCACCTCTTTAATGCACTTTGTCATTGAAATGGACAAAAAAGGATCCAGTAAAAACATAATAACCCACCAAGAGTTATTAAGCCCCCCCCCCCTCCTTTTTTGTTGTTGTTGTTGTTGTTGCAAGTTACATACATGTACATGTACATGTACACTGTACAAATTATTTAACACAATCAAATGTTCTGGAACCAGTATGCTACATACAGTATATGACATAATGTGTTTAATTGTTATTGCATTTTTAGCTTACATTCTTTTCAAATGTAAAGGAAACCAAATTACAATGTTTAAGTTGAAGCTTAGGAACTATTCTGTCTAGTCTGATATTAAGCACATTTACATGTATTATGTAATCGTTATTGAATCTTTTTATTATTTTTTTTACTGATCCCTATCTTGGGTTCACTCTGGAGACCTACATGTAAACAGGCATATGGTAATAGACAATAAACAAGCTGCATGGACAATTTACTGTATGCCACACATTTTTTATACAGGTGTGTTTGGTTATTAAAACTGGAATCAAACCACTGGATCTTGTCCTAAATTTAGATTTCTTAGTCACAAGAAGATCTACAGTATGGGCATCTTACAGGCCTACCTGTTACATGTATACAGTAAAACCATAAACTTTTGTGATTTTATGCTACTTGCTGCGAAATGACGAATCACAACACCAAGAGTTGCGATCTGTATACTATACATGTAATACACATATATTCACAAGGTTCTGATGCTTATGACAGTTCAAGTCTACATGGTACTGGTATATATATGCATCATTACAAATATTTTTTAAAATAGAGATTTATAAGTAACATCTTTCAGGGGGGGGGGCTAATAAAGTTATGCATGTACATGTATCAGTTTAGTGTGCCACTCCTTCTTACCTTTACAATATAAATGTAATTCCTTACATAAGAAAAAAAAAATTATGAGTGTACATAGGCTGTGTACATGTATAGTTACTCACCATAAAAATAACATACTATGGATGGCACACAAAGTATGAATGGTGACTGAATTTTCCCACATCTATTGTTCTGTGTGATTGCGGTTCTACTATAGAAATAACAATCAATGAATCAAATATGCCGTGCCCACTGGAAGACGTTGTACATGTACTTGAACATGTACATGTTCCTTGTTCAAATACAGGCACATAACTCTGATGCTGTAGGCACTGAATAATATCTTATTTACATATCATGTGCTAAATCTAAAAATATGTTCAGTACTAGTATTGAACTTTTCTTCTATATGAAAGTGCAAAAAAATTGAGTGTACATGTACTTGTACATACATTTACACTGTATACATGTAACTATGAGAACTGTGTCAATCAAAATTTCATATACATGTACATGTAGCCTACATATACTGTACATGTCAATTACTCAATGTCCATGTACATACATGTACAAAAATGTATGTTGTACATTACATACTGAATGTTCAGGGGTAACCTCGCTAGTCATAAGGACCGTTATTCATAAGGACCGCTATCCACAATGCGTGACTAAATGAATATAGCGATTTTGTATGAATAGCGGTCCTTGTGAACAGCAAGCAAACCATAGGCAAATTACCTCGCTATTCATAAGGACCTCCATTCATAAGGACCACTATTCATAACTATTCATAAGGACCGCTATTCAGAACACATGTTAAATGAATAGCGGTTTTCTATGAATAGCGCTACAGTTTGTGAATAGCGAACATGTATGTACATGTATACATGAGAACCCACATGTTTACAATGTATGGTCTTGTTAGTACATACATTCATTGAATGTACATACATATGTATGCAATCATGTGTAATGTTCTATACTCTTGACATCTCTGTCTGTGAGCAGTATGACTCATCCATTCCAAACCCAAGCCAGCCAGCTGCAGCAGTGCAGCACTCGAAGTACCAACGCTATCAATCATGCACCAATCAAATATGCAGTTCAGGGTTTATTATGCTCCATTACACAATAAATATCATTTACTACTAACTTTAATACTGCAGATACTATTGTATTTTCACTCGAGTACCTCCCCATGCACTGCTTGTGTGAGTAAGGAGGGACAAGGAACATTGCACTATAGATGTCTAGGGCATCTACACACGTACATGTACATTTGTACATGTGCATGTACTACAGTGTAGTATATGTGAATGAAAAAGGAATTACTGCATATCTTGCATGTACATGTATATACAGTCATCCATTCATGCCCATGGAATTTAAGTTTAAGAAAAAAAGACCACTCCTTCCCTTCAGTTTATGCAAAATTCAAACAAAATGTAATGCATGAAGGATAAGTTCTACAGTACTTGTGCATACATGTACACTGGTAGTGTACAAATCAGTAATTTAGGTTACTCATGATAGGTTCTTGTAAAAACAATATGTAGGCCCTATGCCTCATCAAATAGCCTACAGTAAACATGCAATGGCCTACCATACATGTAGGATTTCTTGTACTCTACACATGTACATTGTACAGTATGCAACAGAAAATACATAGCTCCATACATACATGTACATGTATGCTTGTGAAATATTCTTCATTTACCGGTAGCCATAAAAGTATTCTTCAAATATTAACCCTTTCGAGACAATTGACCACATTTTGTGGTTTGGCTCAATAACTTTTGATCCAGAGCCTTAAAAAATATTCCAGATACACGAGTAGAAAGAGCAAAAATTTCTGCACACACTGTGTCCATTTTTGTTGCATGACCATATTGCGTTTGATGCCAGGAATTTTAAAAAGGAGAATAAGCTTTAAAATCCTTAAAATGGCAACATATTGAGAGGTTCAAAATCATTGTTTTTTATCAAAATTGGCAATTTTTTCAACTTTTTGTCAAAGTTCCTAACCATGTACATGTATATTGTTTTCAAGACATTACACCTTATTAGAACCATGTAGCACTAAAAGAAAAATATTATTGTTGCCAATTTGAAGAACAAAATATGATCAATTTAGCCCTGAAATAATTCCTGTCCTGAAAGGGTTAAAAGACTATGGCCCGTATTCTCGAAAGTGGCCTACATGTAAGTTAAGCCTGGCTTAACTTAGGCCACTGATTTATGGAAGGCCATTCGTCGACCCCTAAGTCCCGTATAAATGAATATATTTATGTAACCAAATAAAGAAACAAAATTATTTTCTGGCATGAAATGAGCATCAGAAATCAATTCTCGTGTCGGTTTTGCATTTAGTCCTAGAACTATGGTGATTTTGTACGATTAAAAGAGGGTGACATTTGGCTCTCCATAATTCGGTGGCCTAAATCTATACACTTAGGCGGGGGCTTAAGTTAGGCGCATTTCGAGAATACGGGCCTATGATCAAGTAACCTGCAAATCATATTCAGGTATCCTACATGTACCTAATGAAACCCCTTTCTTGTATTTCTGTAAAAATGTACAAATTGTTCAGAATCATCAGAAAGTTTACACAAGTATGTGCATGGACTACAGAAATTGATGTAGAGTGCAATGCTCATTAATATCCATCCAAATATCAAATGCATTCTTTCTCTGCCACCGACACTACTGTAGTCACACTCCAAATTTGTGTGAGTGCATCGCAAAGATATTCAATGAGCTGTTTTCATAATGATAAATTGACCGTGGCTCATCTCGGCAGACTGCATTTGACATTTTCTCTTCCGAGCTTTTCACTTTTCATCTAATACGCATCATGATGGATGTTTACGACAAAGTCTCGGTGTAGAGCTCTCCCCCCGAAAATAAAAAAGCCCAGATGAGCGCAACCCAATTCCCCAGCTCGTGCTGCGGGCTTCGGATTACAGACTAATATTTCGTAAAGTCACTTTTAATGAAGAGTACCCTGGATGCAAAGCAGGTGGAACAGGAGCTAAATCAAGATATAACCTTTTCACACAGCAATGATCCATCTTGAAAATATAACACATTCAAAAGCTGTAATTATCATTATTCATGTCGTCATAGGAGTTTTTAAGTATGTGGGTTTGTACAGAAGCAGGAGCAGTGTACAGCAAAAAATGTACAAACTACATGTAATGTCCAAAAAAATTTGAAAATTTACACTTTATACTGAGATGAGAAGGAGAAGGGGGGGGGCAAAGAATTTTGAAAAAAACATTGTAGATGGACAGCATTTGGAATTAAGGCATTCATAATACCTTTTTACAGAGTGTTTACAAATAAGCCTAGGCGCAGTGTAGAATGGGGAGAAAACTTTTAAGCGCAAGTCAGGGTGAACATGCAGGCTGTCTACTCTTCATACATGTACATGTATGTTGTTTAATACTGTCAATATATGCAGACACACTGTACATCTACATGTATGTACAGTATGTTACCTACATGTAAATTGCTGGGATGCATTATTTAGAGTATTATCCAAATGGCGAAATAGAAAGTTGCTGTTTAGATTCTCTTTCGGTGTTACACATGTACATACATGTACATGTACATGTCATGTGTAGCTTTGTGTACTGCATTATTGTTGTCAAGAAAGTACAACTTTAAAGTAAAGATTCTTTTGCTATTATTGGACTAATGCACTGCATACAGTAATGAAGGCCAATACAGCAATGAACTGTCGAGGGCTGATCCTATAATCTGAATGATAACGATAGCTACGAAACCTTTCCAAATTGCTTCCTTTTTTTAATGTGAAAAGTGCATTGGAAATCATTGTCGTACATGTAGGTCCCACCTCAATGATATTTGCTAATGAGTCTCCTTCAACGATTCCTGTCTTGTCGGGATCGCTCAGTCAGTGATTTTTATCCGTGGGCCAATAATTTCACTTTATCAATATGACATCAGTTCAGGGGAAGCCATGTTAGCAGTGTCCATCATGTTTGATTGACAGAAGTCACAGAACCCCAATGATTTTTATAGTTGCAAAAAATCATTCAGGTAGGACTACTTTCATCGACTGCATGCATTTATCATTATTGATATCATTCATGTGTGTGAACAAGCCTCAAAAATAGTACCTACAAGTACAGTACATGTAGATTTAATACTTACATCTTGTGTTCTCTCCCCCGGGTTGCGTTTGAGGCAGCGTATAAAGTGGAGGTCAATGTAGACGCTCATATTGTCCCCTCCGTACGCTACCGATGTCCGATTATCTTCAAACTTCTTCAGTTTGGCAATTCTCTGCGTCTCCTTGTATAATCCAATCAAGATGAGTGTTTGACGTTTAAATTTTTTCTTGTCAGCTTACTTTCCAGTTTGACATTATTTAGTTTCTTATACCAAGTTAAGTTAGTGAAACAGTATACTGCAGAAGAATTCAGAAAATTTTTCTGAAGAGTGTGCATGAATTTTAATTGTTTAATTGTACAAATTACATGTACACTACAAATTGTATATATTTGATGTGCAGAGTACAGCATTTAATCAGAAAGCAAATATATAGTCACCAACTACATGTACATGTCATGTATGGGACTTCTGTTGAGATAATATGCTATAATCCCAGTTACACACGAGTATCCATCCCATCAAATGAATTCAGGAGATTATAGTTCTAAAACAAAGCATTAATCGCAGTCGACATGTAGATTATGCATGGTGGCGCCACGCAAGAAACATTTTCATTCCATCTGCCATGAAGCCTTTCCATGTCCACATCCTTATAGCCATTCGGGAGTCAATCATCAGACATTGAAAGAACGCTGCATGTATGGAGTTCACTCTATCAAAACCATGAACTTGCAGAAGGGGAGTTCAATGAACATGTATTAAATCCACTGCACCATTCTCCAGATGCAGTTGAAAGTCAGAACTCCTTTGAAACGTTTTCCTCTTTCTCTCCTTTCCTCACTGCCGCTGCGTGGCTTGAATCATCTGCACGTCTCAATTTCCATTCAGAAATATGTTTCTTGATCGTGCAGCAGTTGATTCATCAATTGGGTACAAATGGCCTGTGCAGCTTCCCACTTCTGTAACAGATAACAGAGAAACAACAATCAGATTTAAGATTTGCAACAAACCTCTCATGTTCTGTATGCTAGTAAAACATAAGGAATATTGGTCTTCAACAATTTTCACATACATGTATAACTCAGAAGGGCATACATGTATACATGCAACTTTGGAAATTTTTTAATGTTTTATATTATTCATATTGCTTCTGAGATTTTTTTTTTTGCAGTAAGATCTAGAGATCTGTTCTAATATTTGCTAGAAATAAGTAATTATAAATAGCAAACCCAAAAACTTCTGGGGGGAATTACATGTACAACTCTTTTAACATCATATATACACACTGTAGATAAATATGTCCGTAAAACAAAATCTTTTTCAATCTACATTACCAAGCAAATTGCAGTATATGTAGCAAACATAAATCTTTAAAACAATAAAGTAGGTCTATACATACATTAATCATTCATCTTGATTGAGAGAAAAAAAAAATGAAAGAGAACAGGAAAAGAGCGAAGTGTGAGACCATCAAAACTAATCCTCAGACGAAGGTTTCACTTTTCTTGTCTCGATGCCAAATCAATCATTTTTTGTTAATACTTTGCAATATGATTTGCACCAGCCATCCCAATAAAATATGACGAGGTAATTTCCTGAAACTTAGCATTGTTGCAAAGTATTTCCTGAATGATTATGATTCAAGATTTTAGAGCGTTGTACAAGTACATGTACGTGTACGTGGACATTGTACAGCTTTCACTTTTATGCCGCCTCTTCTTTCATTTACATGTACTTTCATTCTGATTTTCAATAAAGATTTTGTACACGTACATGTAGTGTGTACATGTAGATATCAAGGTGAATTTCAAACTATTGTACCTGTACAATGTACCTGTACATGTACATGCACCTAGAGCACTCCACAGAGTGGATTGGGCGCAATATAAATCATATGAATTATTAATTATTACATCATGTAGCATTAAATTAAAATGTTAGAGTATACTCCATGTATCAGCTACAAATCATAACTTTTTTCTCAATTCTTTCTTTAAACTGAAAAGTAATTTTTTTTTTTTCCTTCTTTTTTTTTTTCTTCTTTTTTTTTTTCTTCTTTTTTTTTTCAGTTCATGTAGTATGATTTCAATGTTTACTTTTAAAAATTCAGTTCCATTTTTTGATATCATTAAATGTATGTTTTCCTCATTCTCCTGCTAAATGAGATGCAACTCAACTCACAACAATGGTGGAACATACATGTATAGTCAAGGATTGTAATTCCGAACAGATTGTATTACCGAACGTGTACAGTTAAGCGCCTAAAATGGGTTTTCATACGCGTGGGATTACGCGTATGAAAACCACACTAATGAAACAAAGGTTGTGTCTTTTTCCCATAGGTTTCACACGTTCGGAAATACAGTAACTTTTTCAAGGGACCAAAACACCGCGTCGTTGGGAAGGGGTTCACTCGGAAGGGAATATCGTATTAAATCTACGTTGTCTTTTTAAAATTCCATCAACTTCTTTTTATGTAGGACTTTGAGCATTCATTATGTAAAATTTGACAGATATTCGTTTGATATTTTATTTGCTATCGTTGATTTTCTGAAAAGTGTTCGGACACTGGATCAACTACCATACATGTACATGTAATGTAGTCTTATGACATCTTTTTTGGTTCATTCAGATCAATCAGATGTCAATTTACATTAAAAGCACTTCAACCCTGTATATGTCCATAATTTTTTCATCTCTTTTCAATTACTCGTTGCAGTCATCAAACATTCCTCTAGCTCCGTTGACTACATTAGCTGCCCGTCTGCCCAGGGCCCTTTCCATTAACTTATCACTCACACACAATATACACACAAATATAAGTCTGCATCAACCGCTATCATTCTCACATCAGTGTGGCTTTTTATAGTGATAGAGGTGGAGGCCATGAATATATTCAGTCATGGTCATTCATTGCAATAATGCAAACATTTCCTCTGGCTTTATTTTCAAAATTTAACAGAATTTTTTAGTAAGTACTGTTTGTTTCATCCTGAAAGCAAAACCATACATTATATCAATCACACCATACATACTTGTAGTATTACACTACTGTACATGTATATTCCAGGCCCGTTGGAAGGGGGTGTGCTGGGTGCAATTGAAAACCCTTTTCCCTTAGTTATTTTGCTTCTCAGAAAAGTCAGGGTGAAAATGTCCATGAAAAGAAATGACTTTTTTCTTTTTTATTTCTTTCTGCATGTCAAGGAATATTTGGATTTTCCACCCGTACTCACATATAATATTGCAATGAATGAAAATGAAAATGTACCCCCCTTTTCAAGAAGCTTCTACGGAACTGTATTCATTGCCTTTATCACTGCATACATGTATATCACAAATGCCTTCTTAACCCTGGTTGAATATTAAACTTAATTTACAAATACATGTACTGTACATTGTAAAAAATTCAAACAATGCATACTACACCTAGTAACACTGTGCATTTCTTACAAAATTGTACAAAGTATATATAGTACATGTACATTGTAAATACAATTTTCTGGAATTTTTACAAACATCCTTTTCCGCATATTTTCTCTTTCCTGTTCAGAGATCAATCAATTGAGCGTAAATTTCTCATGATTCTGCATGAACTACATATTTTGTCATTACCAGAACTTACAATTTCCCTTTAAAGGTACATCATGATCTACATATATGTACAATTGTACATGTACTTACACTTTTCAGAACATATCCTTGAAATTCCATGTGTACAAAAGGCATTCTTGAGGCTCTTACCATTGTAAACAAAGAAACTTGGTGTAAACACATGTGTACATGTACATGCAACATCCTTCTTTGCTTGAAGGCCATAATACTGGTTCTACAGGAGGGATCTGGGTTTATTTTAGGAGAGCCACCCAAAGAATTTTTTTTTTTTAAATTTCTCCAACTCTTACAGTTTAACACTTAGCGGACAAGTAAAATGACAGCATAAAGATGTCTGTGATCTTATACCTGTAACCAATTTGTGCAACATCGCCCCCCCCCCCCCCAATCCCTGGCTTGATAATGGGGCTTTTTGTTTTCAATTATACTCTGCTACATGTACAAGTTTGTGGATTCCAAGATTTAAAAAAAAGAAGTATTGAAATATTCATTTCTCCCTTCTCCGTGTATGATCCACCCTAGCATGTACATGTAGATTTGTTTTCTTGCCGACATGTACTCCTATTTATAAGCAACCTGGATATGACCTTCCTTGCACGAGATTACCCCAGTTGTCTGTGACAAAGTATGTAAAAGCACTACAGCCGGCACTAGTGGTCTTCGTTTGCTGTTCCACTGCAAACACAAGTTTTTTAATTTTCCCATACAAAGGCAGCAATTTCATAATTTATACTATTATAATGATATTAATATTATTATGTTTTATACTGCATTGGTCATATGACAGCATTTTACCGTTATATACAATAAATTCAGTGATTTCTCATATTAGAATTCCTTATATCAGATGGTTATTTCATGGGACAAGTTTAGATTTGATGGTTGGGCAGGGTCCAATCTTCAATAACCTCACATGTACATGTACATGTATGTGTGAGTGGGTCCATGAGCTATTAAAGTTATCAATCACAAAGTAGATTTTGACACAAAGGAGAGGGAATGTGCCACATCAATGTCTTAAGTTTTAACTTATGCCCCAGAGAATGTCATCCTTACTTACACCTATTATATGTACGAGTTAACAAGTTAGTCTTTGTTTGTGTTAGGGCACTCACACATATATTATCATAGATAACCTCGCACTTCATACCTTCGTACTGCAGAGAACTGTCTCTTACATTTTATAGGGAGTGTGTGATCTCTAGCACAGTACATGTACCATATGTGTTTTGAAGGGATCCGGGCAACATGTAACTCGGCACTAGGGCGAAATCAGCCTTGGCAGAAAATCGTGGCCGAGTGAGCCCAGAGAGTTGAATTGATCGCAAATACTTGTGTTGAATTTTGCATTAATTACACATTTCAGAACACTTAAATTCAAAATGATTTGATGATCAATGTTTAAAATGATCATCAAAGAAGAATGTTGAAAATTTCATGAAGTAAAATTATACAAAACATGAATTTTAAGGCTAAAAAACGGTACGGTGCGTAGCGTGGACTTCAACTCTTGAAACATAGTCACCACGCAGTGCCGAGTTTGCCCTAGTGCCGAGTACATGTAAGCCCGACCCAGTTTTGAAGGAGCAAGATCATTGGCCAAAAACAGCCTCAAAATTTCACTTAATTGATCATGATGATCAAGGTGATAAAGATCCCATTCAAGGATTTGGCATGAACTCATATTCTATCATCCTAAAATGTAGAAGGAAGTATTTTCTCAAAATTTTGCTGATTATATTGGTGTTTTTACCTCTTCACGACTGCCCTCGAAAGTGACACACTACTGATGGTTCTGTGAGTGGCGTTAGGGGCTTAAGTTTAGGGCATGCTCTCTTTCTCTGGGGTCGGGCTAACTCGGCACTAGGGTGAACTCGGCACTGCGCGGTGACTATGTCCCAAGAGTTGAAGTCCACGCTACGCAACGTACCCATTTTAGCCTTAAATTTCATGTTTTGTATAATTTTACTTCTTGAAATTGTCAACATTACTTCTTTGCTAATCATTTTACACAATGATATCAAATAATTTGAATTTAAGTGTTTTGAAATGTGTAATTAAATGTGAAATTCAACACAAGTGTTTGCGATCAATTTAACTCTCTGGGCTCACTCCGCGGCGATTTTCCGCCAAGGCTGAGTTCGCCCTAGACTAGTGGTGCCTAGTTAGCCCGCATCCCTTTCTCTTTCTCCCTCTCTCTTTCTTGTTGTTTACGTCAGAATGTATTAGACGAATGAAGTCTAAAGAAATATTTGGGTTTCACACAATTACTGGACGGTTATAAATTCAGTAGTGAACTGAGTCTGACTTGCCCTGCCCTGCCTCATATAACTTTAGTTATGATGCCAAGCCCATTCACGATTCTCCTTCACCCACCCGCTCATATGGCGAGATCGCGAAGACTTCTCCTGGTAGTGGTCAAAGTGGTAGCGTCTCTTCCCACACAAGCTTGTTGTTTGCGAAAACTTACCCGATCGTGGTCCAAATTTAAGAAATAGCGTAGACTCTTTTCGAACTCCCTGACGAAGAAGTCATCCTTATGTATAAATCCAATCATTTAGAATCCAAAGTGGGTCCAAATTCCCTGCAAAAATAAGTAAATAATGGCGTTTCCTTGCCGATAAATGGTTTCCTATCTCCGACCGCAAGACAGGCATCCGACCCAAATGGATGTGCTAAATGGGCACACGAAATTGTCTTCACCTAGTATACCGTAGTTGCGGTGCGGAGAAGTGCTAAAACGGATAGTGCTTATTCTCACCACCTGTTCGTTGATACATGCGGTACAGGTACTTCTCAATTCGTGATTGGAAATGGGATAGTATCTGAATGGAAAATAAAATTATTAAGAGTAATTTCTCAAACATTTTTGAAGTAACCGAAACGATGACAGGTTTAGATATTTAGGTTTGCTGTCACCTTACTTTTGTAAAAATTATCTTCTACTTGCAGGCTCCGGAGTGTTCAATGGATCCGGGCTAACTCGTGTTCAATCTGTGTATATACATGCATGTAAGGACTCTTGATAACAGGGGCGGATCTAGCTTTTTTCCAAGGGGGAGGATGTGGGAGGGGGGTATCCCCCCCTCCCTAGGTAGGGAGATTTTTCATTTTTAGGGTTGCCAGCTTGCGATTTTAAGCATACTTGCATGCTCTATTTTTTCTCTTTTTTGTTTTCCTATGCACATTAAATGTTTACTTGGCAGCCCAAGGGGGGGGGGGGGTTTCCCCTAAACCTCCCCCCCCCCGTAGATCCGCCACTGGATAATACAAATGACATGTTCCAGAAATTCAAAGTAGCTCCCTACTTTAGAAGAAAACAAAGAGCTTGTATGTAAGTATCATTTTTTTTATACACTCGTCCCTAATAAAGAAAATAATAAATAATGAGTAATTTGTATGATGCTTATAAATCCAGCACTTTCAAGGGCGCTCATTATCAAAAGGCAAATTATGGCGTTTTCTAATGTGATACTGGCACCCCATTTCCCCCTATTTCGAGATTTTTTAAAACCAAGATATCCATTATGGAAATGTTACCCTCTAAAATCCTAGTATTTTCACATCGCGGATCTAAAATACCACTACTTCTATAGAGTAGGCCCTGCCGCACTGCGCCATATACATGAAGATGCCCAGCTATAATTCCTCAAAAGACTATTGGCCATTTTGCCACCCCTCTGGCATGCATTCAGCCCCTTCCAATTTATTGATACTCCAAAGAAAAGTATTTCGTTGATACTTTGATGAGTGAACCCAACAGGGGGAAACTGATAAAAAGTGTTATACGATTATTAACTGCATAATTCTCTTTCGATTTCAGAGTTTATAATTCCTTTTTTTTTTTTTTCATCCCCACTTTTTGCTCCCTTACCTCTTCCTTTATTCCATTTCCTCTCCATCTCTCTCTCTTTCTCTCTCTCTGTACTCGCTTTCTCCGCTCTCCCCTTTTCAGTATAACATTGCCTTTCCCCTGTCTACACCTCTCTTCCCCCTCCCCCTCTCTCTTTCCCTCTCCCTATTTCTCTCCCTCTCTCTGGCTTTCTGGACATCCCGTAGAACACGTTTTATACGTATACCCCAATCAAAATTGAAAATCTAATAAAAGAAATAAAAGCATTAGTTTGAAAAGACAATTTAAAGAAATGTCATAAAACTTACTCCAAACAAATTCAACATCCCTAAACTTTATAATGTGCAAATTCAATTCATTAGAGACTAGAGTTTTAAGTTTTGAGTTATTAACAATCTAAAGTGTCGAATGATTACAATGTATTATCTTTTTCTTCTTTTTTTTTTAACCTTGCTGTACAAAAAAATGCAAACCTCGGAAACAATGGACATCAGATGGCGCACTTCATGTTTGTAGACGGATCAACGTACATGCATGGCATGTAGTTAGGTGCGAGCCATTGAACTCTAAACTCTACCCCCCACCCCCATTGAAACTTACACCCCATTAATATATACACCCCTCCCCCTATGGCTGGACTCACGCTATGCCAACGAATCGCGGTTATTATTAAAAAAAAAAAAAAAAAACACAATGGATTATATAGTGACACAATTACTATACTGATAACACGAAATTATAAGTTTGCAATTTTAATTGAAAAAGGAGTAGTTTTTGCTTCTTTTCATGGGAACGTTTTTTTTATTTTTTATTTTTATTGACAAACATAAACATAAATAGACACACTGAATGGAACAAAAACGATTTTTTGTTTTGTTTAGACTATGGACATGATGGAATAAATTGAGGAGGAGGAAGAATGTCTATGATTAGACGTATATATACGATATTCCTTATTTTCTTGGTGTTGTACAGTTTTTCGTTGTTGCCTTGTTTCTTGTTGTTGCCCGGTTGCCCGTTGTTCCTGATGTTGTTGCCGGTATTGGAGATTGTCACAGTCATCATCATGCCCGGTAGTCGTGCCCGATGTGCAGGTCGAGTCGTCGAGAGCATGACATGAACGGGAAGGAAACGCTGACTATAGCGCTGCCATTGATACCCAACAGACGATCCAACAGTGGAGGTGATCGACAGGCGATATCCGAGTCAGGTTCACTATGTATTTTTGTTCAAAATTTTTGGAGATTAGCAAAACTATACATTTTTGTAATCGGTAGAACATGGGGAATCCGAAAATTGATGTTGGCATTTGCACAAAACCCTGACCGATCAGCCATTTTGGATTTTCAAAATGGCCGCCATATGTAACTAGTATTGAACACTTTTGAAGATATTTTTGTAACAGAACCTCATTCTGTCATTTTTGTGGTAGCATATTAAAGGGCATTAAATTCTCTACAACATGACACCACATTCGATGGGTTTCGTGATGATTTGTACAACAATTTTGGGCAGAAAATGTGATTTTTATCATTTTTTTTCAAAAATATGAATTGCTTCAAAATACATATTTCTCCATATTTCAAAAGTCCATTTCACTAATGACTTCCAACTTTACAGAAAATCAACCATATATAGGGTCAATATCATATAAAAATTACAAGTCCATTGCTTATCTAACAAAAAAGTTATAGTACTCTAAAGTTCACACTTTGATATTTTCTAAAACAGAGAAATAAAGCCAAGGGCTGCCTTCTAGTCAGGTTCACTATATATTTTTGTTCAAAGTTTTTGGAGATTAGCAAAACTATACATTTTCGGAATCGTTAGAGCATGGATAAGCAAAATAATGATGTTGGCATTTGCACAAACACCGGCTTGATGGCCATTTTGGATTTTCAAAATGGCGGCCATAAAATACATAATTTGTCTTATCTCGGCTTCTTTTAAAGGTATAAACGTAATGAAATGGGCCAGTCCTACTATTTATGGGTGCAGAAAACAAATGGTGACATCTAGACATCTTCTTCTACCGCTTCCTCGCATATGGAGGCCATTTTGGATTTTCAAAATGGCATACGTGTAATATATATTAAGTTGCCTCATCTCTGCTTCTGGTCAACCTAGGAACTTAGCAAAAATATTCTAATCCTTTTCTTGGTCGATAAAACAATTGGTGACATATTTAGACTTCTAATCTTAATGCGTCATCGCACACGGCAGCCATTTTGTATTTTAAAAATGGCGCACATATACATGTATGTATGTATATATATATATATATATATATATATATATATATATATATATATATATATATATATATATATATATATATATATATATATATATATATATATATATATATATATATATATATATATATATATTCAAGTTAAAAGCAACTTAACAGAATATGCTAGTACTTTGTTTCCTGGGTCATACATACATTTTGTCCCCTACATCGGCTTCTTTTCAACGTAGAAACTGAATGAAATATGCTAATCCTACGTTTCTTGGGTCGAGAAAAGAATCTGTGACATTACTAGACTTCTACTCCCAACGCTTCATCGCATATGGCGGCCATTTTGGATTTTCAAATTGGCCGCCATGAAATGTTATATTACCCTATCTCTGCTTCAAGGCAGCCTAGAAATATATTGGAATATTCTAATACTATGTTTCCAGCGTCAGGAAAAACATTGGTGACGTCATTAGAGTTCCCATCTCAACGCTTCATGTGGTTTCCATCTTGGATTTTCAAAATGACCGACATAAAATGCATATTTTTCCCTTTCTCTATGGTCAACATAAAAACTACATGAAATATGATGCTTATGTTTCCTTGATAAGGGAAATATTTGGTGCTATCACAAACTTATAATCTTGATTCTTCCTTCACTTTAAGCATTTGGGGCGCTGGGAGCCCTCGGACAAATTTCATTGCGTCTCTAAACTGAAACTATGCCACGTTCTGGCTTTTGTCCTTGAAGTCTTGCACAGGAGCCCTCAGACAAATTTCATTTCGTCTCTAAACTGAAACTGTGCCACGTTCTGGCTTTTGTCCTTGAAGTCTTGCACATATTTTGACACCAAGTTTAGAAAAATTATACAGTCATGCTATATTTTGGTTTCTAATTTTCTTCTCTTCAGGCAAGAATTTATATTTTTGTACAATTTGAATGGAAAACAGCAATTTGATTTTATTTCTTCGTAGACCATTTGTAATTTCTTCTTCTTTTATTATCCCTTTTCTATCTGAATATTGATTCAGAAAAAAGACCCTCGAATAACAGACCTATAAAGCAAGATATATGGTTGAAAAACAATTGAATGCAAATGAATAAATTCACTTTTAACGACTTTTGTTTTTCAGTCTACGAACTTTCCCATCGACTATCATCACTGGTCAGTCCCCCCCCCCCCCCCTCCCCCGGATAACTACCCCTTGAATTAAATACCAAGTGCAGTTCTTTAGCTGTATTATTGTAACTTACTACTCAATTATACTGTATCAAACTAGAGACAGACTTCCTGTTCTAATATGTCGACCAGCATGTGCAAACTAAATAATTGTATTTTACAGTAAAACAAATATTTATCACATACTTTACTTTGCCCAAAGACGTTTTAGGGCACTCCAGTTAGGCTAATCTATTACAATTGTATACATGTAGGATCACGCCATTACAGCACAGACAGCTCACAACCTTTAAAATGCTCATTTCCTACATGTCATATTATTGTTGTTGGTTTTTTTTTACTTTATTTACTTTCAGTTCTGCTTTTTTAAGGTAAATAGTAAAAGCTTAACATAAATAAGGAGAAATAAAGATATACAAATAGAATAAGAAATATTGCGTTTTAACCACTTTGTACAAAAACAAAGAAAAAATCTCGAAAGGTAACATTTTTTTTGCTTTCAGTTCTTCTATTTAAGGTAAATAGTAAAGCTTAAGTAAGACAATTTAAAAAAAATAAGATAAACAGTGATAGCAAGAAATATTGTGTTAAATCACTTTTTACTCAAAACGTCACCTAAGTTTAGAATGATCTTTCGTGGCAAAAGATTTTTGCAATGCTGAAATGAAGAAAGTCAAAATTTAGAGAGGCGTGAAATGCGCTGATTGAGACCAACTGATGAACTTTATCTACAACTGAGCCAGGGGGGGGGGGGGGCTGACTCCTCTTGCCCGGAATGTAAACTTTACTTTCAGCCCCCAGCCCCCACCCTTCCCCACCTCGTAAGACTATGCTCGCTTTAATATTGAAAGTGCTTGGAAATGTTACAGGGGACCCTATTTTGGGGGGTCAACCAGACTTGGATTGATGGTAAAAACTGTTCGGTATCAATATGTCCTCCCTGTACAGCTGAGGGGGGGGGGGGGTGCGGGCGCAAGTTTTGAACCCCACCACCAAGTATCTACATGTTTTAGAGTGTAAATCTTGTCTATCACGTGAATACAGGTCCCATGTTATTTCACTGATGGCCTCAATTGCTTCCTTGTACCAATAATACTTGTAGGTATTGTTTTAAGTTAAATTTTAGAGGGAAAGGGGGTGGGGGGGGGGGAGAAGGGTAAGGCATTGGCAGATATTTTTCCAGTAACCATGAGATTTTAATGATTTGTCAAGGCTCATTGATTTTTTTTTTACCATTATCCAAAGTACTTTATGAATATTACTTTGTACCAATTTGTATCGTTTTAAAAACAGAAAGGGGGAGGGGAAGGCATGGACATGTAGGGGTGCAAGTTCTGTACCCTATAATCTAGTATATACGTGTGTTGGAGTGTGAATCGTGATTATCACTTAAAACCAAGTTTCCTCATATACATTATTGGACAGTTAGCCTTTTTATTTCTCAACACATATCATCGGTTATTAGGCACATTTGTATCATAGCAACGGGAACTAATAAACGATTGTATATCACTAAAATATGATCGTACTGAATCATCTGACATCACACTTCCTATTAAAATATTCATCTGCATGACAATAGCATGTACTACCGAAATAATCCATTTCACGTCTCCCAATGTTACCATTGTCAGGGAGAAGGCAGCACTTAGTAACCACTTTTGTTATCGATTCTCTACTTTAGCTATTATCAAAGTGTCAACTTTAGAGCGCTATAACTGTTTTGTTTTATAAGCAATGGACTTGTAATTTTTATATGATATTAACCGTACATATAGGCAATTTTCTGAAAAGTTTGAACTAATTAGTGAAAATAACTTTTGAAATAATGAGAAATACATATTTTGAAGAAATTCATATTTGTAAAAAATTATGTAAACAATCACATTCTTGGCCAAGAATTGTATCGCAAATCATCACCAAACCCATTAAATGTGGTATCATGTTGTAGAAAATTTAATGCCCTTTAATATGATGATACATACATGGTAAGATAAGGCTCTGTTAAAAAAATATCTTCTAATTTGTTCAGTACGAGTTACAGATAGCGGCCATTTTGAAAATCCAAAATGGCCGCTATGCCGGTGATTTGTGCAAATGCCAACATCAATTTTTGAATTTCCCATGTTCTAACGATTATAAAAATGTATAGTTTTGCTAATCTCCAAAAATTTTGAACGAAAGCCCATTTTCTTACATAGTGAACCAGACTATCCGATCAGATAGAGATTTACAACTACCATTCCCGCCAAACGGGGGCGTCGCTACAGAGGGGGTGTGGGGGGGGGGTGTCACACCCCGCCCCCCTCACCCAAAATTGCGGTCGCCAAAAGAAAAAGGAGAGGGGAAAAAGCGAGAGGGAAGAGGAAAGGGATAAGGAGAAAAGAGAAAGAAGAAAAAAAGGAAAGGAAAGGAAAACAAAACAAAAAAAAAAAACAGAAAGAAAAGAAGGAAATGAAAAGGGAAGGAAAGAAAAAGAAGGTAAAATGCCATTTTCTTTGTTTGCTCGCTTCGCTCGCTCGCAAAAACACACTGGAAAGTTAGTATTAGGGCAAAAGGCGTCCCTCTTGGGCAATAGGCTGCGATCTCGAACAGGAGCTAGTGATAACATGCGCAACAGATGACATACTTAAACATATCTCAATTGGCATTAATCTTTCCATTGTTATGGTATTGATAAAACTAATGAGACTATATAATTTCGACATTTGATTCTCTCTCTCTATCTCTTCTCTCTCCTCCTCTCTCTCTCTCTCTGTCCATATCACTCTCCCTCCCTCCCTCCTCTCATGCTCTCTCTCTCCCTTTCCTTCTCTCTCACTCTTTAACATATCGTATAATATATGAAAACGCCTTTCGTATAAGAAAGAAAGACAAATCATTCTTCATAATAATTGTTGTAAATACCTCATTTTATCGCTTTTATTGGTTACAGATAATAATTTCCGACGTCTCATCATGATCAAAATGACAGAGGACAGGAGACCTTTCATATTCTCCACTGTCTTCCAATAAATATATAAACACGACACTGTTATAATGAGTATATATCATATACGATATACTATACGATATATCATGATAATAACCCAGGGAAGAATAGTACATGAGTATAGTATACATACAGATTAATAATTATTCAAGATGAAACAGTATGGTTATAGTACATTTCCTACCACGGTTTACAATACAGATTCCATTTAAAAAATAAAGATATTATTAATGGCAAAATAGAACCGTCCATAAGATATATACTTTACAATGTATTGTACATAATTATGAAAAATCAAGTTCAAAGTCATTTTGAGAGAAAATAAAAAAACAAATCAAGGTACGTTACACCCATACATCACTCAGGCTTAAAGATGGACTACATTCAACCTGGGGAGCATTTCGTCAAGCGTCTTGTCAGTGATTTTTACCGACAACTGTTATAAGCTACTGAAATCCTTACATCTGATTGG
The DNA here is from genome assembly GCA_025618425.1 of Heliocidaris tuberculata. Classification (NCBI taxonomy): domain Eukaryota; kingdom Metazoa; phylum Echinodermata; class Echinoidea; order Camarodonta; family Echinometridae; genus Heliocidaris; species Heliocidaris tuberculata. The sequence goes on from CM046851.1 coordinate 14,060,916, forward strand.
CTGAGATCAAATTTGTCAGTAAAAATCACTGACAAGACACTTGATGAAACGCTCCCCTGGTTTATCTTAGTCAACTGTTGTATGGAGCACCAAGTGTAATCCTCTTTATTCCATACGAATTATGGTGGTGGATCCAGTGTCCGAACACTTTTCAGAAAATCAATGATAGCAAATAAAATATCAAACGAATATCTGTCAAACTTACATAATGAATGCTCAAAGTCCTACAGAAAAAGAAGTTGATGGAATTTTAAAAAGACAACTTAGATTTAATACGATATTCCCTTCCGAGTGAACCCCTTCCCAACGACGTGGTATTTGGGTCCCTTGAAAAAGGTACTGTATTTCCGAACGTGTGAAACCTATGGGAAAAAGACACAACCTTTGTTTCAATAGTGTGGTTTTCATACGCGTATTCCCACGCGTATGAAAACCCATTTTAGGCGCTTAACTGTACACGTTCGGTAATACAATCTGTTCGGAAATACAATCCTTGACTATACTGTAATCTTGTAACAAAATGATTACAGGAAAATGAATCCAGCCATGAAAATAAAAAATTGGTTTCCTAATGAAATGTTTTTGTTTATTCATTTAGTTTACAGAATTATGACATTTGGCGCTCCATAAATCAGTGGACTAAACTTTACCCGAGTGGGGGTTTAAACCTGGGCCCCGTTTCATGAAACTTGTTATCAATAACAAGTTGCAATAAATGTTATAAGCTACTGGGATCTTTGCTCCTGATTGGCTGAGAGCAAACTTGTCATAGAAATGTGGCAGTTGTTACTGATAAGAAGTTTTATGAAATGGGGTCCTGGATAAAAGTTATAGTACGCCTTTATGTATACCAGCATAGAGTGTATTAGGTACCTCATCACGTTTATCAGGAAGATGTTATGTACCATTAATAGAGGTTAATCCATAAGCCTGCTCACAGTGGCGGATCCGGGGGGAGCGGGGCCGGGGCCGGGGGGCCCGGGCTTCCTCCCCTGGGACCAAAAAAGGGCCCCAAAAATGCTGAGGACTTTTTTTTTTTTTTTTTGCTTGTCAGAAAATTTTGTGAATATTGGGCCCCCTCCCTCAAGAAATCCTGGATCCGCCACTGCCTGCTCAACAGCGACCATCTTCATAGAAAGGCCAACTCTTCTGAAAACGTCAATAGATTGTTTAACCCACCCAGAAAGACCATACATCTATTCAACTCGATAAAAACTATTCGGAAACAAGGTCTAAAACACACTCAAAAAAAGATGACCAATTTAATCATTTTCCTCATTAAGTTCATTCATTCAGAGCGATCAAGTGGGAATTGGGTTGAAACTGTGACTGTCAATAAGAGCACATTGCCAAGCAAATAATAAACAAATGAATCAAAGATATATTCATCAGGTTTTGTATGAATGAACTGTCTGTGTTTGTCTAATCCTCTCTTGCAAATCGTTCATCTTCAGATCTAGCTATTCCGAGTACAATGAGCATATTGTGGAAGAAGACATAATCTGTGTATATAATTATACTTAATACAACGATTTATCCAATTTCAGCGATAGCTGTTTCAATGTAAGAATAGGCTATGGAAATACAGAAATCACGAGTTTTAAATCTCATATTGGGTGTTTAGCTATTAGTGTAGAATATAATGTGAACTGTAATCCCATGCATGAGGAAATGTAAGCATATTAAAAGGATATCATCCCAGTAATGTCTTTAAAACATAGGATCGAATTCTTTACTCACAAGTTGACTCTCTGTATTACATTGGTTCAATGTAACCTTTAAATCACTCACTCTGAAATAAAAATCAGCGCAACATGTGATGGGAATAATTTAGCTGGTATGTATATTGCAGCTGTATAACGACACACTTACACAGTTTCAAATCAAGTATTGCTCTGACATTCCATTCAATATGCGGAAAACACACATATTATCTTTTCATGTAGCGGACAAAAAAACAACATGTAATTTACCAAAAGTTACAGGGAGTACGTGAAACAAAGCTGCCATGACTTCTGAGCAGGCAACTCATCAAAAAACATATTTCATGGGGCAAGATATTCCAAATCACTGGGCGAAATAATTTCACATTTTGTTATTTTTATCAAGTTTGATAGGAGCAGGTAGAACCAGTATTCAATTCGTTTTTGATAAAAATTTATACATTCTCGGACCAACGATTTGGTTCGAAAAAACTATTCATTTACATGACAAAAATATAAGACAAAAAAGCGATAATCTGCGAAAAAAAAAACTTTTTAAAGCTAACCATCGTAAAGCAAACACAATCTTTAATACTTTCTTCCAGGCATATACATGTACAAAAAAGCAAAACATAAATAATATAATATATATTTAAGAAATAAAAGAAAGAACCATCATGTCTCATAACTCAATTGCGACGATTACAAATCAGAGATTCAATACTAACTTCAAGTTAACAGTTAAAATTTTTCTAAATAATTAATATAAAACACATGCAGTTGAGCACCTTGAGTTCATCAAAAATATAAATTATCACGATAAAAGTGGAAACAGATCGTTCACCATAGGCCTGTTCAACGACCACGGGGAAAAAAAAACCCAACAAAAATAATTACACATCTTGACAAATCGGAGCATACCTTTTTGATACCAATCAATTTGAGTAGTAAGATTTCTAACCAACTAATGCGCTATACCTCTCATCATACTAGTGTCTACTACTTGATAAACAAACATCTACAGATCATAACCTGAAATCGTGTCCACATTGGGCATATGAAGCCATCTTTAGACCATTTTGATGGAAATATATTTGTAACCTTGTTCATTGTTGTTAAAATATTGTAAATTGAAGATTTTCATAATGTTTCTGAGATTGTATTTTTCAGAAACTGTCATAGTTTACCTGTAACTTAATGAATAATAAATTTATGTTTTTAGTAAGAGTGCTGTCAGCTATCATAATGTTTTCTCTGGCGTTAAACCACAACAGCTACACAATCCGTCTTCAATCTTAGACCTTCTTCTTGTTCTTATTTGTGATGTCTCGATGACTTTAATTGTTACAATGATGGTCGATCTAACATCAAATCATCATTCAAGTCATCACTTGAACCATTATCATTACTATCATCACTATCATCAACATCAAAAATAAAAAATGATAACCATTATAGACCTTAACAATGATCATTGTCATCCTGTGATAAACGCTCGTATTATCAAATACACAAGTCACATTACCATCATCATCAACATCACCATCATCACCATCCTCATTATCATCCCCATCACATCACCACCATTATCATCATCACCGCCACTATCATCATTTTCACCATCATCATCATCATCCCCTTTATCATTATCACTATAACTATTATCATCAACACCAACATCATCATCATCATCACCATTTTTACCATCATCTTCACCATCATCATCATCATCACTGTCATTGTTATTGTTATCAACACCAACATCATCATCACCACCATCATCATCACCACCGCCACCACCACCACCATCATCATTATCACTGTCATCATTATCATCATCATCATCATCATCACCAACAACAATACCATCATCATCTTCTTAACTAAAACCACCATCAAAAGAATCATCATCTCTTCATCACAATCATATCAAATCTTCATCAATGTTAACATTATTTTTAATACTACAGTCAAGAACAAACCCAAACCCTTTCTGTCTGTATCTCAATATCATCACCATCACCATCAGTAGTCCTAGCCAGCTGGAATTTTTTCTGAAAAAAATCAAATTACTTAGGTAACCGGGATTCATTAAATTATTCACAATGCTGGTCATGAAGTTAAATTCACCAAACCTTAAACCATCAGCTTACATATAGAAGCTTTTGGAGCAATTACGTGTACAAACAAACCTTACCTTAATCTCTTAACCTGAAAAATGCATGACAAGAATCGATCATTGTCAGGTCTGCAAATGAATTGTCTTATGGTTGTTGAGTAAGTTTACCACGAAGATTCTCTTATTCCACTTTCATCAAAATTTTGGGCATGGTCCTTTGTAATTGCCCATCATAACAAATTTAGATTCCTAGTATCTCTATGATAAAAGTCGACAAACATTTGTACATCCCTTTCAATACAGTCTCATTCTCAAGAACTCCTCTCTCCTCTTAAAGTCGTAAAGATTAAGGAACACACAATAAATTAAAAGGCATCTCACCGAGAGTGCAGATATTTGTCTAATTCCATTGAGATACATAAGATGTGGGTTTTGAAAGCACACATGTAAAATCAACATTTTCAGAAGAATTTGAGAACAAATTGATAGTTTTCTTTTACAATCTCACCATGTAGTCTTCATTTCCAACTCCTTCACAATGCAACTTGAAACTGTATTGACTGTTATCAATGTGAATATCCAGATCGATTTGAAAGGGTTGTAAACATATACGTATCATTTGAATTTTGCATTTAAATGCACCATTCTGATGATTTCCCCGGTTTCATATTGTTTCCTGGTCTACATTTGCATTTTAATTTGCAGGGTTGATGTTTTAATAAAAGCATGGGTGACATATAAAACAGTGTCAATACAGATGCTAGAGCTGTGGGTTACAAATATATTCAGTGCATGTCCTCTTCTACAATACTGTTGATTGATCTATGATTGCCTGATATAGCAGCAATACAATGCATTTGTATTCTAACCAATAAAACACATACCTTTGTAACAGGTGTCAGAAATAGCCCGTAGCTATATAAGCGCTTGAATAAGAAATGGCTGTGACTTTGAATACATATATATTTGAAATGGTCTATCTGAAAAGGGCTGCATTGTAGGAGAGGGGGGGGGGGGGGGGGGATGAGGCCTAGAGAATAAGACATGGGACACTGCATCATTAGGGTTAGGGTTCAATACCTGATAGCATGAACCATCACCTCTCAGTTCTAAAATGTGCCCTTGTGAGTTTGGATGTATGTACTTGTAAGGATCATGCTTATGTACAAGATGATCGATGGACGACACCACAGTAATGAATCCAGGAAATCAGGGAAGAGAGCCATTTAGAGGATGTACAACACAAGCTCTGTTGACAAGTGTTCAATTTCTCACACTAACTAGATGCACAACTTTAATCTAACTCTGACCCCAACCCTAAAACCACCTAGCCTTAAATGCTACCCCAATGCAACCCTAAATCTAACCCTACATATTTGACAAAGTAAAGCCTGGGGCAGTTGTCGATGAAGCAAAAGTCACACCAACTCATGCGCGTACCGAGGGGGGTGTTTTGGGTGTTCAAACACCCCCTTAATTGGCAAAAGGGGGGTGTTGTTGTTGTGTTCAAACACCCCCTTTTGGTATTATTTTATGTTAAAACATCCCCCCCCTTTGGATGTTAAAACACCTCCCTTTAGCATTGCTTATAACCTTTTCTTTTTCTTTCTTTTTTTTTTGCTTGTCAGAGAATTTTGGAGTAAAAAACTCCTGGGTACCCCACTGCACCACCTATTTAGAATCTTGTACCATTGACACTTACAACACCAACATGCTGATCTGCAAATTGGCTTGATCCCCAGATTGGCCTCGCTAATCTCGCTAATGGATATCACATATACATTCAAATATCTCAATCAAACATAAGCCTGTATGTGTTATCAGATTTGCATTGCTCATTCATTCAAGCAATAGGAAGAATATACATGTATGTATGTATGCATTCTTTTAAACGCATAATCAAGGCATTCATAATCATTGCACACACGGCTATAGCTATATTCTTCATTGTTACACACACACTCTGTCTGTGCTAAAATTCTGACACTTTGCTGAAATGTTCGCCCCCTGGGGTGGTATTCTGAAAACTATGTCAAATTTTTATGCCACTAAAGCAATATAACTGTCATAACAAATCAAAATTAGGACAAGTTATTAGTAATTAATGTCTGCACAAAGCTGGCTGCATATGCATATAGTTTAAAGACATCTGCCCAAGCACCTATAATAAGTATTCATTCTATGAAATTTCAGTTTGTTATGACAATTAACACCATTTTCCCTAGCATAAAATGATATCATTTTTTTCAGAATATGGCCCAAGACCTTCATGATCTTCAGTAATCAAATGCACACAAATTGTTTTCTTGCACTAAAATCCTTAAAATGACAAAATGAAAACGAATAACAAAATTTATCATATCATCTTTCTCTTGTGATAAGACTATGGATGAATTTCAGCACTATTGAGGTAAATAGGTATACAAGATACTAGTATGGACTCACAAAACAATGGCTCAAAGTAATTTTATGGTACAAACATGCACTTTCAGCCTTTAAAAGCCGATTTATCAAGATAAATACTTCCATCAATATCTACAAATGTCATGCTACACTAGGTTGTATTCCTACACAGACACAAAGAAAGAAAAAAAAAACTGTACAAATCTTCCAAAAAAATGGTATGACTTCACTAGGCTTCCTGCAGATGAGTTCAGATCACTCATGCATAAATTTTGAAAAACGTTAACCCTTTCCTTGCTTGGGTTGACTCATGGAACAAAGACTGGACTGTCACAGTTGACTTTTGTCACACAGACACATGTACCATATACTCCTGACAATGTGGCAGTCTCGGGTTTTGTTCCATAGCAAATAAAAGAGTTAAAGAGAAAGTTGAGTTCTGGGAAAGGTGAAACATAATTTGTGAGCTTTCTCATTCCTTTAATGTCAGTTTGGAAGAAAATCATAATAGAAACATCCCCTGAAAAGGATTTCTCTTCAAATGCCCTCATATTCAAAATAAAAATATGATGAGAAATAGCTGAAGTGTTCGAGCTGAACATTCATGCCACTTTTGTGTGTAGTCCCATATACCCATTTCTGTGTGCTTTGCATGTGTTTTTCAGTGAGATTGGGTCAATTTCCTATCATTTTAATTATTCCAAAACCTCGCAGTATACACCAATTCTTATGTAGACATGATCAACCTTTCCCAATTGCTTTGAGACAGTTTCTTTTACAATGTAATCACATAACCAGAACTCAACTTTATTTTCAACTTGCCAAAGATAAGCTATCCCGATCATTTGAGATCTTTTTTTAAAGATATGGGTCATTGATTGGCTAAAGTTAGCAAGTGCCTGCACTAATCATAATTATAGCTAATTCTCGGTATTGGTGTGCATCAGTGCTGCAGCCTCTTTGATGTGTAAAGGAGGTTATACTGTAGCAATTTCATAACACTTCATTTTGCCATCTTGTAGTTATCCTGATAAACAGTGTATGTTGCCACCTCAAATAATATATAGACAAATTAGGACAACATTTGAACATTTAACAGTGCGTAGAAACTATTAACAAAACAGAAAAAATGCAATGCAAGAGCAAGAACTAATTCAGAAAAAAGATCAAAGTAAAATAATACTTGAGCATATAAAATCAACGATTGAGCCATTTAACAAACAAGTTCCACATTATTTTCCAATGTGAAAACGACAAAACAATCATTGCAATAATGTCTTTGTTCCTTTAAATGACTTACTGGGCCACAAAATGTATTGTTATACTGGATCTTTGGGAATTGGTTAAGAATGATGTGCCAATACTGTGCCTCATATACTTCTTGTGTAATGCACATCTTGGAATACAATGAAATGTCCATCTAAACAAGCCCTTTCAAATCACTCACACCAAGTTTACAGCATATCAAATCTGATTAACTGCTCCTACACGTTTTTCTTTTTACAAACTAGCTCAATATGAACCATTCTTCTTTATCTTGACCTGAATGGAAATGGTCTTTCCTCTTATCAGCTTCTGTATTCTTCTTGAATAACTTATATTGGACATCCTTCTTCAGAAGGTAACAATGCAATTCTTCCATCTCTTTCTCTTTCTCTCTCTCTCTCTATGTTCCATAATCTCTTATCAAATGAATCCAGTCGATGCTATCCCATGAGGACTCCACTCAGACTGATCTCTCTCTGCTGAAGTCCAATCTTTGGCATCTCTGAATTTGTTCTCTGTGTCAACATGGCTGACTGCAAAGGTCTAGGATGGGGATGCATCTTCAGAAGTCCCTGTCCCACCCTGATGTATCATCTTCAGGAGGTGGCTCGTGATCGGGAGGATATGTGTCAAAGTTCGCCGTGTCTGAATTTGATCGCACCTGATCCCACAAAGTGACAACAAAAAGAAGGAGAAAGCATTAGTGAAAAGTAAAAAGTCGGCGGTATGGTTATACATTCTAGAAGTAATAAAACTGAAATATGAGCTTAAGTGAATATTGAGACTTTGTCAGCATTTAAAGTCTTTATACACAACTTTAAATCAACATCGAATTACGATTTAATATCAATGATCTTTGAAAAAAATTGAGAAAAGTTAATTACAGAAAAAATAATACAGGTAAACCCATATGAACATATCAACAAATAACCACACCTCAATCAAAATTAAACAGAGAAATTAAAACAATAACATGAAAAGACCTTCTGTAATGAAAACTGGCTATTTTCAGACACACTGCACATTGTAATTCTTTTTATTTACTATCAATGTCATGTCAATGCTTTTATCATTTTTTCATCATGTACATCCTACAGCCTACATCAAGTTGAGTTCTGACTATTTGCATAATTAACCTTATCCCCATCACAACTCATATTATGCTCATCATCATCATCATCATCATCATCGTATTTGTGAAGGTTATCAGAAGAGAGGTTTCCACTATTACTCGCATTATCATACAGATTTATCATGATAATGACACTTACCGTGGGAACGATGGGTGGTGTTAGACTTCTTTTCCGTAGACCTTCCCAATTGAAGCCGTCAAACCATCTACAAAAAATAAAGACAGTTAGAGAAAGTGGTATCTGAAACTTGCATTCCTCTGTCCTACCAACATCATAAGATAATACATTTCACAATCTGTCTGTTCTTTCTCTCATTCTCTCATGTGGCCCTTTCTATTGATGCATGCTCTCTGGATCAGGAGTTGGTCTAGCATCCGCGGTCAGTTATCCGTATTTGCCTACAAGCTGACTCTGATCAGACCCAGGTTCAAAACTCAGTCACGTTTTTCGGATGGTGATGTCAAAGGTCGGTCCCAGGCGTAAATAATCATATTTGATTGATACACGCCTGTAAAAACCCAATTACACACACCTCTCAGGTTCAAATCCCTGCCCTGGCGATGAAGTTCCTTTTCAATCTATATTTGCCACTCTCCACCCAGGTGAAGCAAATGGGTAACTGGTAGGAAGTAATTCCTTGAATGCTTGAGTGCCTTATCATGATAGCTGAGGTAATAAAAGAAGTCTGCACAAGAGGTGCGTCTCCATCAGCCCGAGTTTGCTCAAGCTCGAGATTCTAGCCCGATCAGCGCTTCTCGAGAAAAAAAGTCCGAGTTTGAAAAACCCCGTCTCCATCAGCCCGAGTCGAGCGATTCCCACTCGTTCTTGGAATAAACTCGAGCTTCAGAGCATGCGCATTTCGAAGATGGAAAATTAAAAAAAATATGTAGGATAAATGAAGAGAAACGAGCAAAGAAATACATAAGGAAAAGATAAAAAGAGAGGAGGAAAAACAAAGAAATACATAAGAATAGAAATAAGAATAGATAATGGGGAAAACAAAGAAATATATAAAGGAGCAAAAGGAGAGAAGGAAAAACAAGGTAATACATAAGAAACAAAGAAATGCATAAGGAAAAAAATAAAATAGAAAAACAAAGAAATATATAAGGAAATATGAAGGAAAGTGGATAGAAAGAGGAACAAAGAAATACATAAGAATAGAAAGAAGAATAAATAATGGGGAAAACAAAGAAATACATAAGGAGAAAAAAAAAGAAGAAAAAAAACCACAAAGTAATACATAAGAAACAAAGAAATACATAAGGAAACAGATAAAATAGAAAGAAAAACAAAGAAATACATAAGGAGAAAAAAAAGAGAAGGAAAAACAAAGTAATACATAAGAAACAAATAATTACATAAGGAAACAGATAAAATAGAAAGAAAAACAAAGAAATACATAAGGATATATTAGGAAAAGATAAAAAGAGAGAAGGAAAACAAAGAAATATAAAGGGAAGAGGATAAAAAAGAAGAACAAAGAAATACATATGAATAGACAGAAGAGCAGACAACGTGAAAACAAAGAAATACAAAAGGAAAGGATAAAAAGATAGAAGAAAACAAAGAAATACATAAAGAAACATAAAGAAAAGAGGATAACAAGAAGAACAAAGAAATACATAAGGATATATTAGGAAAAGATAAAAAGAGAGAAGGAAAACAAAGAAATATAAAAGGAAGAGGATAAAAAAGAAGAACAAAGAAATACATATGAATAGACAGAAGAGCAGACAACGGGAAAACAAAGAAATACAAATGGAAAGGATAAAAAGATAGAAGAAAACAAAGATATACATAAAGAAACATAAAGAAAAGAGGATAACAAGAAGAACAAAGAAATACATAAGAAATGAAAGAAGAATAAAAAGTGGGGAAGACAAAGAAATACATAAGGAAAAAGATAAAATAGAAAGAAAATTATAAAGAAATACATATGAAGAGAAGAGGATAGAAAGAAGAACAAAGAAATACATTAGAATAGAAAAAAGGAATAAATTATGGGGAAAACAAAGAAATATATAAGGAGAAAAAAGAGAGATAAAGAAAAGAGGATAGCAAGAAGAACAAAGAAATACATAGGAATAGAAAGAAGAATAAAGAATGGGAAAACAAAGAAATACATAAGGAGAAAAAAGAAAGAAGGAAAAACAAAGAAATACATAAGGAAAAGATAGAAAGAGAGAAGAAAATCAAGAAATACATAAGAAAAATAACATTTCTAGGATTGGTGTCATGAATAAATTAACCCGAGTCAAAACCCGAGTGCGTCTAATTCGGGCTAATTCGCCAAATAGCGTGCTATTTCACCAAAAAACCCGAGTTGACTTAGGCTTCTAGCTCGAGCGAGAATTGCGTCTTCATTACAAACTAGCTCGAGCTAGTTCTGATCGGGTTAGTTTCCCGGATCAGAATTAGCAGGCTATTTTGGAAACTCGGGGTGATGAAGACAGGCCTTTTGTATCCTCACAAAAATTTTTTTTTTATAAATCCAACTATTATTATTATCATCTCTCTCTCTCCATATGAAATCATCCCTCCACGTTTATCTCCTCTACTCACTTGTGCTTTTGGATGTCTTTGAGTCCACTCTTCTGATATCCCAGTCTCTCTGTGGGGTTATCTCTGCATAGTTTCTTGATCATGTTAGCAGCATTACGTGTGATCTTCCTTGGGAATTCAATCATGTCCATCCCCTTCAGGATGATGTTATAGGTCTTCATTGGATCGGAGCCAGTGAAAGGAGGGCTGTGTAAAAAAAATTAAAAAATATATATATATACATGTATATATATATATATATATATATATATATATATATATATATATATTCATTTTGGAAATCACAACTAAAATCAACATTTCCTCTGTAAGTTATATCTTTCAGGATATCACAGGGGCCGTGGAGTGTTTTTGAAAATGGAGGGGGGGGGGCTGATTTGATTTCACTTGAATAATGACAATTTTGCATCTTTTTTCAGGGATTTTATGAAACATGTCTACTCAAAAGAGTTGGGGGGGGGGGGGGGGCTGCAGCCCCCCAGCCGCCCGGTTCCGCGGCCCATGTATCAATTCTGATTGTTATACCACAACCCTAAAATATAATTCTTTTGTCCGTCTACAGAAAATGTAACAGAAAGATGATATCAAAAGATTTCCCATTTACTGACCATAAGAATAAATGTGATACATATACATGTATCTGTTTCTATCTCAAATAAATTAAGAACTAGATTCCAGTTGTCAAAGAGATGATACTGTTTCTGACGAACTGAGGAAATTTAAGCCATATCAGCGATCAAGATGTACATTTTCACAGATTTCATGTACTTCATTCAAACTTTGCATTATCATAAATCTAAAAAGAATTTTTTTTAATGATTATGTGCAATACATAAGCAAAGGGTTCACCAAGAATATGAAAATAACTTACTTTTTTTTAACCCAGCATACACATAATACATGCATTGTGAATAAGAACAAAGTGCATTGTTTATTAACAAAAGAATGTAACATCTTCACTTTGGTACTCTATATTCGTTCATCGCAATTACAAATGCATGCTCCGTTTCTGTTGTACACATGTATTCTGTTTTGTACTTGATAGTATCGAAATTCCTTTCCTTCGTTAAATACCCTTTTGAATACCCTCTTTAATACCCTTTATGTTTATATGCACAAATACGCTTTTTGTTGCTTGCTTGTTTTATTGTCAGTATGCTGTTTTTGTACTTGATATTACCATGAAGCTACAAGTACTGAAATTACTTACCCTCTTGAATACCCTTTATGTTCTATATACACAAATACGTTTTTTGTTGCTTGCTTGTTTTATTGTCAGCAACAATCAATATATTTAGGAATTATTGTTGAATAGATCATTTGCCCTTAAAGGTCAAGCACGAATACACAACTCCAACCCACAGTTCCAGATTAATCAAAAGAGCCCCTTTCTTACTGAAGCATACCCCTACAAGTTTAAATACGCAACATTCACAATAAGCTGCTTTTGCCATCAATGATACAAGCGATCATCAACCCATCGGTTGTCTTTTGGTTCGACGGCCCATGGTCATGATGGTCAGTTAATGTTCACATTTATTAGTAAATTTGTATTAGTGCTTGACGTACAACGCATGACCTCTAAGCTTTCATCGATTGTTATTTGTTATTGTATCTGTCTTTGGTTATTTACTTTTGCCCAGTCAAATATCTGGTGCCTATCATCAAACCATTTCCTCATGTCAATTTATTACTTTGAGAACACAACGTGTATTTTAAACTCTTACTATTTCTAGATACTCACTGTTAGATGCATGGCCTTGTCCTAAGACTCGTTTTATACAGTCTTTGCCTTTGCTTTGTTTTTGTTTGTTCGTTGCTTTTTTTTTTTAGTATTGTTTGTCTGTTTTTGTTTTTTTGTTTTTTTGTTTTTTTGTTTTTTTTTAAAGTTATGTTCTCTTGTCTCTTAAATATGTGTTCTCTAAATGGTGTATTTATGTACATTGTGACAGTATCCCTCCCTACCAGACCCTACTCCTACCCCTTTCCCCTCAGGTGGCCTAAGATCTATCTCTTTACGGTAATGATAATCTTACATAATGGTAAATAACGGTAATAACGATAACATACCCGGTAATAACTTAACCAATGATGAATTCTTAGATGCCTTCCAAACGCTATTACATTCTCAAACTCGCAGTCCTGACACTAAATTTGTTAATGATATGATCACTACTCTAAACTCGAATGCCAAGGATTTTGATGTACATTTCGATGACAATGAACATGATAAAGCCAAATCATCCTCTTATTACTCTGAAAATCAATTTGTTTCACACATTTTAAATATGGATAAGGCTGAGTTTTCTTTGTTTCATGCTAATATTAGAAGTATGAATAGAAACTTCGAGTGTTTGCGTAATCTTCTTGATCGGCTTAGTTTTAAATGTTCAGTAATTGGCCTATCAGAAACATGGCTTTCAGATACCCCTAATTCTTTGTTTTCAATCCAGGGTTTTGACTTAATAGTGAATAATAGGACCAATAGGATAGGGGGCGGTGTTGCTCTATATATTTCCTCAGAATATAACTATAATAATAGACCTGCTTTGAATTATGTGAATGATTCCATAGAAACACTTTTTGTAGAAATTGATTTTGTTAATAGAAAAAATATCATTATTGGAGTCATATATAGGCCTCCCAAATCTGGCCACAATGATTTTTTAATTAGCCTTCAAAATATTCTCTCAAACCCAATACTGCGGGGCAAGGATTGTTTTTTAATGGGTGACTTCAATGTTAATTTATTAAACTACGATTCTGATGCTTTCGTTCATGAATTCTATGGAACGCTTCTAACTTCCTCATTTATACCACTTATTTCTAAACCAACTCGCATCGCGGAACAATCTTCCACCTTAATTGACAATATATTTAGTAACATGCATCCCTTTCCCCAAGCTGGCGTTGTAATATCAGACCTGACGGATCACTTTCCCATATTTGCACATTTCCCTATCTTGCTGCAAACACAATACCCTTCTATAATATACAAACGGAATTTGTCTGAAGGAAATATTAACACATTTAAAGACAGACTTAACATAGTAGATTGGAATGATATTTATGATATGACTGATGTAAATAGTAGTTTTGAGGAATTTATGACTAAATTAACTAGTTTGTTTAATGAATGTTGTCCTATGAGAAAAGTTAATCTTCAAAATAGGAAAAGAATTCCAAAATCCCCATGGATAACACCAGGCTTATTAAGATCAATAAATAGGAAAAATAATCTTTATTTGAAATATAAAGCGAATCCCCCTGAAAGTTCTAAGTCGAAATATTTGAATTATAAAAATACATTGACAGGGTTACTACGTAAAGAAAAAAAGATATATTTTTCACGACAATTTATGAATTGTAACAAAGATGCTAAAAACACATGGAAATTAATCAATGAAGTTCTGAATAAACAGAAAAAGAAAAGTACTATTTCTAAGATACAAATTGATGAAAGAACTATTAAGGAGTTACAAGATATTGTTGATCACTTCAATGATTATTTTGTTGAAATAGGTCCAAATTTAGCAAGTAAGATACCAAACTGTGATAGAAAATTTTATGATTACTTACAAAACCCTAACCCTAATTCTATGTTTTTTACTCCTGTAAATGAAGGTGAAGTTCTTGATATTGTTAAAAATTTTATGAGTAAACGCAGTTGTGGACATGATGGTCTGGATAATTTTATAATTAAAAAAATTATAGCAAGTATTGTTGAACCATTCACTTATATATGTAATCTATCTCTGAGCACAGGTGTTTTTCCAAACAAAATGAAATTAGCCAAAATAATCCCTATTTTTAAAAAGGGTAACCCCTTATCGTTGTCAAACTACAGGCCAATATCTTTGTTAACCACCTTTTCCAAAATACTTGAAAAAGTAGTTTTTACTCGTACAATGGCTTTTTTGAATAATAATGATATTTTACATGAATCTCAGTTCGGGTTTAGAAAACACCATAATACAACACATGCTCTCCTGTCTCTAATTAATAATATTACAAGTTCTATTGATAATGGTACCCACACAATAGGAATGTTCTTAGACTTCTCTAAGGCATTCGACACTATAGATCATGAAATTCTCTTAAGCAAACTTTCACATTATGGCATAAGGGGCATTGTTTCAGACTGGTTTCGAAATTATTTATACGAACGACAGCAATATGTCTGTATTGAAAATTGCATGTCGCATTTAAGAAATATTAATTGTGGTGTTCCACAGGGTTCTATTCTAGGCCCTTTACTTTTTATTTTGTATATAAATGACTTTCATAGATCATCAAATTCATTGACTTTTATTATGTATGCAGATGACACTAATCTATTTTTTTCGCATAAAAGCCTAGAAACTTTATGTAATGTGATTAATTCGGAACTGGATTCAGTTGCAATATGGATTAAGGCTAATAAGTTATCACTAAATCTAGAAAAAACAAATTACATGTTATTTAGTAATACTTTTAACGAACTACCTCATCCGATTTTAATAGATAATACACAAATACAGAAGGTGATTGAAACAAAATTTCTAGGCACAATAATAGATAATAAACTTTCATGGAAGCATCATATTGATAATGTATGTAAATTGATATCCAGAAACATTGGTATGATTAATAAACTCAAATGGTCTTTTCCGCCAAATATTCTTTTATCACTATACTCCACACTGGTTTTACCATATCTTAATTATGGAATATTAGCATGGGGAAACAGTGCGGCATGCCTGTTAGACAGAGTATTTTTATTACAGAAAAAGGCTATGCGAATTATAAGTAATGTTAATTATCGCCACCACACAGATGGTCTGTTTCACTCTAATAATGTACTAAAAATTTATGATATTTATCGCCTCAATCTTGCTGTACTTATGTTTCAGTATCATAACCACGAATTGCCCACTGTCTTCAATAATATATTTACAGTAAATAACGAAATCCATCATTATCCCACTAGACAAATAAATCTGTATCACTTGCCAAGAACTCGTACAGCATTAACCCAGAATACTTTTTCATTTACTGCTCCTAAATTTTGGAATTCCCTCCCTTTAAATATACGAGACAGTATAAGTTTAAGTACGTTCAAACGTAAATTGAAAAAATCACTAATTGCTTTTTATGAACATTGATCCCTCAGTGATCCTGATGACGACAGTTGTTTACCTGTGTAGCAAAATCTAAAGACGAAATGAAACCTTCAAGATCTTGTCCCTTTCCCACCCTCCCGTCCTAACCCCCACCTGTCACTTTGTCATTCTTGTTCCGTCTTTTGTAAAGTTTACTTCTTTAAAACTTTACTATTTTCCTATTACTATTTCCAGCTTTTTGTGTTTACAATATTTCTCAGTGCTTTCTCTTCTATAGCAAGTGTGTTATGTCTATAATTTGTTTGCTTTCCAAGGCCATGTATCTGTCTTCTTCTTTTTTCCCTTTTATTGGGCATTTTATGCATGATTGCCCAGTCTAGTTCTTTTTATGTACTGTATTCATGCTTCATCTTTTGCCAGGGACCAGCGCTTCTACAAGCTTTGCTTCTAAGCTGGTCTCTGTTTTCATTCTCATTTTCATAAAATTAATCTTAAGTAGTCTTCATTGATGTTACTTTTTTTTCTCTCACAACTCAAACTTTAATGCACTTTGTTTTGCTTGTAATGATCGAAAAATGTTTATGCACTAAGTTGTGTTGTCAATAATTTTGAATATTGTCAGATTCATAATACTTATTGTTATATACTTTGAAAAATGAAAATGTAATGAAATAAAATCTAAATCTGAAATTATTGGTGGTCTTGCGCTTTACTTGTAGCATGCACCAAGTTAAAAATGCCCTATGTAAAGGATTTCTCTAGTAAAATCGAACACTTGATCTCTCATTTGGCTATGGACCAAGAGACCAATATTGTCGGTCTAATGGACATTGTGAAAAGTTGTCAGAACTCAGAAAGCCCACAAGACAGATGTCCCATGAGATCGACAGCCCAGAAGAGCCACGTATCAGTCTTGCGGTCCTTCTCATAACTTTTCAGAGTGTTTACTAGACTGATATATATTGTCGGTCATGTGGGCTGTCTATCTACTGAGATGTGCCGCTTTTGTTAAACCAATACATAGATTACAGAGATGTTACATGACCTACCTGCCGGTGAGTAACTCAAACATGAGTATACCAAGTGACCAGTAGTCAGCTGAAAGGTCGTGACCCCTGTTGAGGATTATTTCAGGTGCTACATACTCTGGTGTCCCACAGAACGTCCATGTTTTCCTACCATGACCTATCCTCTTGGCAAAGCCAAAGTCAACCTGAAAGAGAGATACATGGTGGTGATTATGGTTTCAACCTAATTCATCACCTTGATAATAATTTATGCTTACACCTTGTAGCAATTTCTCTCCCTCCCTCTCTCTCTCTCTCTTTCTTTCTCTTTATCTATCTTTCTGCATAGTTTTCCTAGGATGAATTGCCTGAATATGATGTCAGGGGGAAGTTGTCCTAGGAGGTAGTTTCCTGAGGGGTAGTTATGTGGTGGTGACAGCCCAGGGGGTAGTTGTCCTGTTAAAAAAGAAACACTACACAAAGGAACTCTTTGATTGCTGCTTAATAGCAACATTAGAAACCACTTACTGATATCACTATACCACTAAATCTCAAGATGATATGTCCATTACAGTGCTAATAAGAGTTAATTTTACAGGTGCTTCCTGTATAGTTTATCAATGTTACTGCTTGAAAGTCCATTAAATCTTTTGTGTCGATGGACTCAGTGGCGAAATAAGGGGGGCACTCCCTTTTAGACTTTTAGATCTGGTGACCTTTTTTTTTTTTGCTTGTCAGAGAATATGAAAGAACAAAGAGACCCAGAAATGTGTGAAATGTGTGATGATCCTTTTTTTTTTGTTTGTCAGTGAATCTTTGATAAAAACAGGCCTCCAAAATGTGCGCTGACTCCTTTTTCTTTTGCTTGTCAGAAAATTTTCTGAGATTTGTGCCCCCTTTTCTACAAAATCCTGGATCTGCCCCTGGATGGACTGATATATTTACCAGTTTTCCATATCCTTTGTTGTCAAGTAGGATGTTCTCTGGCTTGAGATCTCTGTAGACGATACCCTTAGCATGGAGATAGGCTAGAGCCTCTGTCACACACGCTGTGTAAAATCGTGTGGTACTATCATCAAATGAGCCCCTGTAAAACAAAACAAATAGATAAATAAAGAATGGGTACTCAGAATATCATTATGAAAATGCATATCGCTCCCTTTATCAAAGTATTCATTCTGAGGCAGCGATTTACTTTCTACTGTTCTATCTATTTTTCTTCCTATTTGTTTGGTTTGGTTTGATCGGTCCCGTCATTACTGACCCATGACCTCAACAATGTTTTGCCATGTCTGACGATCTGAAGCAAAAGCATACACTTCAGAGAGGGAACATCCAGTTCAATCTTTGATTTTGTCAATCAATCTTGTTATGGGTTTTTCTCTAATTCTAGATGCTTAGATCTTCCTTTGCATTATCCCCATTTCCAAGGCAGTTTTCTTTTCTCCTTTTTACCCTTCTCATTTACATTTTTTTTTCTTGCTTTCTTTATCTCACATTCTAGTGTCATTTTGCTGACAACTTTTATGAATTTCACAGCAATGTATTCATAATAATAATGTTAACTATTATGACTATTATTATTATAAATGGAGTATTGAACACTTTCAGTCTGAACAGTATCTGAATGAAAAACCTAATTATTCATTCACCTAGAGGTCTTTCGATCAATCCATCAACGACGTTAAGCGATACATTGCTTCTTTGCATGATTATTCAAAAAATTAATCAACCTATCCAACAATCATTAAACCTGTAAAACCATTGAATATTTCTTTAACTGTTTCCAATTACAAAATATCAAGTTCAAATAATCATGAAGCAAACTGACCACTGGATAAGGTACACATTACTGATCACTTCAACTCACTTGTCTCTAAGTATCGTCCATAGTTCTCCACCGAGACAAGCTTCTAGCAGCATATAAAGGTACTTGTTGTCTTTGAAGGTACAGTATAATCTTTAAAAAAAAAGAAAGGAAACAAACATACTGTATACGCCATATATTTCGCGGGGGGTTTATTTTCGCGAATTTCGCGAATCGTGAGTGGGTCGCGAATTTAACAACACGCCAAAATATTGCCAACATTAGAAGTCGGTTGAATTTGTTGTCTCCAGGTCAGAAATTCACCACTTCGCTTTGCAAAAGTACATCATCACCGTTGTTTGTAGATTTGAGAATTTTCCAACCGCGAATTCAACCACTCGCGAAATAGTCTGGTTAGTCCTATTCACGAAAATTTATGGCCGCGAAATTTATGGCTTATACAGTAATTCGTCATAACAGAAATCAGGATCACGTTTAAGAGGAAAAGATATAAAAGAAAACATATTTCAATATCTATGACATCATTTGCCCCCAGTCTCTAATCATGTGTTTTTCTTTTTCTCCATCACGATGTTACATAAGCATCTATTGTAATTCATTCAGATTTTTCCAGTCTGCATAAAAAATCTCTTTGCAAGTATGTACCAGTGTTGGGTACCTCGAGATCGATCTTGATCTCGAGATCGGCATCAGTAACCTCAATCTTGTTCTTGATCTCGAAGGTGTTGGTCTTGATCTTGATCTTGATCTCGGAGCTCCTGTTCTCGGAACCTTCGCTCGAGATCACTCGAGATCAACATTGTTATTACGTAAATTATCAAAGGAAAAAGCTTTTAAAATCGTTCACCAATCGGCGAAAACACAACTCAGTGTTGGGTACCTCGAGACTGATCTTGATCTTGAGACCAGTCTCGAGAGCGTGATCAGTAACCTCGATCTTGATCTTGATCTCGGACATATCTGATCTTGATCTCAGATGTTCTGATCTCGATCTTGAGTTGCGGATATTGATCTGGATCTCGGACTATCTGATCTTGATCTTGATCTTGATCTCGGACCCTCTGGTCTTGGACCCAACACTGGCATGTACCATAAGTATAGGGATGCCATGAATGTTAGAAATGCATAATTGCAACTTCTATGTATGTAGAGCGGTTGATTTAGATTTTCTATCAGTCTATCGTTCTATTCATTTATCGGCCAATCCTTCTATCTATCTATCACTCCCTATCTCTCTATTTATCTATCTATCTATCTGTTTACCGATCTATCTATTGTTTGTCCATTCAAATGAAAATGAAGTCACACCGAGTTTCAAGTATATTCTTCTCAAAAATGATATGCTCTTGTTGTCCATCTATCTACTTATCTATCTACCTATCTATCTATCCTGGGGGCCGGGGGGGAGCATGTCTCATTGAGACCTGTACATCATCCGCATACACAAAAACAGATAAAAGGGGTACTTTTTCAGCATTAGGGGCGTAACCTGGGTTACGTGTTTAGGGTATCAAAAACAGCAAAAATCAAGAAAAAGGGTATCAAATTCAGAGGTGATAAGAAGAAAATCCACGGAAAGGGGTATAAAAATCAGAGATGTTAGACGAGTTTCCCTGTTAAAGGTATCAAAACTACTCCTACTGCAATCCCCGTTTAGGGTGCTTTTCAGAAAGTGATTTACGCAGATGATGTACAGGTCTCAATGAGACATGCCCCCCGGGCTATCTATCTATCCATCCATAATTTATTTACTCACTTGACAGTGAAGTCACATCTAGCTTCAAGCATAGTATTCTTTTATCTGATATCTATCAATATATCTATCTATCCATCAATCCATCTATCTATCCACCCATCCATCTAGCCATTGTTTATGTACTCAACTGACAATGAAGTCACATCTTGCTTCAAGTATGGTTTTCTTATCTGAAATGATATTCTTTCTTTGTCTTTCCTTCTATTAATTTATCTACCTTTACATCTATCTATCCATCTATCTATCTATCTATCTATCTATTGTTGTATCCTTACCTGACAATGAAGTCACACCTAGCTTCAAGCATGATATTCTTCTCTGACATGATGTGTTCCTGTTGTCTTGTTTCTACAATATGTCGTTTCTTCAGCTGCTTCAAGGCATATGTCTGATTGCACCTGTCTAGCCTCACCTACAAAATAATAATAATCATAATAATAATGCTATTTGAAATCATACATGTGCAGCAGCATCAAAATAGAGGGAATTATATCCTACATCAAAAAATATCCCAAACAAGGATTGGCCAGGGGTGCCTCACTTGATATAAAATACTTCCACCCTGAAAGAAAAAGGGTTATATTCAGGATATACCATGATTGACATCACAGATCAAAGTTATCTATATTGTGATATCGTCAGCTACTGGCTATTCCGTGAGTGTTACTGTGCGTATGTGGCTTTGGACAAAGATAGTGATCAGTTGATAATTATTCTTAGATTTTTTTTTTACAGTTAACACTTTTCGTTTTCAATTTTTGATGAGGAATATATATCAAATATAAAATGCACTCTTTTTGAGGCACCAATTATGGATTTTCAGTAGCTGACACAGTTATTTTCTGCACCCCTCAGAAAATAGTACTATGCCAGTCACCTCAGAGAATCCATAAATTCAACCGGAACCTCTCAGTGCATGGTATGTTTGATTAATAACAACAGAAGAAATTATGAAGAAAGACAGATTAATAAAGAGAGAGAGAGAGAGAGAGAGAGAGAGAGAGAGAGAAAGAGAGAGAGAGAGAGAGAGAGAGAGAGAGAGAGAGAGAGAGAGAGAGAGAGGGGGAGGGGAGAGAGAGTAATACCTACCAGTTCTACTCGACCAAATCCACCAACCCCTAATGTTGCTACTATATGGATATCTTTAAGCTTGAGATCAGCAAACTCGGAGTCAACTCTGCCAAAGAAAAGAAGAGATGTAAACCAATATCAATATCAATATATATATCAATATCAATATATATATATATATATATATATATATATATATATATATATATTGATATTGATATTGATATATGATATTGATATATATATATATATATAAATTGAGTACAGTTCTAAGCATTAAATAAGCATTTATACTAAATGCTAAAAACTACAAATAAATGGTTTATGCCAAACAATTTGGGCAGAAAATGTATCTTAGCTGAGCAATGAGCATCTAGAAAGAGAAATGAACTGAGCTAGGAGTCTTAATGCATGTGCTTAATTAACTTGTATAAATGAGAAATTGTTGTGATTTTCATTTAATGGATTTCCAGCAAGTAAATGTCACTTTGGTTTTATTTTGCTGGTCCAGGCAAGTCATCTACTGCGTAAAAAAAACCCTCAATTACTTCAAGCTGGTTTCTCTCAAAGTGCACATTCACTACTAGAACTCAAATTTAGCTTTGATAACATAGAAATGTTACACGTAATCACTGGCTACGCATGAATCTTTGATTATTATTGATTTATGTGATGAAACATACCTGCTCTTGGCGTTGTCTTCTAATCTGTTCTTGATGACTGAATCTAAACCACCTGCTACCTGAAGGAAGGATCTAAAAGAAACAAAATAAAACAAAAACTAATCAGTCGAATATCAAAGAACAGTGGGTGAACGACACATGCTCTCTTGACAATTTCAATCACCTACACTGCCTGAATCTCTTAAATTCAACCCTGGACCAAACACTATACCTAACCTTAACCCGAGCCCTAAACCTAACTTAAAACCTAATTGTAATCCTAACCATGCACAGGGTGGCCCGGAAAGAATGCAACACCTGAGATCTGCAGTTTCAATGACATCGCTGACAGAATATCATTAGATTTTTTGGTTTTGTTTTATTGGGTAGAAAATTCTATTGCGAGTAAAATGACACCAAGATCATCAAATTTGGGTAAGGCGTTTTGATTCTACAACTATTTTTGTGAGGCAATGACATTTTCAAAATTAGCGTCTTTGCAACCGCAGTCATGCTTAAAGCAGTGAGAAATTTTTGTATGACAGCTTTCCATACAGTCAGCTTTGTTGACAAATGTAAGGCACAACTGCCTTCACTTTGAAAACGCAGGCAATGCGAATGAAACGGAGATTGTATGGGAAGTCGTCATGAGTAAACTTCTTGCTGCTTCAAGCATAATTACGGTTTGAAAAAGTAGCAAATTTTGAAATGACATTGCCTCACAAAAATAGCCGTAGAATCAAAACACCTTACCCCAAATTGATGATCTTGGTGTCATCTTACCGGGAAATAGTGTCCTACCCAATAAAACAAAAAATAATGATATGGTGTCAATGACGTCGTAGAAATTGCAGATCTCAGGTGCTGCATTCTTTTTGGGCAACCCTGTATACACATGTATCTTAGACAAAATAATGCCCAAAGCAATCGTTGCTGGAGCATTGTCAGAGTGCCATAAAATTAACCACGATCTCTGTTTAGGGATATAGCACAATACCATTATGATAAATACTATTGTTTATCACAGTGACGGATCCATGGGGGAGGAGGCTCCCCCACAACCACATCTGGCAAATCTGGCAGAGTACACACCAACTAAAAAAGTCAGTTGTGCACCCAAATAAATAAGCCCCTGGCAGCAACTTTAGATGAAAAAAGGCCCTTAACTTGAAAATGTCAAATTTTTTGCTTGTCATATATTCTTTTGACTTATGCCCCCACCCCCCACCAGAAAGTGCTAGATCCCCCACTACCAAGTCTACCATACCTGTATAGAACAGAACAGCTTGTATGAAAAAACCCCCTGTCTTCGGGATAGATCATACATGTTATAAAATAATCCAGTTTAAGGCTTCACTTTATTGAGAACGTTTAATCAAGTTAAATGTTGCCTCACAGCTCAATAGCAGAAAAATTGTCGTCAATCAAATACTGCATGATTGATTTTACGTCTTATATAAGCCACGGAAACCAAATTTTCAACACATAGTTCTCGAATAGCTGATACTTGCTGATAGCTTGTGCGCAAGAAAAACAGGCCTCTCATTCTCTTTTTGAACAACATTACTATAGTCCATAACCCATGCAACCTAAATAAATATAAAATATTCTTATGATGTTCTTCCTTGAGTGTAAACACACATTCAGAGTGATAAAGGAAAAGTATCCTACCGTATTATTTAATAAAAAAACATAATCAAATTTAGAAATCATTAAGAAAACGAGAATATAGGCAGCCCCTGGTGAAGTTGGAAGTACTGTTGGTTGGGTAGCTGCAGGGCGTTTGCTTTCTCAAGAATTTCCTGAGTATACGGAGAAATTTTGAGAAGTGGGTCGAGGGCTTTTCACTGCACTAACTTCAGTCTGATAATCATAATATGAGGAAGAAATAGTATATGAAGACATATACCTATGTCATATTCGGTTACATGTCGTTTATCCGAAGGTTCGTAATTCCGTAAAGGAAATAAGGTTCACAATTCCGAAAATGAAAAAGGGTTCATAATTCCGAAAATGAAAAAGGGTTGATAATTCTGATAAGTTATGTAGGGCTCTATTGCAATTTTGCAATTATGAACCTTTGGAATTATGAAACCTTTTTCATTTTCGGAATTACTAACCCTATTTTATTTTCGGAATTACGAACCTTTGGAGTAACAAATCAAATGTTCGGAATTATGAATCCTATTTCATTTTCGGAATTACGAACCTTCGGAATAATGAACCTTTGGAGTAATGCTTCAAATGTTTGGAATTTATGAACCCTATTTCATTTTCGGAATTATGAACCCCTGCTATGGGAAATTTGTATTTCAGAATTATGAACCTCCCCTTATATTTACGGTAAGCTCAATGTGAGGAGTTCCCTTGAAGACTAAAGGTCTCGCGTGAAATAAGTGCGCAGCCTTAAACAAAACTATATGGCACATCTTGTCAATGGCAATATTCATTTTTTTGGTCTTTCATAATTATCCCAAGTTAGTAATGCTTATAAAACGGGTTCAAGAATGTAGCCATCCTAATTGGTCAAATAACACCACGTGACCGTGCAAAAAAAAGTACTAACGCACGGCGAGGGGACTAATGCACGACTAATCCGGATCAAACACTAAGATTGTAAGAAAACACTAAGCATGTAGACCCGTTTCATAAAACTATTAATACATGGTTGTGAGTGCGTGTGTTAGTGCGATCCAGCAACACGCAAGTTTTTATTGTGGTGTCTAACACACTCGGCTACGCCTTGTGCGTTAGTACACCACGATAAAAACCTTTGTGTTGCCAGATCGCACTAACACACTCCAAACCATGTATTAATAGTATAATAACATTAATATAAGATGTATTTTCCTCATGAAGACGTGTCTAAATAGTGTGAGCACCTCGCCATAAGAGAATTGATTTAAGCCATGATTGAATGATAGTATCTTTCCCATTTAATTTTTTTTATGTCGTCATGGAAATATGATATTTAGTTTACTGCTAGTGATGTTTGCAAATCATATTTGAATGTAAAGAATTTAAGTATTCTGAAATTATGAATCTAGAATTATAAGCTCTGAAATTTGTTGACATGACAAAATATTGAAAACAACGGGAATCCCCCTATGATTCACATAATACCAGTGGTTACTTATTCCTACTTAGTGCTTGCCAGTGATGAAAATGATCTTTGAGTTCCATCTGTAATCCTGATCATGTAGGTATCAAGTGAACTACTTCTTGCCCAGATAAACCTTCTTGTTTTTTTAAATCCATATGAATATCAACACCTTATAAAAATCTCAACGATCTTTCAATAACAATTTCTGACTTTTCTTGTTTTGATTCAGAGTAACATCATCAAAAATACTCTTTGAGTTTTCTGTTAAATTTGCCTCTCGTGTTGAATAGCAATCATTAACATACCAACTCCAGTACAAGTCCATGCCTCAGATTTCACAGATATACGTAAGTTGATATTCAAGGCAGACAGATTGTCTGGGATTAAGAGGTTACTTGATTACTTCAATGTCAAATAAAACATGACTTTGTTTTGCTCTGTTGAATGACATCGTAGTTTTCCTTTCGGGGTTCTAGTTGAATATTATTGTTTCTGATAGTTCTGTGTAATTTGTTTAATCACCCTTCATTCCCCTTTCTCTTTAATTATTGCTTCTTCTTCTCTTTTCTTCTCTTGTCGTCTGCTTCATTTCTTGTTCTTCTTCTAATTATCTTATGTCTTCAGCTGATTTCCTCCTTTCTGTTTTCGATACACATCTTTTGTTATTTTCCGTCATCACTGTTGGCTGCATACATATCCTTTCTTTTTTTTCAAAAGCCAAAATATATATAGATACTAAATATATATTTCCTTTCTCTCATCTTTCTGTCAGTCATTTTCATACAAATAAATCCATAGTAATATTTTTAAATTCTATTTTTCTTCAATGCCCACTCTCTGTATACTCAGTAAGGACTGAGCAGTTCTATACTGCAGGGCTATTATAACTTTACAAAAAGCAATCAGCTTTATGATCTCATTAACAAGCATGCCCATTATTCAATTGCTGTACCTGAACCAGATAAAATGATAATTAACTTTGAAGCTACCAATCACACTAAATCGTCCATCGTTATGGGATGTTAAAATATGATATGAAGGATAAAGGTGTCAAACGGCCGATAATTAAGCTGAAATACATCATGAAGCAGGGTTAAGATTGAATCAAAATCTTTAACGTTTACCTGCCCTTTTAAAAGGTAAAATAACAGTTTTTACTATGGAATGACACCTTGAGGGTGTAAATATAAGTAATGGATGCTACCATGCAGTTCCATTGCATGTAATAGAAAAATTCATCAATAACACAAATTCAACTATGTGAAAAACAACAGCAAAATGGAATGAGAATCACAGGAAAATTACCTAACTCAAAGAGAAACTGTCTTCAATTTGAAATAAGAAGATATGAAAAGAGGTGAGAAATAACATATCTCGCAGCCTGATAAATAATTGTACTATCATGGCGTTTGACCTGAATATAAGGGGGTTATTAGTAATAATGACTACCTATATTGAATAGAAAAGAAAATGTCTACATTGATATCCCAAGAAAGCCAAATTCAAAGGCAACTTTTTACTTCAATCCTGAAATTGTGGGGAAATGTTTTAAAATTCTGGGTTAAAAAATACTTACTCTCTGTCGAGTGCCAAACATACAACACCATTCGGATCTGCTGCTATTACTGTTGCTTCACGAATGATTTCATCTCTAAAAATACAGAAAAGAAGAGTACAA
This sequence comes from Heliocidaris tuberculata, assembly GCA_025618425.1. Taxonomy (NCBI): domain Eukaryota; kingdom Metazoa; phylum Echinodermata; class Echinoidea; order Camarodonta; family Echinometridae; genus Heliocidaris; species Heliocidaris tuberculata. Next base: position 14,088,312 of record CM046851.1, read on the forward strand.
AAATTAAGTCAAAATAGAACAGATTCCTAGTAACTTGTCAGGGTGCCTTGAGCAGAAACAAGTTTCTAAACAGAACTTAATGAGTTAATGAATTTCACCGAGCTCAGCAAGCCAGTTGATAAACAATTTGGCGCCAAATCATTGTTAATCGATAACAGGTTGCTGTCGTTTAGTTGAAGCTCATTACACGTGATTAAAGTCATTTCCAACTGAAACTCAACAATGTTCTAATTATTCCAACAAGCATGTCGAAGTGTTATTTCAGGTTTCAATATAGCAGATACATGTTACATATACCAACGACGATCATGGTGTATACATTTATCAAACAAGAGTTAGCCTTAATGATTTTAACATCAGAACTGGTGATGTTTATTAAAGTGGAAAGGCATATACTGCGATTATGTCTATTTTGCAAGAATACTATAGGCTCATACTACTACTGCTTATGACAACAAGAACAAAAACAACAACAACTACTACTACTACTACTACTACTACTACTACTACTGCTGCTGGAAAAGACAAATGAATAGAAGAGGACCCATAATGCGTCCTTGTGGTTACCCTTCTAATGCTGACTGTCCAAAGAAGTCTCCTTTTTCTAGTACCTTGGTGTTTTTTATTTGACCAGCCATTGTCTTCTGCATTACTTGACACTGTAGGAAGAACACAGAGATGGGCAAATATAGAATTCAGGTTTCACATTTGTGTGTTTTAAAAAATATTTCTATTTCATTAAAAAAAAAAGTAAAAATCACCTTTTACAAATGAAGGTAGTAGAATAAGCCCATGTTATCTGTTCTTATTAACAGAGTATAGGGCAACATAAAGAAAAACATATGCAAATATTAAATGACTCATGTCAAGATAAAAAATATAAATAGAGAATTTATACACAGAGCATCATATCTTTAATGATCCTTGTTTTGTTGATATCTTGTTACAGTTTTTTGTTTAATATACCACAAAAATGAATTTTGTATAGTGGAATGCCAATTAACATTAAAAAAAACCCCAATTGTTATTATACATATTGTGCACAGAAAGACATGTAGATTTCCTATACCAGATAGGTTTCATGAAATTTCTCATAACAATAAATGTTCGCAAAATGTACATTGTCATATCCACTATTTACAGACGGTTTTTACCTTAAACCATTTTACTCACTTTACGCATACAAATTGTAAAAGGGATTTACCACATTTGAGCCTAACAGCGACAGAAATTCTCACAATTAATCCGACAATTGTAACGATATACATCCCCCTTAAACGTGTAAAGAATATCACCGTATTACAGCATGACAGTCAATCTTTTGATTATAAATAGCATAAACGTGTAAGGTGGTTTGAGTAAGCCTTACCTTTCCTTTACTGATGATGTACATGGTATCTCCTGTAGCACCTTGTCTTACAATATAGTCACCCTCATCAAAATAAGTCTGCAGAAGAGAACAAGACAGATAGGCAAAAGGAAGGAAAAAAACAGAGAAAATAAAAGAATAACAGAAATACACAAATACAGGAAATGGATTATCAAAGGCAATAAAGAAAAATATATATGTATATGTAAATATAAGGAAGACAAATACAAGGACAGAAGAAATTATTGGAATATAAGAGATTTTGTAAATTTTAATGTCGTATCCTTTTTTTTCAAATAGGTATATCATACACACAAACATCGATAGCTTATCTTATGAAGATAGCTTATCTTATGAAGGTAATTCTATTCAAAACAATAGGAAATTATAAGAATATATATATATACATATATATATATATATATATACATCAACAATTATATTTGTTGTGCTGTATCCTTTTCTTCCAATTGGTTGATGAGAAACACAAACATCTATAGTTTATTTTATGAAAATAATTTTCTTAAATTTTCAATTTCCTCTAGAGCTCTTGCTTGATGTTCGGCCAAAAGAAATCCCAAGGGATATTTCTGAAAAGTAAAATAAATTCAGTTCAATTCCCTTTGGGCTTATTAGCATAACAGTATTACAGATCAATAATAATTTAATTCATTAAACATATTTTTAAATCACTCATAATTTGACAAGACTATAATTTTCTTACCTTAGAATAAAAATCAAATATATGAAGTTGATCGATTTCAAATTAATAGCGTAGGAGGAAGCCACAAATATTGACAACTGCAAGTAAACCAATTCTCCGAAGAGATAATTCAAGGTAAAACTTTCTGTTACATGAGAGTTTCCAGCATTCGCTTGACACAAAATACACAAAATCAATTTTCTTACCTCATCTACAACATCTGCTATTTTGTTGAGTGTTTCATCTGGCAGAAGATGAAAGGTTGGTACTCTGGAAAATGTAAAACAGCAAATAAAAAATGAATAGCATAGATTGAGAAGTTACACCCCTACACCTGTAGAATCGTTTTTTTTCCCCATTTAATCATAGTTCATTTTTTTTCTTCTTTTTTCGAGTAACTATCAGAACTATATCTACCACAATCCACATTATCATCATCATCACAAGCACCAGCATCACGATCATCATCATCACAAGCACCAGCATCACGATCATCATCATCATCATCACAACATCATTATCACTATCATCATCGCTACGATCCCTACTACGCCACTATAGCCACCACCTTCATCATTACCATTATCACCACCAGTATCACCACCAGTACCATCGCCAATATCACATCACCATAAACACCACCACCACTATAGCCACCACCATTGTCACCACCAGTACACCGTCAGTATCACCACCACTGTCAACACCGTCACCACTACTGTCTCAATCATTACCACAACAATAACCACCACCACCACCATCATCATTACTATTATCATCACCACCATTACTATCACTATTACCACCACCACCATCACAACAACTACCATCGCCACCATGACCATCACCTCCATTATCACCAATATCACCACCACTATCACCACCACTGTCACCATCATTACCACAACCACCAACATTACCACCATCATCATCCCTACTATCACCATCACTACTGTTATCACCACCACCGTCAACACCATCAACACTACACTACATCACGACCACATCACCACTACCACCACCATCACCACCATCACAACCACCACCACCATCACCAACACCACCATCACAACCACCACCACCATCACCACCACCACCATCATAACCACCACCACCATCACCAACACCACCATCACAACCACCACCACCATCATCAACACCACCATCATAACCACCACCACCATCACCAACACCACCATCACAACCACCACCACCATCATCAACACCACCATCATAACCACCACCACCATCACCAACACCACCATCACAACCACCACCACCATCACCACCATCACAACCACCACCACCACCAACACCACCATCATAACCACCACCACCATCACCAACACCACCATCACAACCACCACCACCATCACCAACACCACCATCACAACCACCACCACCGTCATCACCATCACCACCACCATTACCACATCACCATCATCACCACCACCACCACCACCACCACCACCACCACCACCACCACCACTTTTCCTCACCTTCGTATCAATTCTACAAAATCGGCCTGTCGGACCAAACTGGTTTTCATCATAATAGCCTGGAAGCACGGTCTGTCTATAGCCCATAGTTTGGTGTTTGTCACAGCTGCACAGAATGAAAAATACATTACACAATAATTCAAATAATTCATCAAATTAATAATGAGAAGACAACTATATTTCTTTGAATTAGATATTATAACCTCGCATACCAGATAATCCAGAAATTAACATGCAAGCAATTTGTATTGAGAAAAATATTAGAATACATCCTTTACTTCGGTCTAAGGGAATGGCATATCTCAAAATATACGAGAATTACATCTCTTAAATAAGAAGAAAATGATAACAACAGGACAAATAAAAGAACAATTACGAAATAATCACACACACACAATCACGATGAATATTGCCTTCTTATATTTGTTTGGATATCCTATTTCTGCTAACTATAATTATTCGCGAATATGGTCTTTTATTATTGGCAGCATTATCTATTAATTTGCGATCTCTGTAAACAAGTGCTATCATCATCACATTTAGCTTTATTGAAATAGCTGTTGTAGTGTTCTTAACTTAAAAATGAAACTAAAAAAACATAATATTGGGTCATATCGACAACCCTCCCCCATAGTCAATCATATTTACAAGGATCAATTTTTTAACAGTTCCATCACTTATTTATTACGAATATTTTCATTAGCAATTTTTCATATTTCAGCATGCAAGAGACAAATACTGTCATATTGGGAAAAAATAAAGACGCTGCGAATATTACGGAAGAAAATGAAAGGTTCACATTTGCATATATATTGGAAATGGCTCATTTTGAAGAAAATTCTTAAAGGTGCTTTTCTTGTATTGGTAAGTAGGGTAACAGACAGATCCAGAGGGGGTCAAGGGGCTTCGGACCCCCCTTTCCCATTTTTTGATTGTTTATCAGAGAATGTTGGTCTAAAAAGTCATTAAAAAACCCCCTGATGTTCTTTTTTTTGTCTTGTCATGTTTGTTTTGTTTCCGGAATTGTGACCCTCTTTTACAAAAGCCTGGATCCACCCTCTAACGGCATAGTGTAACTCAAAACGGTTCGAGTTCCCCTATTCGTAGTTTTCCATCCTTCGAGTAAGCTAACACTAACTCGTGACATTAATTTCATGATAATCTTTAATTCAAAGGGTGAAGATTTCAAGCATCTCCGCTGGCGAAACGAATATTATTTTGAAATTCCCTCATGCATGGTGGGCTTGCTGTGCGGTATTTGAAATTCAAAACGGTTCATTCACCTCTGCATGCCATTGCATCCTTAAAAGAGATAATATAGCATCATTATGAGAGGGGAAGGGGAAGGGGGGGGGAGAGTTCCTCTTATTTTGGGGGTAGCGGTGGAATGTGACATATCATGGGAGGGGGCACTGGTGTTGGCGAGGAAGGGGTAGGGTCTGGCCAAGGGGGGGGTATTGTCACTTCTCGTGTCCTTTTTAACCTCTCCTTTTCTATAACTTTTCTCTGTTTATAATCATTCTCATATTTTTCTTCATTTTTTTTTTTTTGCCTTAGAGTGGAGGGGAGGGGGCACCCCTCCCGTAGATACGCCAATGCAAAAACACGAGAAACATCCATCTTCTTATTCTATCCTCCCTTAAACACTCCAGTCACATGAAATACACATGCTTAGTTTCCGGTGTCTCGCGGTTGACTTCGCTCCAGACAAGTTCATTCATATACAACATGATGAAAAACAGCATGGATAAAACATGAACATGAACATGAGTTTAAAAAAAAAAGACAGAAAGGAGGGTGGAGGAAAATGTGAATATAAATGGTAAGGGGAGCGAGAGGGAGAGATGGAGAAACAAATAGGGATATAGGGGACGGATAGAGAGAAATTTCTTACAATTTATCAGAAGTCTGAACTTCGGAAAGCGATATTTGTACGGGCGAGGAATGTGACCTGTACGTAAAAATGCGCCGGGTTTTGTATTCATTGCAAAGCTTTGATAGAGGTATGCCTTACATATGCCTCTGCTGACAGAAGATATCATCCAGCGGGTATTTTGCTATGCATTAATGAATTTCAAATTTTGTTTACCTGAGAGGAATGTTGAGAAATATTGTGGGCCTGTCAAAGATCATGTTCTCAACCAGCCTTTCTACGTCAGGGTTGGGATTTATATAAATGTATGCGAAAAAAAAGAAAGAAAACCCTCAAAGGTATCCCCAAACGTCCCCGGGAAATAGCAATCTGCGTTCACTCCACCATCAATACCAGTGCATGAATTAATCTCACGAGGTGCATGCAGTATCGGGAAATGTTTGCTAAATCCGAACAACCGTTGACGTGAGTCTGTAAATTTAAAGTTAATCCTTTCTACGTACTTCATTCTAAAACAAGGTGGATATAGCTTTGGTTAGAAATTCAACTATCTTACATTGATTAGCTTCACGTTCTCTTTATGTGTATGTCTTATCAATCAATGCGATATCAATATGCAATTTTCAATTGACTATAACATTCGAATCGGAAGTTGATGAACATCAATACTTGTACAGAATAATATATTGGCACATGTACATTAATTATGATAACGGCTTTATGGCGAAAAACGTGTGAACTAAATGCAATAGTAAATTCGATTCGATGAGATTTTCATATTATATCCTTATAAAATGGCATTTAAAGATGCAACGATTGATGGTATTTACTTACGAAGGTGTTTTTTTTTTCTTCAAGAATACAAATAATTAGTCAGGATAATAATGAATTCCGATTTTACACTGAAAGTTACATACTGTCTTTTGTACATTCTAAAAACTAAAGTGTTATATATCACCATTTAAAAAAGGGCCGAGGAGTGACCACTTTTTAACAATGGTAGATTACCACTTTTAAGATGCTGGATGCAACATTATAAAGGCTGAATTCATCATGTTAAAAGAGTTAATCTCCCATTTTAAGAAAGTGATCACTCCTTGGCCCTTTTAAAGGGTGATTCAACACTTTAGTTTTTTGAGTGTAGCCAGTTTTGTGAGATAAAATATTACACTTTAACTCAGCTTTCTTCTGCTTGTCTTACATAAGCAGCTCTCTGAAACTAAAGCTTTACTTCTGTCACGCAAAGTCATGCATTTCAAGTCTATCACGCAATCTTCTCTGACAACCACAATAATTACTGCACATATTATACAAAATATCTCGCTACATGGAACAAATTTAGCATCGCGCAAATCGCTTGCCGTTTATATCAAACTCACATGTGAATTTATGAATATTTCATAAAGGTATAATTGTACCTTCCAATTTCTATTTGGGCTTAAGATTATTAAAATGGTACTGTCGTGAAAATGGCTTGTGTTCCTGTAAACGGTTATTGCTCATACTTGATTTCAAGTGTTACTTCCCATGGAAGAATATGCAATGGATTTTCACCTCAATTATGGATACGAAAAACCCTTGAAAAAGAAACGATCCAAGCTTCTTTTGGGGGAAAAATCTTAGGGACTTTACGTTTATATTGTGCACATAATTATACATCCTAGTAGATGCTCATGGCTCCTACAAAGTATAATAATTAACCTGGCTTTACCCAAGCTGCCCTCAGGCGCTGGAAACATTCTAGGAGTTTCTTCGTACCTGGGTATCTACTTACTACACCTGGGTGGAGAGTGGCAAATGTAGATTAATTTCTTGCCAGTGGGCAGTAGTGCAGAGGCTGGAACCCCAACCTCGAACCATTTTGATCCACAGTTTGGCAACATATCCACTGGACTACTATACACTTCTGTTTCTTTTAGGTGTGTGTATATGTGTATGTATATATTTTGTATTACATTATAAAATGAGAGAGAGACAGAGAGAGAGAGAGAGAGAAATATTGAAGGAAAGAGACAGAAAATGAGGGAAGAGAGAGAGAGAGATAGAGAGAGAGAGAGAGAGAGAGAGAGTGTGTGTGTGTTAGGATGGCTTTGGGCGTGAGGGAGAAGAGTGTTGAATTTTGATATCTCAAAACTTTGCGTAAAAATAAGTCAACAATAATTTCACTCCAATAGAGTGACATTGTCACCTACTTTTATCAAAGCTTCCAGACTTATCATATTACCAGTGCCCCTTCCATTCCTCCTACGAATAATCTTTTATTTCACGTATCAGATCCCAGATTCTATACATGACACCAGGCAAAACATAAATATTGGGCAACAGTACCAACCCAAACCAAAACAAAAACAGCAACATGATAAAGAATTAACTACAAAAACAAATGTGGGGGAAAATCTGGAATGGAAATTTCTTGGTGACCCCGCATACAGACCCGAGGCTGTCCTAATTTGAACTCTTCATCGCCCCTCTCTACCAGACACCTTGATTTCATTTTGCCACATGTAAAACATAAGAAGGAAAGATCAATGAAAGTTGCAGAAGACCGTGCTATAACACCTAGAGGCAACACGTGGTAACGAAGATGACGCGGAAAACCCTCCGAAAAATGTGTCAAATTTGTTTTGGGGCGACCACTTGGGAGAACAACAGGCTACACACTCGAAGATTGAATTTCGAGCATGAGGCAAGAATAGCATGTTTTTATGATTGTATTGATAAAAATAATACCCTTTTTTTGATTTGGGTGTTTGGGAGTAGAATATTTCATAAGCACCCCTAACAGGAGAGCATTAGTAGTAATCTTACGTGGGACTGCCTTGTGGTCGTAATAATCATAGTTTCATAGGGTTTCTAACGTTAACCTTTCAGGTCAACAAAAAATCGTGCTTTCCATGTAAAAAGTCTTGAAGAAAGAGCTGCGAGAAATTCCGAAGAACGAAGAATAAGCAATGAAAATAATATGAGAAATATATCCACTGGTATATAATTACAGACATGTCATCGGACGGCAAACTTGAGAAGGACAATGATATAAAATGAAAATCTAATTTACAAAATTGATTAATGTACACCCCCAGCTTTACCCTAACTACCCTGATAAAGGCCCTGAAGCATTCAAGGAACTTCTTCCAACTGGTAACATTTTCCTTCACATGGGTAGAGTTTGGTAAATGTAAATCAATGTCTTGCCAAATGACGTTGGTGCTGCGGCATGGATTCGAACCCGCACCTTGTGATTCACTGGCAGGTGACGTATCCACTAAACAACAACACATAAATGCTATGCTATCTGTGATAAGGAATGGATGTATACTAACCTTTGACGGTAGCTGTCCTTGTGCAGTTGTAGAGAATAGCCAGCTCTCCAAACACCTTTCCGGGGCCCATAGTGGTAAGAAATTTGCCTTCTTTTGTCACCTCCACCTTACCCTCTGCGACGAAAAGAAAACAGAGACAAGAAAAACAAAGATTGATGTATGAATAGAGAGATAACATTTCAAAACAGTTATGAGGTCAATTAAGTCACGTTCTCAGTCAATTGGCTTCTATTTGGCATAAACCGTAAGAGAAGGTTGACTTCTAGTAAAGGTAAGAGAGCGTTTGAGAGCGTTCACAATCTTTCATGTCAGAGTGAAAAATATCGTAATATACACACCTTTAAAAATAAACTGAACTTGAAATGCTCTCATATTCGAAACATGGACTAGGAACAGCTGAAAAATTTGGACAAAACTGCATACATAATAATGATAATATTCCTTTCTTGTACAGGTGATATCACATTGTAATATAACGTCTGCTTCCAAAGGACTTTTTTGATATTATTTCCCCGGCTTGACAAACATGTGTATGTAATGTCCATATTGTGCAGTGTATGTGATTTTCAGCAAAATTGAGTCCATTTCTTACCATTATGACAGATATAAAACCTAATGGTATAAACTGATTCTTATGAACCTTTTCTGATAATTTTTTTTTGCTAATAACCTTTTCTAATAACTTCTGGTCAGTTTCTTTCACAATGTAATCACAATACCATAACTCAACTTTATCTTGAAGGTTTGGTAACTTCAGCATTACTACCTATACTAAGTGTGTAATAAGTTAATCTTGAATCTACAGGACTTTTCAATGAATACGTCTGTTCCCTTAAAAATGTAAATGGTTTTATTTCAATGCGTATCTTATCCACCCGCACCTTCTTATCCCATCCTCGTTCCTTATTTGCCATACAATACATATATAGGCTATGTACATCCGTGCATCATGAATATATATTATGCAAAATAAAAAAATAAATTAAAAAAAAAGAAGATAAAGAGGAAGAGGGATAAAAATACAACAATATATTTACATATGTGTTCAACAAACAATGGCATTCATTTACTTGTTCAACGCGTTTGGAAACATTTTTTCTTTACTTAATAACGAAGGATAGACCACAATATGCATCCATTGGACCTGTATTGCGGCATCAACAGCAGTACCAATATCGATGTTTAACATCAATCATTATTACCTGTCACATACGGTTTATCACGGCGTAATTCAATATTGTGCTGAGGCTAATGTCAATGATGCTTAGTAAATCTGTCGTTCCAGACCCATCCCCTTATCTAAACATGGTATAACAGCGCTTCTCTCAAGTACTGCTTTCACAAGTCATATAGGGACCACACACTTTAATGTCAAAACAATACAGGGACTGGCAGATCTGAGAGGGGGTGGGGGCACAGCAGGCCCGTGTCCCCCTTTAAAAACCCAATCAGTAAACCTCAATTACGCAACAACAACAACAACAAAATGTGACCCTCTTCAAAGTTTCGACCAAAGTGGCACCTGGAAAAAGTGTTCCTTTCTCTTGCTTGTCAGAGACTGTTCGAAAGTGTGCTGCCCCTTAAAGAAAATAATGGATCTGCCCCTGAAAGAAACATTGGTTATATGATCACTGGAAGAAATTTTAAAATTTAAACCTGCACCCGTGCGTGAGAATGAAGATACCTCCTTATTCTTACATTTTTATGTTTTGTTTTAGGTAGTCCAATAAGGAGCACGAACAAAAAAAAAAAAAAAAAAAACAAAACAAACAAAACAAAACAAAACATGAAAAACATGAAAGTTTGAACATATTTATCATCAAACTGATTTTTTTTTAAAAAAAATCTATACTTTGCGTATATAGCAAAGGACATTAAATTCAACTACTCAGTTAATATTCAAGGATAAAAGGAAAAGATAAGCATAAAATACATAAAACTAATGACATGAGGTAGAATAGAATAGAATTAATGAAGAGGAATCGGCTACAGTCCACGAGACTAACAACCACGTGACCAGTGTCGGTCTCTCGGGCCGGCCTTCAGACAACTTTTCTGGGCGTTCACTAGACCAACATTGTCGGTCTCGCTGTCGGCCTACTGGTATGTCCCGGGAGCGAATATCCGCTCACAAATTTCGTAGTGACGCAGTGATGGAAATCATCATACCATAGGGATATATACGTGATGGAGTGAGATTAGCGCTAATAGGACTGATTATATTTACTTAGATCTTGGACTCTAACCTGCACCGCTCTCTGTATTGAAGACAGCTCACTTTCCAATTACCTTAGGATAACGAACCTGACGATATGTGTGAAAACTGTGAAGGAAATAACTATGAATTGACGAACTACTCATAACGGGGACATTTTGTTGTTGTTGAATCAATGCAAGCCATGTATGTCCTCAGTTTAGTGTTAGCTCAGAAGCTCATAGTAAACAGTAGAAAGTGCTTGAGTTGGCAAGGTCACGTATGGGACAAAGTTGTCACATGCTCAACGATTATGACAGCTGACAAATGTAATCACTCTCCATCATCATCATACAACTATATCTCCCACCATCATTAAAAAAAAAAAATCGAACAATCAGGAATTTTGTTACCGTGACAGTCACATGATGCTATATAGAAGATGACTCGCGCTATCTACGGGAGATGATAACACATTATGAATGACAGGTGCTATTTAGAAGATAAAGAGTAGACATTTAAAGAGAAAATTTAGTTCGTGTGAAGGTGATTTTGTTTTGGTAAGCTTTCCCATTCTTTTTATTCCTAAGTACAAGAATATCAGAGTAGCAATGTCACATCTTAAACTGTCCTCATATTGCAAATACGACCAGAAATAGAATAGTTAAAAAAACTTTCGACCAAATTTTAATACAACATGTGCTTGTATTCTCATATACATAAATGTATAATCTTCTTGAAGTGCTTTTCATTGTATGCGTTTTTAAGCAAGATTGAATCAATTTTCTTTTCATTTTGATGATTTCCAAAACCTAACAATCAAATGTACTACATAACCAACTTTTCCTAATTACTTTTAGCTTTAACACAAGTGAAAAACAGGGAATCACAAACCCTATTTTAATGTAAAGTAGATCAGTATAAATTTCAAGTAGAAGAGTATAAAAGCCAAACCTATTTTTCCGAGGAGATTCAAAATTTGCCCTTGTTATGAAGAAATGCGGGGAATGACGTACAATATACAATCCGGAAAATTCATCGAATACTGCTTAAAGCCAGAATTTCCCTTCAACGTCAGAGGAGCCTAAAAGACAGCCTACCCTAAACTCACGACCAACTTTGATTCGAACTGATACACATCCGTGTACCTCGAGCAATCTCGAGACCTCTGCAAATACAGTAAAAACACCCTTCTTACCCCAAAGCACGCACGATCAATATATCAGAATAAACACTGGGAAATTTACTCGACAAGCGATTGTGAAACTCAAAATACAAAGGATATTTGGGAGTATCTGAAGAGGGCAAGCGATAGGCAGAGTGGAAAGAATTGTGCACAAAGAGAGACGGAAGCTGAATGGGTAAACATTTGATGACAAGGGAGTGTGAATGTATATGCATTTTGCTGATATGATTTGTATAATAAAGTTTGTTTTGCTGAAAGATATATCAATATATATACTTCAAGCCTTTTCTTTAAATTGCATTTTGGTGCTTAATGACGATTTCTACTCAATAACCTGTCCTTTTGAGAATATTAATATTATTGTTTTTGTGGTATTTCCCGTTTTCGTCAATATCTGCGTGGCGGTGTTCACCACTTATGCCGGTTTATCCGCTCAGGTATACCGGCCAACCTTGCGTTTTAATGGTTTATACTCATATAATTATGTTGCAAAAGAAAAGAAAGATAATTCCTTTCGCCTGGTATGTGAGCATTGTCCCCGAGGCATTATACGCCAATTTTCCTGGTTATCAGGAACCAATCAGAAAGAGATTAGTGTGGAAGTGGCGGGACGATCACAAACTGGAGGAAAAGTGAAAACATTATCTGTTACAAAAGGTCACTCGATAATGAAGGGGTTTCCCAACCTCTTATGAGCATCCTTCTAAGATTTCCAACTTTAGTATCATCCTATATTCTCATGTATTATCCACTAATGGGCTGCAAATCATCATAATGTTCAGAAGTTGGGCCAACCTGCCTGCAAGCTCGTATATATAGGTTCCGTAGCGCACAGGGTGTGTTAGGTGCCTTGGAGCTCTTCTGTGGGTTTGCGGATCACCTTCCTGACGCCATCATTTTACGGAAGGGTATCCAGTGTCAAAGTACTTGATTCTACGGATTGACTTTTAAATCCAACTCAGCTGGATGAGATACATAGGTTATCGTGCATTGAGGGCATATTGGGAACCTGAGAGCTATTTTTCACCTGAGGGGGGGGGGGGGGGGGGGGGGGTGCGGGTAAAGGAAGTGCCCAAAAGTCCTTAAAGTCTCTGAAAAGCACCCCCCAAAAAAAAAGGAAAGAAAAGAAAAAGAAAAGAAAGGGAAAAACAAGATAAATATTGGTGCTACGCCTTTTCACTATAAAAAGTCGCTGAAAGCATCTCCAGCACTCCCTGCAGCACCTCTATAGCACCATCGATGCTCTTAGGGGGTGCTGCATACCCTCTGAAAAAAAAAATGTTCATTGGGAACAGGCCTATGTCTCGATAGACAGGCCATTACAGAAACGCAGTAAATAGGGTGGCTGGGGTAGACCCAATGGCCCGTATTCAAAACTCCGGTTTAACTTAAACTCCAGTCTCAGTTAAACCAGACTTAAATTACCCCTAGCTGCAGTCTACTGTACAAAGTTAAACCACACTTAGAGTCTAGACTGCACTGGTGTTTAAGTCAATCCTGAGTTCAGAATGTGATTATCTTAAACTCCGGTTTAAACAGCAGGTTTAGCCTGGGTTTAAACCACACGTAGACCGCAGTTTTAAGTTAAACCGGAGTTCTGAATATGGGCCAATGTGACTCGTGCCACAGACCTCAGGACAACCAGCCCCGAGAAATACCCCCAGGGCCCAGTTTCATAAAACTTGTTATCAATAACAAGTTACGATAGTTTTTATAAGCTACTGAAATCCTTGTATCTGATTGGCTGAGAGCAAATTTTGTCACAGAAATGTGGCAGTTGTTACTGGTAACAAGTTTTATGAAACGGGACCCAGGACAAATACAAAATTGTATTTTACAAATGTGTGAAAGGGGGCGGAGCAGTTCACCTTATTTTTTGGACAACAGAAGACTCCATAAATTATCTGACAATTTGAATCATTACCCATGGCACTGCTTCACAGATCACAACGAGGTGTCTTCTGGATTTTTTTTATTGCCTACCGTCATGAAGAATTACTGGAGTTTGTTTTCATGAATTTGTTGGTATAGGTTATTATTATGTGTGTAGGAGAATAGCGCTTGAAATAGAAACTTTGCTAAAGGACGTTGACGACAGTTCTCCAGACTCACTGCATACCTATATTAATCTCGCGTGGGTTTATCAGCACCGAATGCAATCTAATACTATAATAAAATGCTAGTTTGGTAATCTTCATCATTCCATCTTCTACCCGGTTCGGAGCATTTAAGAGCACAACATCACACTATTTTGACGCACTAGTGGATTTACGGGGGGGGGGGGGGGGGGGGGGCAAAACCTACCCGTGTCCTCCTTTTCAACATTAAGTGGCATACCATAAGAACACAACCCTCAAACGCATCCAAATTTCCATTTTTTTGTTTATTAGAGATTTTCGTAGTAAATTAAATTTCAAAAAAATTTTCACAAGAAGTTGTTGCTCCACCATTTTCAAAAACCTGAATCTGCCGCTGTTTTGACTTTGACCCTACGGGTAATAAATCAGTCGGAAGTAAGCAGACAAGAACGAAGAAAGGCGATTTAATTGAAGACGTTGGAAAGGATAGACAAGAATAAATGCTGATATGAATAGATAACACAACCTCGGGCCCATCCATCTACATCTATTCGATGTGCTTATAGAAGCAAAACAGGATATATATACAACAAGATAAATAACATATTGGTGATCCGACAGGACATGCTGTTAGGTAACCTAAAACTCACAAGCCAAATGAGATAGAATATTCGATATTATTTACAGGTCATATAGTTATGGCAAGAGTTATAGCTAGCAGCAGAAAATTAACTAACAAAAAGGACGTACACAATGAAAACGTAGTTACGTAGTACCACGAAACGCATAAAGAGGCTATATAGACAATATACATTTATGTCGTCCTTTATTCAGTGCGTATAAAAAAGTACCCACTTTGAAAATATCATCCAAAATGATAATTCCACTATATGGATATGATTTTTGCTTATAGAATTATGGGTGAGGATCTGTTTAATCGGATGACACTACGAGTATTGACAGTATTTTACGCTTGAGTGAGTACTGGCTACTTTTGGAAAACTTGCAAAAATGCCTGTCTGAATTTTGATCAAAGTGCATATCAGGCAGTAACTGCATGTGCTCTGTTAATTATCAGTAATTGATTTGAACAATCATTTGATCCTTATAACCTTATAGGTAGCCACGCACACTCACAGTGGCGGATCCAGAAATTGATAAAGGGGAGGGGCGGGATCCTCCCAAGTCAGGGGTTATATGTATCTGGACAGCTCTGTTCTTGTCCTGATTTTTTCCCCTTGGCTTCAAGGTGGAGCTACACCAGCTTCGCCCACATGCTTGATACGCCAATGCCCCTACAACCACTACCGCATCCACCACCACTACTACCAGCACTGATGGCGTCTTTCCTGCACAAATTACCTTTATCAATTCCCATTTTTGTACGAAGAGTGTTGGAAAGACTGAATGCAGCAACAGGAGGAGATCCCTAACATTTACATGTTTTCTTCTTCAAATTTCGAATTCATCTTAAATTTACAAGACCCCAGAAATAACGCCTTGGTGGGACTGGGAATTTTTTAAAAGGAAGCAAAATTATTGTAAAAGGTAATGCGTTAACTTGAATTAAACTGGCACGTGTGAAAAATATCAACATTGAATCCTTTACCACATGCTTAAGACAGTAACGCATCCTGCAACTTTGTGGAAGAGATGGAGGCAAAGCAAGTAACCAAATGAATACTCAGAGATGTTTTTCTCTCTTTTTAAGAACTAAGCATAGTACATCTTCATGTACTGCACTGCATCCTTTCGACATGCTCCAGACAAAAATTGAATTATGTGCAGAAAATTACTATGCAATGTTGTATGTGGGGCGTGTGTGGGTGTGTGTGTGTGTGTGTGTGTGTGTGTGTGTGTACTGGGGTGCGTGTTTGTGGCGAGGTATAGGGTTGAGGATTAAATGATTGTTCAAATCAATTAATGATAATTAACAGAACCCATGCAGTTACTGCCTGAAATGCACTTTGATCAAATTCAAGACTGAGGCACTTTTGCGCAAACCAATTTTTGTGAGTTTTCCAAAAAGTAGCCAAGCGTAAAATATTGTCAATATTCATGGTGTCATCCGATATAACAGACCCTCGCCCATGATTATATAAGCATAAATCATACCCATATTGTGCAATTATCATTTTGGAGGATATTTTCAAAGTGTGTACTTTTTTGATACGCAATGTATAGATACCACTGGCATTTTCAGACTTATCAATATTCCTCGAGTGAAATCAAGTATACACAATGTGGAATAATTCCACAAACGTCTCGTCGGTAAATATACGACGTTGCCCCCGGAATATTTTCTCAAATCACATTTCTGAAGAATTTGAAGAATGTATGCAATGCTTTTTCATCCTCAAACACATAATGTTTTGATGTGCTAATCACATAACGTTTAAAAGATCGCGAGGTCGTACAAAGAGCAGAAAAATGGATACACAGCCATGACAGCAGACACATTATTGTTATTTTCAAATACGGAATCACTCGTGTTTGATCTTTTTAAACCAAATGTGTGAAATATTTCGGCAATGAAGAATACAGTATATATTCAAGACGCTGGGTAAAAAAAACTCATACGAATAAACGGTCGAAATTTTTGTTGACTATGATGTAAATTCTATTCAATTTTCGTGTAAATTCATATTCCGATAATTTAATTTTGCCTTATAGAGATATCTCACCTCTTCAGAAGGTTTGTAAAGATAACCATGTTATCCCTCCGCTCGAAATGTGTCCTTGTAATATTTTCTATTTATATACGTATTTCCTAAGAGTTGCCTATATGCTACAGAATTTGATTAGCATTTTCTCCCGTGTACTCTAATTTTTAAGGGTGAAGGTTGTTTTGCAGGTGATATTTATAAATACAATCAATCGGTTTATTTACGCATGTCAGATTGCATAAAACTTAATCTAACTGAACATTATTCAACCTTTTTTTTTTCCTCTCCATGTATCTATCTTGTCTTGTCTTTTTTTCCACGTCACGGAATGTTATTTTTAAAGAATTCAAATGGCGCCTTTTTTGTAGACGAAGGTCAACACTCAAACTGAAGAAGTGGGATAAACTGGAAAATAAGAGAGTGATATTAAGAATAGATTTAATATCGGTAATCCCTCCACAATTATATAACATTGGAATCATGTCATAGTTACAGTGACATTAAAATGTTTGATCATTTCTGACATTTTGAATAATTTCATATGGAGAGGTGTAAACATTATCCAACGTGTACTTACGTGATGATTGACATCTCAATCATACATAATGTCATTATTTTTATTAAAGAAAAAAGATGCCCCAGCTAATTTTTAATTTTTTTTCTTTTACTTCCAAGAACTTCTTTGCGTGATAACGTCTTTTTCTAAATCCTGGAGTCCGTTTTTCAAGTACATTAGCTATTGGAATTCAATATATCTCTGCCATCACTAGAATCACCTATGTGACATTAAGACACTCATGATGAATTTTGTCATGATGTATTTATTGGAAGAAATATCCTGAATTCTCTTCCAATAGTACACATACATGAAGCTCATGATAGCGCACAACATATGGTAAATAGATGTAGCATGGTGAAATTTCATTGATATTTTCTTTCTTCGAAATCAATCATGTCACATCACACGATTGCACCATCATGAAAATTGACATTCATGAAGTTCATGGAGATGATTCTACCAGATAGCATACGGACACAGGAAAAGCAAAGCAGAAAACATCATTAGATACCAATAATAAATTCTTTCAACATGAAAGCTTGGTATGAGTACCATGCACTGAGCATCGGACAAATCTTTTGTTAAAGGGCAATACAAACTTTGTAGAAAGCTGATTTGTGTGAAAGCAGAAAAATAAGAGAAACAGGATGGTGAAAGTTTGAGCGAAATCGGACAAAGAAGAAGAAAGTTGGGAATGTTTGAAAAATGAGATCGCTACATCTATGCGATTCTCAAATCTACTATTTGGAGAATCGATTTTGACGTATTTTTCACGT
Source organism: Heliocidaris tuberculata (assembly GCA_025618425.1). NCBI lineage: Eukaryota > Metazoa > Echinodermata > Echinoidea > Camarodonta > Echinometridae > Heliocidaris > Heliocidaris tuberculata. The sequence goes on from CM046851.1 coordinate 14,106,535, forward strand.
TCAACTCTCAAATTTGTAATACACCAAAATATCATCGAAATTCCGTTTTTTCCTGAGCGCTATTTCCCTCGGGATAGAACTCAAAATATTTTGTAGATAGCACATTGTTATGGGTTCTCCAAAAAGAAAAATATCCTACAAAGTTAAACATTTTGGAAAATTTATATTTTAGTCATTTTGTGTGTTGGAGAGAATGGGAAAGTTGACCGCCGCTACATCACAGTGACCGTACCCCTTCGGCCAATTTGAAATTCCAATATGTATAGTGATAACAACTTTTTAAACAATCACCACTTTTTTAATGCTTGTCCGATTTTGTTCAAGGGTTCACCAATCTGCTTCTCTTATTTTCCTGCTTTCACACAAATCAAATTATTACAAAAGTTGGATTGCCCTTTAAAGAAAACAAAAATTTCCTCTTATATGATTAAGATGTGAGTCGAGCAAAATGTTGTTATACCTGTACGATTTTCGCACACAAACTTAAATCAATTTTTTTACTTGCTTGTGCAGTCAACAACATATGACGGATATTTAGCGTGAGAGACCGTAGGAATGTATATATATATATATAACTAATCTTTAGAAAGGTATAACCTCAAATACTGAAGTTGAAAATAAGGTTACCTGTTTTGTTTATGAAAAACAGAATTCCCTCCACATATGCAAAGAATTACACAACGTCGTTAATTATCTATATGTTTACAGCGCTGGTTTTAAAAATGTGTCATAAACACATAAAATGAAAGATGACATAATAATTATGCGGAGATTTTTCAACGTGGTAAAAATAATACTTCCAAAGACTTATTGAAAAAAAAAATTATGTTTTTTTTTTAATATGGGGGATAATTCACAACCCAGACAAAGGCATTAATGTTTGATATGGAATATATTCCGAGTTTACATAATCCATATTTCCAAAATCCTTGTCTCAATCCAAGGTATGAAAACATGTTGTAAAGATACCGTTTTAGTGGGAGGGATAGTGGGAGTAAAGAAATCATACTCCTTTTGTTTATATATAAATCTAACGAAATTTAGTACATGTGTTTACTATCCTACCGCCATACGCGTACCGAGGGGGTTGTTTTGGGTGTGGCAAAAGGGAGGTGTTTTAGGTGTTCCAGGTGTTCTAACATCCCCTTTAGAAATGAAGCAAAAGCTTATTTTTGACGCCAAAATGTTGATAACATTTTTTTGTTGTTGTCGTTGTTGTTGTTGTTGGTCGGAGAACTTTGGAGTAAAAACACACCCCCTTTAAACAATCCTGGGTACGACACTGTCTATCGCTATATATGTCTCTCCAAGTAACGTCTACACATCCCAGAGAAAAAAAAAAGATGAGTTCAATGATTCTCTGGAAGGCCGAATCATTCATATGGCTTGAAAATCAAATCCATCTCAGGGTCATGTGGACCTGCGCCCCGTTTCATAAAACTTGTTATCAGTAACAACTGGTACATTTCTATGAAAAATTTGCCCTCAGCCAATCAGATGCAAGGATTTCAGCAGCTTATAACAGTTATTGCAACTTGTTATTGACAACAAGTCTTATGAAACAGGCCACTGGTTTCCAAGCAAATATCAGGATGAACGCTGACATATAAAGCCCCTGAAGGAGGCATACGTCAGCATCCTTACTATACTCTCGGAAGATAATTCAGATTGAGAAATCAATAATAGCATGGCGGTCAAAACATATTAAACTGGAATTGGTAAAAGGTCGCTGCCTCCTACCACGGACAATATATTGACTTTGGTGAATGAAATACAGTGATACATTGAACAGTCAGGGAGTTACACCATGGGAAAGAGCTATTTGCCTTTCAGGTCTGTCTGAGGAGTGTTCAAAGACATAAAAAATGGAGGGTGAAGTAACAATAAACAAAAAAACAAAACAAAACAAAACAAAACGAAGTGGAACAAAATCGAAGAGAGGCGGGAAGGTGGATAGAAACAATCATATTTTAGTTTATATCATTTTCTCATGGTTTGAATTTCTCGTATATCATATACATGTACATGTATTTCGCTACAAACTAATCTTTTCAGCCTTCAGTCTTTACATAACAATAATGAAATAAATAAATGATAAAAATGAACAAAAAAAATCGATAAATTAGTGCATAAATAGGTAAGCAAATGAATACATAAGTGAATAAACAAATTATATTACAAAGAGAAGAAGAAGCACACCAAATGGCCAATAAAAGGTGTCTTCAATTGTACGTGCGACATTCAAATATTTTTGAACGGGAAATTTTGACAAACTTCCCTTCGATTATTAAAAAATGTTCATATTCTCACAATACAGTTTCTTCAAAACCCTTGGAGGGGAAAAAGGGACTAGGTGTTATGAACTGGTTTATCGCCCGCGAATGAGATCAAATTTAGGGGAGAAGAAATTGTTTGCTTTCTGGTCACAAAATGTTTATTGATATTGACAATCCTGAGAAAGGGAAAATAATTCGAAGTATTGGGACCCCTCAAAGAAATGCCATGGGACTGCCTGCGTGTCATTTGTCATATATTTAATAAACTTCGATTTCAGTGCTTACATACTGAACACAAACAAATTGTTGACATGGCTGACAAAAGGCCATTGACACTGTAGGTAAAACTCATCGGTTTGAAGCTTGATCCGACGACAGAACGCATGTATAATATAAAAGATGCATGGGCGGACACTTTTGAACGTCATTACGACTCCCTTCTTGTTTTGCAAGGGGATCAAATCATATTTTGATCGCTGAAATATCAATAAACAGCCATAAATCATGAATATAAACAATGGGCAGTTTAGGTTGTAAACATAAATATGGGCGTCATCATATTCATCATACTCTCAATTCGAAAACTTTTTTGTAAACGAAACCCACTACCATCTTTAAAGATCATTGCATATTTTACTATTCAAATGTAAGTGCAGATAGATATCTGCTATACAAACCTCTGTAAAACTGTTATGAAAGAAGATTATAAAACTATGCATACGCATTAGGCTTTAACACGCCTGCAAAATACAAGCTTGCTTCTATTTTTGTCTGAATTTTTTTCCTCCACTTTCTTATATATTCTTTTTTCGTCTCTTGTTTCTTGCGGATTGACCACACAAAAGATAATCAGAATAAGTTTAGTGAACGTTCTGTATTGTACTCAGAGCTTCAACGCAACCCACTTCAATGGGAATAATGATGTTAGCGACACATTTAATTCACCCTTTAACATGATCGCAAAGAATTTCAAAAAATCAACCTCAGGCAGTTTCAAAAGCCCTGTCCATCTCCTATTGGATTGTGCGAACATTACAAATACGTATTACGTAATCCGAACATGATGTCCATGGGATACAATGAGGCATTTGAAATTGGCCTTGAGTTGATTTCTCTAGAAAGTCGTCCCGATTCTTATCCTTACATTAAAAATCAATTTGACGTGGACCGTGCGCAAAATGATGAGAAAGAATTACCACGCCCTCAAGATAGAATTATAAAGGATAAGGCAATAGCCATCTCGAGATCTATGGAAATGAAATTCTGAGATACACCTGGACCCCAGGGGAAACGGGTGTTAGCGCCTTTTCTGATGAGGGCAACGTTGAGAGGTATTGTTTTTGACAGGGAGTGACAAAAACACTTTGTTTTGCGTGATTTCTTGCACGACGTGTTCCATGGGCTCAAGTATGATGCCCTAGATCTGACATGACTTTCTTACACTCCTGAAGACAAGCATTAAAGAAAAATACAAACAATATGAACACGAGTAACATAATACATCCACCCTCTTGTACATTGATGGAGGAATAGAGAGAGAAACAGAGACTGATATCAAAATATAGAGAGAAACAGGGAAAGATAAATATAGGGGAAGAAGAAGAGAGACAAAAAGAGACTGAAAAATAAATGACAGAGAAAGATGAAGCGAGAGACAGAAAAAGACAGGAGGAGACGTTACTGAAAAAAAGAGAAAGAATAAGAGACAGAAAATACAGAAAGAGAGATCCAGATATAGAGAGAGGTGGAAGCCAGAGCTAGATGGAGAGACAGACAAATAGACGAAGACGGACAGAGAGGCATCAGATCTAGAGAAGGAACTTTGTTCTTGCTATTTTATGAATCGTTTGTTCTTTCTATAATTTCTTTTAGTAAAAAAAACCCCTACATTTCCTCGTATACTGATCCCCTTTTCCCATTTGATAATAAAAATATTTGAGTTTATTTTGTGGTACTAATGAGATCTAATGTGCAGGATTATTTAGTCATCTAGATCTTCTAGATCTTCTAGAAGCTGTCTTCTTCGTTTCCTTTTCTTTCCTTGTTGTTGTTGTTGTTGTTTTTTTTTTTGTTGTTGACAGTCCCATGTGTTTATATCGTATATTAACGACCCCACATCTCCTTCTTTGATAATACAGCTGCTTTTGCTGCATGATTCTATAAGACTAAGTCATGGATTTTAAAGAAGCTCTCCAGTTCGTTCCCTACCCTTTTCCTTTGTAAATGAATAAAGGTCCCACGTGTTTATATCGATGTTGGTTGTTCTTACCTTCCATAACGTATACTAACGATCCCACATCTCCTTCTTTGATAATGCAGCTGCTTTTGCTGTATTCCACGGGATACATGCAGTCGACGATCTCTTGGATCTGTGACGACTCCAAGTTCTTCATGAAATCGTTGTCTAATATTGCTGATTTGATGCATTCTCGTGCACTGAAAGAAATAAAAGGTAAAACAAAAAGAAATGTTATTTTATGCGATTCTGGTCAATCTGACTAAAACAATGCGGTATGACCGAGCATATCTGAAATATAAGACAGCATTGACGTCCTTGTTGCTATAGATTTGAGGAGAGAAACAGCGGAGAGATAGAAAAAAATATGTTGAGAGGGAGGAAGTTGAAAGAAAGAGTCAGACAGACAGACAGACAGAGATAGAGACAGAGACACAGAGAGAGGGACAGACAGAGAGAGAGAGAGAGAGAGAGAGAGAGAGAGAGAGATCAAAACACGAAAGGCGAAACAGAAAGAAAAGAAGGGCAATAGCATATAGGCCACGATCTAGATTTCAAATATGGCATCATGGAAATAGTAAATTGAACTATTCAAGTAAACGTAATTTATGGAATTAGGCCTACCACTTAAGTACACTAAAAAACTTACAACCCTGATTTACATTTCCTTTCTCCAATCAAGGCAGTCAAGGAAAAACGATATTAGAAGTACTATAGTGTATGCTTATCTTGCTTATTAAGGTTTCTTGATATATCTCGTATCCGCAGAACTCAATTACAACTAAATTCGATATATCGGATATGGGCTCTTCGCATTTCATATCGGTTTTAATTAGATATAGATAGTCGCTATACCGATAACCTAGATCCCATTCATAGACCGAATGAAAGCAGATGGTACAAAGAGGCATTAAAAAAAATAATAACACAAAGTACTTCTCAACTGTGCCCAGAAACAAAATTATTGGAAATGATGTCATATGTGTATAAGTGGTATGTTGGAAAAAATAAATTGGGAAGAATCTGAATTAATCGTGGATTCGTAAATAAAGGCTCGCTTATTGTAAGCGTGACGTAGTACTTAACTTAGTTAAGCGTGTCTAGTGACAACATGTACGATATGACATTTGAGTAAAACTCATGAATAATTGCTTACTTGTCGAAAAGGTCTCAAGAAGGAGAAGATGAAATGAAAATGGATGATATATATAATGACAGAAGGACTTTGCGGATGGGATGGGATATTACAAGACTTCTCTGTGCTTTAGCCGCATTGGCTTAGGAGATTGTTTCTGAACATAATTCCACCTTAATCAAAAAAGATTCAAATGCTAATCGTATAGATCGTCTTAACTTACTTCTTTCACTATCTTATAGCGTTTGTCTTCTACCCTATCATTATTCACAGCTTCCACCATTCACTATCTACACTGCTAATTACCTTCCTATTTCTCAGTCTTCTGCTCATCAACATCATTATTTCTCTGTCTCTGTCCCCTTCTGTCTGTCTCTCTCTCTTTCTTCCATTCTCTCTCCCTCCCTCTATCTCTTCCTTCACACACTGCCCCTATGTCTTTTGAACCATAATACCCGGCGCCAACTCTCTTCCAAATGACCACAATGTAAATGGTCGCACTGCATGGTAGATTTATCTTTGGTGCTCTTTTCAGTAACCAGGTATGAAAACAACAGGGGCGGATCAAGGATTTTGTAAACGAAGAGGGGTGAGGCATAATTCCGAAAAAAAAATTGATTTGCAGATTTTCCAGATGCATTTTTGGTAAAAGAATTTGAAATGGAAAGGGGCACATTTTGGGGATTGTGTATTTAGGTTATGCTAATTAGTTGGGTTTTTTTTAAAGGGAGGGGCACAGACCGGTTGCGCCCCTAAATTCTCCAGTGCTTAAAATCATTAGCGTCTTAATGGTTAATGACGCTGGAGTACATGCCAGGATGGTCAAGGAAAGGAACAGAATCTTGATGTGATTGATTGATTAAAGAGTGAATCATTAGAGAGGAAGGGTAAACATTAGTCTGAAGTGGGCCATCATCAATCACGAAAGATACCCTCTACATTCATACAGAACCACATTGCATCCAACCATGGTACTCATGCAGTTTTCAAATAGAAATGCTTGAAATGTGAAGCAAAGGCGGATCCAGGGTTTTCTACAATGGAGGGCGGGGGGGGGGGGTACAATTCCGACAAACTTCTGACCCCCAAAAGGTCATCACATTAATTTTGAAAAGTGCTTTTTGCCGAAAATTGAAAGAAAAAGGGGGGGGGGGGGGGAGTGCGCAATATAAGGACTTGAGCACTCGGGATATGCCACTTGGCCTGTGCCCCCTTGACTCCACCGTCATGACCATTCTCTATCAAAGTATTCTACCACAGGAAGGTTAAGGGTTGAGAAGTGAAATCCATTATAGATGAAATAACGGCGATTTCATTTTTCAGCAGCACCTTAAATATACAAGAATACACATAACATCACCAACACCTTTGGGGCGCAAAGTTTAAGGTGGTTGCTATGTTACACCCCACAGGGTAAAATTGACACCAATTTTGTTTTCTTCCGTATGTTCAGGGTGCAAAGTTGCATCCGCAGAGGTTTTGGTGGCGTCGCATCAGCAAAATTCTTTTAAAGGTGAAAAGATGTACATATCCAAGTGTATACAACTCAACATACAATGACCAATGCAGTTTAATAGTACTTATTATTTAACACAAAATAGTAAGAAAAAAACAACTGTTTACTGAATTTTTTTCACAAAAGGTCTACTCAGCGATTCCAAATAAGTTTGTTCAGAAATACTAAATCTGGACTAGCTGACTATATTTACGATACTCCTTATATACACTTTCAACTTCCATAACAGAACCTACATTTTGTTTTCATTTTATTCTTCTTTTGATCTCCGCTATCGCTTGAGCTCATCCACTCTCAAAGGTTGTATAGTAAAGTAATGAATATCACATTGGAATAAAATTAATACATACGCTTGTGGGGGACCGAAGAGTCTTCTCCATGCACTGGACAATACAGCCATACCTAGGTTTACCTTGTGCATAATCTTCTTGGAACTCCAGTACATCATGGCTAAAGCAGAATGCTGAAGTTCTATTCTCTCAGATACCAACTCGATCACTCACGCCAACTCAATGGATGTAGCAAAGAGGTGTCGTGGTCTTGTGGATACGTCGCCGGATGTGGATCAAATGGTTCGCGGTTCGAGTCCCAGCCTCAGCACTACTGTCCTTTGGCAAAACAGTAATCTACATTTGCCACTCTCAACCAAAGTGTAGTACTGGCAACCTGGTAGGAAGTAATCCCTGGAATGCTTTCGATACCTCAGGGCAGCTTTGCTATAGAGTCAGGGTAACAGGAGTAATATGTATGTAGGCACCTTAAACATCCCCATTCGATTGATATGATAATCAATATAATAGCTATTATGCGAATGATAAATATCTCAATGGAGAATGGAGTCCTCCTGATGAGGAGGCAATACCATGCGTCTCACAGATAGATCGTCAAAGCTGATACCAGTCAAAGCTCCCGATTGTGAATGAGAAGGTACTGGGTTCGAATCCCTGCAGCACTAACATCCTTTGGCAAGACAATAAGCTACATTTTCTGACAAATACATCGTCAAAGCTGGTCAGTCAAAGCTCACAAACTACAAAATAGAACTACCTATAGACCCCTCCTGGCCTACACTTTGAAATCAAGTAGCACGTGATGCATAAAATGTTATCACCTTTAGAATAACTGTCAACAAATCAACATTTTTACAATATAAACCTACCGGTATCATGTATCAAGGTTAAAAACATACAATGTGACCTTACAGAATACTTATCAGTAACCAGTGGCGGAACTACGGGGGGCACGGGGAATGTAACCCTAATAACTAAAAGGGAAAGTCAAAGAAAAAGAGAAAGAGAGAGAACGCGAGAGAGAGTGAAAAAAAAAATAGAAGAAGATACGACGCCCTCGCACACCCTCCCTCTAATCAATGGCCTTGTTAATTCGCATCAAGACTATTCCCCCCCCCCCCCCACGATGAAGTTCCCCCCTCAATATCTGGACAAACGCTACAGTACTGCCAGGAGCTGTAAAATATGCCTGTCTACTACCAGTAGTTAGTAGTGAGCCGTATCTATTACAGTACTCGATTAAATCACCATGATGATCTATATTAACAAAATCACGTACGAAATAGACAGTTCATGGTCATATTTCTTGTCATTTAACGCCGGGAATAAACAATAGTCTTTTCAATTGACTATATGTTTGTTCTCTTCCATGAAAGGGCGGAACCAGGAATTTCGTATTTAACAAAAGGGGGCGGGGAACAGTTCCTCACAATGTCACCAACAAAAAACAAACAAACAAAAAAAAATGACAATGATTGATAATCATCGGGTAAACATAAAAACATTCATTAATGTGGCATGCAGCCATAAAATGAAGTTTTTTATTTTGAATTCCCGCGTATTGTGGGCTCTATGACCGTATCCGGCCATAAAATTATTACACTATTACACGAAACCTCTCACATATGTTATAGAAAGACATCTCATTAATCTTAAACTTGATCTCCCCTTCTCTCTCTATCTCCCACCCTCTCTCACTCTCTTTCTTTCTCTCTCTCTCTCTCTCTATCTATGTACCCCTCCCAGTTCCAGCGAGCTCATTACGTTAGCATAGCTACGGGCTTAGTGGATTTTCGTAATAAAATAACTTTAGATGTGAACTAACACACCTGGGGTCTCAAGAGCAAACGATACTAGTGTATGTATCTGATGAACGTCGATTGAAATATATGACCATGGCAAATAAACCAACCCATCATATGTGAAGAGAAGAATTGCTTTAGGGTGCGTTTATAGCTCAATAGTCAATAATATTGGGAAGCCAGAATGAACGTTTTGAAACAAGGTTATGAAACATAGAATTGAAACGCTGTTTCATAGCTCGTTTCTCCAGGCGAATTTAGGCTCTGCCGCTAAATTCGCATGTCGCACTGAGTGTGTTTGGAAACTGTGTTCTGATACAGTGTTATTGTGAGAGAGAAAAAAGAGCTCCAGACACAACTGCGTTTTGAAGTTAATGCGAATGAAAACGCTGATTCTGGTCAGAAAAAATGAGCACTAAACACACCCTCACTCAATTTCAGAAAAAAAGGGACAAAATAATACTATTACTGGATACTTCTACAGCACGCATGGGGCTCTAACATTATTAGCCCTGCTCTAGCTAAGCTCCCAATTTCGGTGCTCACAGCATTAAGGAATTCCCTCCTATCATTCCTACCAGGTATCCATTTATTACCTGGGTGGAGAGAGGCAAATGTGAAATTGATGTCTTGCCAAAGGACAGTAGTGTTATGAACCAACGATCTTCGCATCTCCCGGTCAAAATACTTGACGACAGAGAATAAAAATAAATATCCAAAACTTTTGCTTCAGTCTTTTTCAGTGGTCGAGAAAGTAACTGCATTCACTTTTTTAAGTAGTAAAAAGAATGTAGTTCCCATTTCTTGTAAGGGCGATGAAATTCTAACAGGATCCAATGAACTTATTTAATGTTCTAAACATTAATAAGAAAATCCTTGCGAGTCTGACTGAAAATTTCAAATCGTCGAATAAATGGCAAATAGAAATGAGGAGGACACGCAGTATTTCCAGAACTGCGATAACATTGTTCCATAACTTGATGGCCCTTTTCAGTGCAGCTAGTTTTCTAAATTCTAGTACTTCCCATCGCGTTTGACGACACAGAATAACATGAACAATTTTTCTAGAAACATATTTCCATTACCCAAACTCAATTCAACCTTTAACTCTGTCTTTCGAAAAGCTTGTATCTTACACTGCCCTCTCAATGAAAAGGTCACCACCCCTTACAACTCTGGAATAACGGCGAAAAAATGGACAATGCCTGAAAACGTCTCCTAGGGCACGTACAATTACCAACCATTACAGCTCCTAAGTGCTCCATGCTTTTTCTCCCGAGAATATCAAATTCTGGTATTGATATTACCCCGCTTGTTATCAAATTTGGGAGTTCCAACAGCGCGAGAATGGAGATCTGACACGTCCATTATTTAGAGAAAGGAAAAGGAATTGAGCATGACAGCCTTTTTTTTTTTTTTTTTTTTTTTTTTTGTATTCGTACTAGAGATGTCTCACGTTGTTTTGTGTCAGGTAATGGAGGCAGTGATTGACAGAAAAACAGAAAGATAAATATACAAAGTACATATACAAGAAGAACCCCAAAGAGACAGACAGACAGAGAGAGAGAGAGGGGGGGGGGGGGGAGAGATAGAGGGAGTAGATATGAAATGGGGGAGAGAGAGAGAAGGAGAGAGACAGACAGACAGCATCTGAAATTAAGAAATGGGAGAAGCAGAGAGCGAGAGAGAGAGAGAAAGAGAGAAGAGATAAAATATGAAATGGAAAAGAGAGAAGAGACAGAATATGAGACGGAAGGTAGAGAGAGAGAGAACGCGCGCCAAAAAATAATGAATTTAATTTGGAAACACCAGAAAAATTGAAATCAAAGGAAATATTTGTAAATTGTTTGAATACATAAGTCATATCTAGATTATTCCAGTGAAAAAAACTTCCAACAAAACTCACGTGTTATAGGAGTGCTTGATCATACGGTGTGTTTGATGTATTGGGATAAAAATAATCACTACAACTGAAGTCAAGGAGATCACCGCCAACGTCTTATTATATTATTATATTACATCATTACATCATTATTGACCATTATTTGATTTTCTTCCAGAACTTCATAATAAGACTTTCTTATAAGACTTCTAAGCGCAATCAATAATCCCATGTATATATATATATATATAAAAAAAAATATATATATATATATAAAAAGAAAGATGCGCTACATGAATGATACCTTATTGAATATGAAATATGTTTTCAGATTTATAGAAAGCGTTTTACATAATAGCATCCGATCAGAACGGCATTCTAATTCTAACTGCTTGCTCCAAGATCTACTAAAATTATGTCCCATTCTAGACCATTATATTATGATACTTATAGTATAAGCATGCCTTTCACCCGCATAGGTTCATGGACCTGTCTAATATTATTACCTTAGTGTAAGTGCGAAATTTTATATTGCTATAGTTTTTTTAATGTTGAAAAACAGCATTCCACTCTCCAACATTGTAATCTTGACATCATTTCATTAAAAAAAAAAAAAAAAAAAAGAAACAGTCAAAACTAAATTGCCCGACACCCACGATATTACACAAGCAACCTTAGCTGTGGAACAAATTAATCTACAAATATTGAATCTTTATAATAGCTATCTAACCAGGTGTGTTTTTTTCCGACAGGAAACTTCTTTCGCGGCACCCCTTTCATTTCCAAACCTCAAACAGTGATTCACCAATCAGTGGCGTAGCCAAGTGGTTACGGCACCATCAAATGAACAACAACAAAAAAAAAAAAAAAAAGAAAAAAAAAAAAAGAAAGAGATAAAGAGAGATACAAAGGCCGAGAGAAAATGTAACGTGAAAAGACGACACTACGACCCCTCCCACACCCTCCCCCTAACCAATGGCCTTCTTAATTTGCATTTCATCCACCGAGACTAGCGGCCCCATGATTACCGGTGTCCCTCAATGCCTGGACACATGCTACGCCACTGGGAAACAGAAATATATGATTTGCGTTTTTTGATAACGTGAGGAACGGTAAAAGCTAAATGTGAAGGTAATATTTGTATGTGATTTCCTATAAGCAGATGCTTTTGATGAAGAGGATGTTGATTGTGAAGGCGAAAGGAAAGACATATGTATGAAGAGTCATGAGTATCCTCGTGATGAAATGAGGCAAACGACTCAGGAGCAATAAGAACAGAGAAAGAGAGACAGCAAGAGAGAGAGGGAGATAGAGAGAGAAGTAAAATACATTATTAAACGATAGCTAAAGAGACAGATAAATTTTGATGAACGAAGCTTCTTGATGGAGGCATTGAATAAACTTCAGAGAGAAAAAACAGAGAAAGAAAGAGAGAGGGGTGTATTGGAGAGAGAAGGGGACAGCGAGAGACAGAGAGAGGAGAGAAGATGAGAGGAGAGAGATAGAGAGAGAGGGGAAGAAAGATAAGAGAGAGAGAGAGAGAGAGAGAGAGAGAGGAGAGAGAAAGAGAAAGAGAAAGATAGAAATAGAGAGAGAGAAGGGGGCAGAGCGCAGGCAGTGAATTGCAGACATGACAATTTTATTTCATTTAATCTGCGTAATAACCTCTTCCCTCTCTCTCCAAACGTGTTTACGTGGATACTCTATCACACATCTATCTCAATTTAATGAGTATTATTTTCGTGGGAGGTATACGTTATTAAGGTGGGAGTAAATTGCTCGGCCAAAGATGAGCAGATGGAATAATTGTCAAACACGTTAAGAATTCCAATAGATAGATGAGCCAGGAAATTTGTCAACTGTGAAGGCTGCCGAGTTGAAATCCGAGAGCACTATTTTGATACCCAAAACATTTTGAACAGAGATTTCGACAGACGGTTCTGAGTAATCAGTAAATGAGAAACGCGCCTAGAAATATTAAAAAAGAAAGTTCACTGTACTTTTTAATTAAACTGACACCGTCTTACAACTTTAAACTATTCCGAATTTCCTGCCTTTAAACGCAATGGAATCAGTTGGCACACATGAAAAAGTTTGCAAGCTACGTTAAACCCGGTTAACATGAGGCGTCATTTGCTGACATTAGGGCAGCGTCAGTGACTGGTAAGGTGTGTTGCGCGCCATGAAAGAGTGATATCGTTTGAATAGTTACTGCAAAATGAGCAGTGCAAACACTACTATTAACCCTTTCAGGACAAGAATTATTCAAGGGCTAAATTGATCACATGTTGTTCTTCAAATTGGCAACAATAATATTTTAATTTTAGTGCTACATGATTCTATGTAATGTCTTCGAAAAAACTATACGTGGTTACAAACTTTGTCGAAAATTGGAAAAAAATTGCCAATTTTGATAAAAAACAGTGATTTTGAACCTCTTAATATGTTGCCAATTTAAGAATTTTGGAGCTTATTCTCCTTTTTAAAATTCCTGGCATCAGATGCAATATGGTCATGCAACAAAAATGGACACAATGTATGCAGAAATTTTTGCTTGTTCTACTCGTGCATCTGGTTTTGTTTTTTTAGAGCTCTGAATCAAAAGATATTGAAGCAAACCACAAAATGTGGTCAATTGTCTTGAAAGGGTTAATAACTAGCGTACAGGTTAACTGATTTCACAATGAATGTCAATTAGCGCAGGTACTGACTCAATCGAAATGACGTCTTGGGTGAGCCGGGCTTTAAAATTACTTTGTGAAAGTATCCAAACGATATTTAGTGTTGATAGATTTAGATAACAAATGCATCACTTCCTTAGCATCTTAGTGAGATATTGGAGTATCTGGGCTCTGTTTCATAAAACTTGTCATCAATGACAAGTTGCAATAACTCGGATAAGCTACTGAAATCCTTGCATCTGATTGGCTGAGAGCAAATTTGTCAGTAAAAGTCACTGACAAGACACTTGATGAAACGCTCCCCTGGACTCGATTACGGGATCATAGCCGAAATACAATTTTACACCTGCTCACAATCTCATTATAATCATTATCGCATTGATCTCCATTCACGTGCATGATAATACCATGTTGAGTTGCACGACACATGCTCCGGCGACAATTTTCCACACTAACCGAATTCCCATAAACTTTCTATAACTTCTGCAATGGACCAAACACCAACACTAACCCTAACAAAAGGCGTACGGATACATTTTCGTGGGGGGGGGGGGGGGGGGGGGAGGGGGTGGCACCTTTCGCCCGAATATCAACTCTCAACTTTCTATTAAAAAATGACACTTTTCTGTAGTGAAAATGTACAGAAAATACAATTATTCGATCACCACGCTGCCCGAGGCGTTGGTTGCCCGAATCTTGGAACTTTGAAAATCCTCTTGTGGGTGGGGGTGCAACCCACTAGCCCCCCCCCCCCCGCCTCGTACGCCTATGACCCGAAACCTGACCCTAACCTTAACCCAAATTGCAACTTTACCACAGTCACAACCTAAGACCAATTGCAACCCTAATCCTAACCCTATATTTTTTAAGAAAAAAAATAAGCCCGGAGCACCTGTCGCCGGAAGCAAAAAATGTTGGATCACCGCTTTTTGTGCCTCGCAGTCTCCTAGCAACCCATCCGACCCCTACATAATACTCTCCAAAGACCAATGGGTCTGATCACCAAGCACCATGGCTCAACATGAGAGGACCATCCAGAACGAACCCAGCGCGAACCCAGCGGGGAAGAAGAGGCAAAACTAGTACGTGCACCAAACGAATGAAGGATCATTCTACATGTAAATCACTTTAGCGTAGCCAATTTGGGATTACCGTGGAGTGCCATACTTAGTGATCTAAAAAAGAATTTTTTTTTAAATGGCAATGATTCATAACTTTCAGATTCTGTAAATATGTCATTGTGCTCAAAATTCTTTCGATCCGTTGATTCTTATTATTTTTATTTCTAAAATATTTTTAAAAATAAAGCAATACAAACACAAAAACAAAGAGATGAGTACCAAGGTACCACAAAATCGAAGCATATCTTTAAATACAGACATATATACTCAAGCGTTTCATCTTGTACTCACTGAACTAACACGGAAGAATAAAAAAAAAAAAAAAAAAACGCACGAAAGAGATAACTAAAACAAAAGCAAAAGCAAGCAAACAAACAAACATACAAAAACAAACCCCAAAAGCTTGTCTGCGAAAGAATAAATACAAAAATATCGACCCAAAATTTAAAAAAAAATGCTATAAATAGCTGCCGTTATGTAACCATGGGAGCGTTGAATCCCATCCCACTCCTGACACCACCTTTCCATCCACTCAGTCCCAGACATTCATCTACATGTTATTACTCAGAAGTCACCTGCCGAGCAGCTATTCGTATCGCTTTGACTCTGATGTAAAGTGAATTAGCATTGCATTTATTGGCCCAGCTGCCGTCCAGTTAGACCGCTCCTTTTCTTCCTTCATACGATGTGTTGACGTAGAATGCACTCTGAAGTTGGGCATGAGGCGACTTTTCTTCGAGAGCAAATACAAACCCTTCTGACCTATGGTTTGAGGCGCGATATATACAGGAATTCAACGTCCTGCTAAAGCAACAGTGTCAGTGTGCGCACCAGTGTGCTTATGCTTTTTCAAAACATTTTTTCTACACACAGTTTTCAAGTCCACATGCACAACACTCTCGAAATGTATAAGTTGTCCTATCAAAATGTATTATAAGAAATCAAAAGATAAATAAAAATAAGATTGAAATATTAAGCTCAGCTGTTAATCAGATTTATATCTTTCAAACAACTTCATATTTAAATAACATTATTTCTTTATTACATTAACTTCGCTGTAGATATTTTTAAAAAAGAAGTTACATATAATTCATACCGTGATAACTTTGATTTATATTGAGAATGATTAATTAACCATGTTGATATGTTTCGTTAACTTAGTTTCCTCGAGTTTTCTTTCTATCGTTATCAAGCACTCACACTAACTCTCTCATTCCCTCTCACTCTTCCTCTCAAAACAAATCGGTTCGGCACTCTGCTCCTCCTCACACGAACTCGACACTCCTTCTCGATCATAATGAACATGTAATGAGGAGTCACACGCTTCAACCCACGGGGTTATAACCCATCTCAAACATACCCATATTTCGCCAACATGCCTTAAACCTCAAAAATTTACCACCATCTTTGTTCTCATATTTCTGCAAGTCACAGTCACAGCCTAGAGAAAAAGGTCATATCAATAGGAAGATTTCCTTGCCAGGACGGCTCATTTTTCTCTGCTGAACATGATCAAGTAAGAACTTGATATCGCTTGGTTTATACGATGCCTTCCCAAAAATGCATGCACCGAAAGTGCATCAAGGCAATCTAACCAATCATATATCTATACAAAAAAGTTTTGATAAATCAAGAGGAGATGGCGATATGAAGGAAATACATACAAGTACAGGTACAAAAATGTTTGGACGAATACGTGAGTAACTCTCTTTAGAACACACGAATCATTAATACGAATTCTTGACATAAAAATCACCCAGCTCAAAGGTAGCAATGCTGATTTCAAAATAAGCAGATTGCCTTAATATCCCAAAAGAATTACTAGTTCTATCAATCAACTGCAGGCAGGAAATTTAAGTATAATTATGTAGCTTTTGTTATCACATGAAATTATGTTTGTGAATACATAGCACACAAAAAGAATAAACGGGCGATTTAAGACCAAGTCAAAAGGAGGATTGGATGACTGATTTGATAGAACACTGGGATGTTATCATTCACTACTTGTACAATACACCAAGGATTCAAGAAAAGCAAAGGCGAATGGCAAAAAAGTCAATTCTTGCAGTTAAAGGATCAATCAATCTTCAACTTGCATTACTATCGAAGTCTTTAAAGGTAGTCGCCAGTTTTCGTCGTGACGGAGTCTAAAAATATCCCAGAATCAATAGGATTTCACAGCGAGTGTTTAACAGCTACAAGCGCAAGATTCATGCAGAATAATTTAGTCCTAAATAGAAAACGAATTTATCAATGAAAAGCACAAACTCGTGAATGACCATGATGACCATACTGGACGATTCTTTCATCCTATTGCACTGTCCCACATGTGCATATTCGTGTTGGGGCTTTTCATTTTGCGTGAGTATCTGCAATATTTCATTATTTTGCGCACTTTTTAAAACAACCATATGTCGCTGGTTAAGCAAACCTACGTATATCTTGTACGTATGCACGTACGTCGCTTCACGAAACCAGTGACGTAATGAATAAAAATTGATAACTACTACATGATCAAGTACTTCTAATGATTTTGGTTTGGAAATAGAATTCCATCCAGAACTCAACGAACTTCTAACCAAACTTGTAGTGTACAAGATGACAAGTTCAAAACATCATGCGCTAAAAAAGGATGCGTATGTTCGTCGTTCCCTTTAAGATGTGTTGTCATGGAATCAAGTTGACAAGGGGTAGTGTCCAGAAGGGCAGTCACGTATTCCAAATAAGTGCCTGAAGGGATGAAACTCGAGCCAAAATCTTTAATAATCATGACCTTCTGACTCTGGCCACTTCCACGTGCCACTGTCCTTCCGGCTTCAGGCAAGGCATCTTAATGAAAGACCAAACTAAATTAAGAACCCTTGATTTTGGAGCGAGTCCCTGCACAGCTTCGGTATATGACACGTAAGAGAGAACAGGTGTTGATACACTTATTTACCGTAAGTAAGAACGATACACTGCGGACATGACCCCCCCCCCCCCCAAAAAAAAAAAAAAAAAAAAAAAAAAAAAATATTCGATGCTTGTTTGACGCCACAAAGGCATCATCGAACACTTATTTCACCAATCGATGGTTAAAAATTGCGTTGGTCTCAATATGAAACTGATCGATAAGTTATGTGCAACAGGGCACCCTGTATCCAGAAATTCACCGTTTGAAATAGCACCGACATACAAGAGGTGAAAGTCTGGGGTATTCAGTTTCTCTCTGATAGTGAAGCTGCTTTTCCTCTTTTTCATACAAACTTACTTGCGTCCAGTACACGCCTACGAAATAAAAATGTGAACAAATAGAACAATAACGTATAGCTGATTGTATGGACATTGATATATATATAAATATAAATAAATATATAAATGATATATATAAAATCACAACGCTGAAGCCAGTCCTTAAATCTTTTCTTGAAGTCATACCTTGAATTAATTTATCCACAATATGTTCGAGGAAGGAGACGGGTAATAAACTCTGAACAAGTTCGAAAGAGAAACATCTCGTCTTGTCAGTGAATTCTATCGTTTAGAAAGAAGACTAATAAAATTCATTTGTAAGAACTATCTGCATACGCCAAATACAGATGAGAATTTTGTGTCAATAAGATTCGTGTATTCCAACACTTTGAAAAAAAGCTTGAAATGTATTTTGCATAAAATCATTCCATCTCCAAAGAATTTCAATCATTCAGATTCAACGGCTTGCCCATACTTTATGTCATGATGCCTTCGTGCTTTATCATACGGCGGAAAGTTAATAAGGTTTACCCAATAGAAGCTTACGGCCTAAGATCACAAACTATTTATGGAAACCTAACATTTGCCAGGACGAACCATACCGTTTGAAACAAGGGACATATACGAGGATACGAACACTGCCTCTATCCCTAATAAAAGCACTAGAGAACGGAATAATTATGTTTTCTATATAACTAGATACATTAATGCGGAAATGACTACAGGAACTTCTCCCCCTGAAATAAGAAGGACCCCCCTGAGTCAATTTAATAAGCTAGATATGTTCTATTAGACTGAGTGCATTCTGGTTTAAGGCCGAATTGGATAATAAGAATTAGCTCAAGTTATTGAGAATTACTTGCTGGAAAGAGGAAAGCAAGCCGCTGGACTTACCGCTATAAGCAGCGATGATACTTATTTCACGGCGGGTGAACTCTTAAAGCCCGTGTGGAATTTTGTAAACCCCGCAAAGCAATACCTCAAGTTTATTTAAATGTCTGTTGATAAACACTTTACACCTACCACTATAAGCTGATGCGATTAATTTTCATGATTTAAAGTCTGGTAAAAGGAAATGAGAATAAAATCATTCCAGTCCCTCGGCGTGACCAAAATTACCCTTTGATTCCCTTCATTTTTTTCAGACCTTGCCAAATTTCAATTTCAGGTATTACTTTAATGGTATCTGGATATATGGAAAAGGATCACGATAAGACTATTTCCTTAATGAAATGATTTTTGCCAGACAAAAGAGAGTACACCACATTCACTTCATTATACATGTATATCATGATCTTGTTTACTTAAGATATTACAATGACACATTTGCAAACTGTATCCATCTAACTGGGGAAAATGTTCTCTCGCGGTCCTTGAGACTTCATGAAGTTTACTTTGGCGCCTACATCCTTCTTCCATGATGACATTAAGGCTCCTCTAAATCAAGGTGACATAAGATCCTAATAGTGTTAATAGCAGCCTGTCTTATGAATGTACGTATCCCGCGGCGTGATGGGTGCGTACATAAACACTTCATTACATTAGCTGCGTATCTTCAAAGTCATTCCCGTGTCATTCTTGATGAATAAATTGATGCATCCACGGTGAGATCTGACAGATTTTAAGAATGCGAGACACCTTTGAAGGGCTCCTAATAAATCTTGAGATCAAATTAGGCAGAAAGCATGTCTCGGAACGATCGGGTGTTATATTGTATATACATGTAAGTATAAGCACGGTTTTGAACTGATTCAATAAATCATGATGCGCTATGCCCCAGGCGAGGCTCCGTTGGAGTACTTGTGAACGACAAATTAAATATGTAACAAACTTAATAAAATACAGGAAATACAAATTTAAAAAAGAGGTAGGGCGGCCGGGAAAGTACGTTGATACAAAAGTACTATTAATACACAACAAACGCACACACACATACTATCTTGTGTTAACGCCCTTTTCGCAAATGCAGGCATGAAAATATTCTGTTTTTATGGCTCATACAATTACATACTATGCAAATATGACTTTGAAAATGGTGATAAATTAAACCGTTGCAATTTTCTGTAGCAATCATAAACCCAAAAGGACATACCATTATAAAATGTGACGCCTATATCTAAACGAGCAATGAAGACTAACTAGGGTACCATACCATACTGCACCACGTGTATTCGATAATCCGAGGTATAAGAACCAAATCATATACATGTACCATTAACAGCCTTCTGCACCGCATGACAGAGTATTCCCTTTTCAGCGCAAATACCCTCTTACTCGCATGAGCTCGGTTTAGATGGAGCGAAATCAAAATACGCTAAGAGCGATGACTGGGGACGATCCTCAATTCAAGTGTCGTCTGGGTTTATCCAATACGTCTGTCCACACTGTCCAGTCTGCATCAGTAGCTGAAATGTGTTACACAGCCCCTCTTTGGTACGTTTATATTCGTGGCATATGAAAAAATGCAACCCCAATGAAACATGCATGCACCGAAGCCACAAATTACGAATGGAGTTGTCCGCCTAACATTAGCTGCTCTGAAAATAACTAAACATTAAAAACAATGCAGCAGTGCTGAAACACATATCTAACATGTGTCTAAAGGACAACTGTAGGAACTTTTGCAGTAGTTTGGAAGCACTGTCTTATCTGGACGACCTTTTCCAAATATATTGATAATGATCATTATAAGATTAAAAATTATGACCTCTCTATTACGTAGATCAAGAGACAGCGTTGGGGGGGGGGGGGGAGGAGGGGTGTGGGTAATATCTACACTTTTATAAAATAATCATCAGGATAATAATCATTGGCTTCTTGCACATAACGCAATGTGTTCAGTGCGCTCCAGCGTTACCCCAGCTTTTAAAGCAAGGCTGCCGACTGCGGTGTTATATTATTCAAAGAAAGCCATCCTACCAGGTACCCATTTACTACACCTGGATCAAGAGAGGAAAAATGTAGGTTAACGTCTTGCCAAAGGATTTCAGCGGTTCTCGAACCTAATTGTATATAACGTATAGCCAATGCTTGTCTGGCTGTTTCTAAACCAAGCTCAAAGAAATTCGGAAATTGATTTTGCGGGCTTTCCAATACTGTAACGTGGGTGTCACGACGAATACTTAATGAGAGAAAGGCGCCGTTCTTCTAAATCATTAATCCTTTATCAAATATTTGGCTAAAAGAAATTACGAAAATAATCAGAATGCGTATGACAATCCGTAGCAAAGTTGCCAAGAAAAGATAATATTATCCACAATCTGGAAAGTTTCATCTAGCACGCTATGCACTCGGAGACACCTCGATGTATACGGGAGATTAAGTGTGATTGTTTAGAATGCTGAGAATGGCAGTCGAAAGATAAATGGATGTAACATGTCACTTGTTTTCCTCCAAAGAGCCGAGCTTTGACTGATAGTTCAGGCTACTGTCTCGGACAAATTATCGGATTTGTTGGGCTTACTTGGTATGTCAATGGCAAGGAGTACTGTTGGAAGAGTTTTGATGAAAAGCACCAAGAGAAATGGAAGGTCTATCAATCATCTAGCAATGGTTAAAAAAAAAAACACCCACGAGAGCCTCTTACAGTCGAAGACTGGTGAATAAAAAGGACTATGTTGACTTTGTCAACGCGTAAAATCATTAAAAAATAATCTTCTTTTAACTCTAAACGCATAAAGATATCTGATTAAAAACATTAAAAATAAGGTAAGATTTAATCAGCATTAAAATGTAACGTTGCGCAAAAAATTTAATATCTAATACAAACTAGCTAGAAAGCTAGAAAAGTTAAATTTATCATGTCAAGAAGTGACCTGACATTAAGCTTAGGCGACATTTGCTACGGGCTTTATTTCGTTATAGGGTTAGAATCATAAGTAACCTGGGCATCGTTTCATCAAACCGCGTCATAGGTACAAGTTCGCCGATAGCCCATTGAAACGCACGTTTCTTTTAATACTCGCGTTTCAATGGGATGTCGGCGAAATTGTGCTTAATGACGGTTTGATGAAACGCTGCCCAGGGGATAATGTAAGGCTTTATGTTCGAAGAGAGTCGATTGATGTTTTAATTGACAAGTTTTCGAACCCTGGACCTTCCGATCAAAAGATTATTGTTCTACCCATTATGCCATCGTGTTTCCTTTGAAAACAAGTTCACATCTACCAAAGACGGTATCAGAAGTAACCAAATTACATGTTGTCAGCTTCAGGTAAAAGACAAGGTTGTTAAGTGGTCATTAAATTGCACTGTGAAAGAACTTGTGTAGAAATAATTAGGAAAGCCTGTGATTCTATAGTACAACACGATAAAAACTACTTTCGAAAAATAAACTCAAGGGCAATTTCAAAGGCCTATTGTACTGCCCATAGAAATCAGGTTCGGATTACGTAATACGCCATTGTAATGTTCGCACATTTCTAAAGGTGATAGACAGGGGCTATTGAAATTGCCTTCAGTTGATTTTTCGAAAATAGTTTTTATCGTGTAAGTACATAAAAATAATTGTGTACAACAAATTAACTAAACCTTGCTGAAAAATCACTGTACATAGATATGGGTATACGTGGCATCAAAATTTGGCCGAACTTTTAAACCTATTTTTTGTAATAAGAAGGCATTCAAGATCCATCATTTTTTATGACACATGTCTACTGTAACACTCTTCCTCACAAGATGAAAAAGAGTGAGAAAGCTTACAATTATTGGCCACCTTCACTAGAACTTTCTCTTCAACGTCATAGAATTACAATGACTTGGAGCTGATGTATCTAAAACTGCCACTGCTTACACGGTTTTGGATACGTGATAACTGAAATAAACACAAGCAAAAAGGTTCAAATCAAAGCAGTCCATTCCAGTTCATATGAAAGAGGTCTATTGATAAGACTTAAATGAGGCCTACACGTTTGATCTTTCGCAAATTGTCTAAATATGCCCTTCTAGAATTTCCCGCTAGAATCCTGTAATGGACTTGCTAAACCGTGCAAGCGATGGCAGTAGCTAAAGGCAATGTGTTTATTCACAAGCAATGAGGACGATAATGCTCTACGCGATTTCACTTGGGACCCACTTTGCCGGTTCGAAGCGTTCAGACGGACAAAAAGATTTAAAACTAGTTCAGTACGACTCGACTAGTAATTATCGTCTAAGTAAATGAAAGACAGTAATAAGAATGGGACTTTAGGAAGTGGTAAACAATGGATTCGATTTGATCTTTTTCGATCAGGAATCGGATGAAAGTATTCTTCTCTTGTCAGTCAGGCTTTTTTCATCGCCTGTATAGGAGAACGAAGAACAGTCAAATACACGAGCAAATGTTCTGTGTCTGGCAGTGAACCTTCGTATATATCTAGGTAGTCCTCTAGACAGAAATGTCACTAGGATTTTTGGATAAGATGAACTGCCTAGCCCATGCCGACATGGAACTATTAATTTGTAATCATATAGTTAGCAGATTAGTGATTGTCCTTGTACCCTTCACTATTAGTTTTATCTACTAAAACCACCAATTCTTCTGTTTTTAATCTACTGCACCTTCTTTCCGACTCTCACCTTCCTTGCTATGAATATATACAAGAAATGTATCACTTCTTATGCAGAGAAAGTACCATGATTTTATTAGTTTATTTCATTCTCAAGACAATGCTTTGTATTGAGGGATTCCGTCTACTCCTATTCAGTAATGTTTACTACATTCATTACAATCTGAACTCCCTTCAACTCCTCCAAAATAAAGCAGCAAAGCTCATCCATTGTAAACCTAAGTTTGTCCAAGTCTCCCCTCTCATAAATGATCTTTACTGGCTTCGTGTTAATAATCAATATATAAGACCTTGGCCCTCTCGCATAAAAAGTTGCGTTTAATCGCAACTCAAAAAATTAAACGCAAGTCCCAAATACTCGATCCTGATTGGTTGAAAATCAAGGTGCGTTTAATTTTTTGAGTTGCGTTTAATCGCAACTTTTTATGCAAGAGGGCCCTTCTTAACTCTCAGTTGCAAATGTGTCAATAGTCAAGCCCCAGTATACTTACCAGGGGCCCGTTTGCATAAAACTTACCATTAACGGTAACTTTGCAATCAATGGTAACTACCCTGTAAACCTTGATTTTGATTGGCTGGTGAGTGATGTTACCATGGTAGTTACCATTGATAGCAGAGTTACCATTAATGGTAAGTTTTATGCAACGGGGCCCTGATCTACTCCATGCGCGCACATCCACGCTCGGCCACTAGTAATACACTTACCGTCCCTCGAACCAGTAAACAGATAGGTGATAGGGATTTTTGGATCAATTATCGCGCCCAAAACCTGGAACTCCCTGCCTTCTGCATTAAAGAATTGTCAAACTCTCACATCATTTAAGAAGTGTTTGAAAACACATCTCTTTTAATTCTTCTTTTTCCTTAATATTTCTTTGTTTTTACTTACGTAATGCTTTGTTTATCTGTTACATGCGCTTTGTATCTGATGAAAAGGCGCTTTATAAATGAAATTTATCATTATTACCACGTTAAAAAAGATCGTAACAGTTTGTCAGAAGAAGAAAAAAAGTGTTCTATAATCAATGCAATCCAACCGTAAATCAACCACTTCAGATCAAAACCTCCGTATATCGGGGCTGATAACCAGGACAGGAGATATTCCTCAAATTCACCTTCAAAGATTTCAAAGAGATGAATGGGTTAGAACTATGGGGACCTGGTGCAGGAGAAAGAAGCAGGAGATAAACTGATATCCAGAAAGGCACGCAACTGAATACAGATTGATTCCTGAAGGGCTAAGGATACACGGAACAGATTCGAAGACACGGGCGACAACTGAAAAGGATAAATGGAAAGACGGGCATCATGAGCATCCAAGATCTCACGTCATCCTCGTATATCCCTCTACTCTTTCAGTCTGAACCAGTTCTTAGCAGCAAAGTTCTTCAGTAGTAAAGGAGATAGCAGGAGACATGATTGCGAGAACAGATAACAATGGCATAATGTGATATGGAAGATCATGTAGGTTAAGGGTTACTATATCAGGACCGATTCCACAGAATAGTTAAAGGCATATTTGCATGAGGCTGGATGATGCACGAATAGCTTCTCGTGAATCATTTCAAACTTGGATTTACATTTCGAACCGAGTGGTCATCATCATCATCATCATCATCACCACCAACGTCGTTATAAGAGTGCTCCTACAATGATTTCTATGGATGCTATCCTGTTACTAACCGCATAATCAACAGGGTATACTCTTTATCGTTATCACAATGGGAGCTATCCCCTACCTCACCAACTCCACCATCATCACCATCACCATCATCACTACCACCACCACCACCACCACCATCATCATCATCATCATTCTCATCATCGTCCTTAACATCATCACAACCACCACAATTATCGTCTCTGTTATTACTGTCGCCACCATCATCATCACCACTTTTACTCCTCATATTGCAGTAATAAAATCTTGAAGAAAAAAATTATTATCACCAGCTGCTGATATCAGTATCTGAAAATCGCATTAGCCATCTTTCAATCATAATCACGTGATATGTTATCTTCGCGAAGAGAGAGAGGAAGATAAAAAGAGATAGAGAACTAGAAAGAGACAGAGAGAGAGAGAGAGCGAGAGAGAGAAAGATGTGGGAGTAAATGGATTCTCCATGTTCAATACCATACCCAAATTTACAAGAGCCAATGGGACACGTCTACCAGCAGATTGCGAAGTTGTATGCCAGGTCATGAACCCGTGGCGCCGCATCTCGTCCATTCATCCCTTCCAAAGAGGGTGAATGAATAAAGCACACACCTTTGTTGGATGGTAAGACATACGAAATATAGTACACATTATGGCCCGTATCCATAAAGGCAGACCAAGTTAGACCTGGGCACCGTTTCATAAAACTTGTTATCAACAACAAGTTACAATAGTTGTTATAAGCTACTGAAATCCTTGAATCTGATTGGCTGACAGCGAATTTGTCATAGAAATGAGGCATTTGTTATTGATAACAAGTTTTATGAAACGGGACCCTTGTTTAGCTCAAGTCCAGGGTTCTATGAAGAGATAAATGCCATCCTATTAATGCCGTCCGAATTGCTATAAATCATTTATGTTTTATTAATTTCTTTATTTATTCAACCATTCAACAACAAAAAAACATGTAAAAGTACATACAGTTTCCAATGATAATTATATTAATACATACATAAAGTAAAAAATGGTTGGGATACTCCAAGAAGCGGAAACTTGTTAGAGGGGGTTCCACAAAACGAGTAAACAGAAAAGAATTACATTACAAAACACAGTATACATTATATGCTACTTATCACATACATAATTCTGTAACAATAATTGATTACACAAAATGGATCAAACCATGAAGGGAAAAAGATAAATTGATTGCATGCTGACAGGATTCATTTAGTTAAAGAATTATATCAATTCTAAGGGAAGTCTAAGGGAAGAAGAGGGTGACACTTTGGGCTCCATAAGTCAGTGCACTAACTCTTAGTCGGGGTTTAAACCTCAACTAGAATTAGAAAGCTTTGATGAATACCAGCTAATAACTTTTACAAAATAATACAAGTATCAAATATATCTTATCATTTGGTATTGTAAGAAGAGAGGCTTTAACTCTCTCTTTTATCTCCCTCTTTCTCTCTCTCTCTCTGTCCCCCATCTCTATTTCTACTTTCAATCTCTCTCACGCAGACAGCAAGTGATTGAAGGAAGCTAATAAAATGCATCATGAACTAACCTTTGACCTCTCTAATGGATTATAAAACATTATACTGTAACATATACTCATGACAGGCCTTTGCATGACGAAGAATAATTGTACTTGGCCTCTTTCGAAATCAGATATGAGATTTGATATTCTAAAGAGATGAATTCACATGCTGATCCATACAAAGCAGTTGAGACATTGGTAGGGTTTCCTCTATTTGTCTCCTTCCTGATATGAATACTAACAAACTTCTAAAATGGGAATATTTCTGAAAAGATAATTATTCCATGGTTTAAATTACAAAGTAGATCTTTGTCTTGTCAGAAAAAAAAAAATCCGTGGCGACGAATACTCTATCGGGAAACACATTCTGAATGTACCTAGCTATGTTCGAGCAGAAATATACTATCATTTATCGATATGCAATATAATTTATACGATTACAAGGAAAGAGGTGAAGAAAGAAAGCAAAAGGATAGGTCAATAACTTTCGCATCGAAATTGCATCGACAAATATATTATTGGGTATTATGAAACATGAATTAGTTCCTTAACAAATGATGTAACAAGGCATTTACTTTTCCTGACACATCACTGGTCATTAGAGATTGCTAATGACCGGTCCGTTCATGGCTAGACCTAACTTTTTCAGTCGACTCTGGATCTATGGAATTTGGGATGAGGGTGCGCCTAGTGTGTCGGACTATCAAAACGGTACCTTGTGTGAATAATTCTTACTACTGGTCTCACTTACAGAATTCGCATACAAATGTTCTTGTCACTATCATTTTCAAATGTAACTGATATTTACTAGGGATGTGCATGTAAATAGTTCATACTAAATTAACCCACGGATGTATTGTTCAAGGCTTCACTGGCGACAGAAGTAGACCACTTATAAGTGCTGCTATATCCAAGCCAGAGCACATTTCATTAAAGGATTTAACCCCATTTTTTTGTCCTTAACATCAGTGGTTCCTTGACGCAAAACGCGAAAACCCCACCGTAGCCTAAGAGATAAAGGCTGTCAGCCATGTTCATCTCCTCACATTCTTCCCATAACAAGATTCGGTGAAAATCAAATTAAGATAAACTGAACCTATCTCATGACAGCCGTGACAGCGCACAGATAAACAATCGTTCGTCAACGTTCGTATCAATCATCATCACGCAAAGTACTTCCCGAATATGACGTTTTTATTTGATACAATTTGAAGTCACGGTTGCTTGGTAGTACTTTTTTTTTTTGTAGTTGTCAATAAAGCATGTCTGTACAATGATGCTTATAAAAATGAATTTCAAATTGTGACTTATTTCTGTTTGCAACATTTCCGAATTTGAAGGATTATATTTTGAAAACGGAGACGAGTATTAGTGACAACAGAGTGCCAATATAAACTCTAATTGTCATGTAGAAAGAAAGAGAAAGAGAGAGACTGTTCGTGTGAGGGGCAGAATATACAAAATGAAAAAACAAAAACAAAAACAAAACAAATATGGAAACAATGTCAGTGACTTCAAAGAGCATACGAGTGACCGTTGGTCAAAACCTCACATGCGACAAAAGATAAGAGGTGATTCAGCATTAATCCCCCCAAAAATATATATCATCTCACGGAAATTCATCAATTTTGATAGAAATGAATATTGATGGAATATGAATTCGTCTTTCTAGAATGACAATGAAAAGAACTGTAATACAAAAAAAAAAAAAATAAATAAAGAAAAGAAAACCACATATGTTAAGTAGGATAAGTAGCCGGGATCGTAAATGAAAATATCGAATTATAAAACCAACTTAGATATACATTCCTGTTATATGTCAACCGTCCATCATGACAAGCTTTGATAGGAGAAGTACATTGGCAGTACAGGATCTGATATCAAGCGATTTATGGTAGGGACACTGCACCGTTACTTGCATATCTTCACGTACTTTCATTAAAAATGATTCATGATATGTCAAGCTCCAGGGCTCTAAACAAGTATATACATAACCTCATCCCCCATCATTAGTGTGGTAACTACACAATGGAGAGTCTTTAAGGGCGGACTGACATCCTGGAAAAGAAACAACTAGTTGAGTACAAAGAGAGAGACACGCAACTGAATAATTGAATATTTGGCTCATAATTTATCACTTTGACCAATTAACACAAATTGAATTTGTTCACACTGTTAACGACGTACCTACTTAATCTACAACTTTTATTTTCTCCTCCCTGAGAAGTCAGTCCAAAAGTATATTGGAAGGAAGATTATATTGTTAGCAACAATACTTGTATGCAATTTCTTTGAGATTGGTTCTAGTTACGATTTAGAATAATTTGTACGGCGCGGCGGTATGAAAGTGATTATTATTTTTTTTTTTTTAAATGAACGTTATTTTGCATGTACTAAACGTTGATAATTTTCAGGGATGTTTGACGTTCATGATTATGTCAACATTTCATTTATTTATTTATTTCCATCAATAGTTTAAAAAATACATACAAATACAAATCAGTACAAAATATAAAATTACAAGATAGAGGAGACAGCAAGAAAAGCAAGGAGCTTTATAAAAAGCTGCTACCTTTGGTATATACATAAATAAATACATAAAATGGGCATATTGGATGGATAAAATGTAGATACATGTATAATATGGTCAGTAATATAGGATTTGAAAGAAAAGTTAATCAACCAGGACAAACCCTACACAGACAATGTATGATGCCAGACAAAGGGCCTAATATTGTTCAAGTAAATATGACTTATAATTGCGTTTGAGTGAGTTTAAAGATGGACTTAACTTTATATCTGGGTGCAATTCATTCCAGATCTTGGAACCTCTATAAAATACACTTACTAAACCAACATTTGTTCTATTTTGAGACAAATGATAATCTGAAGAACTTCGAGTAAAATAAGAATGGAACTGGTTATTGGATTGAAAATGTTTGGCAATCGCCAATGGAATATGGTCATTATGAAGTAAGAACATAAATATTACAATATTGAATTTATTCAAATCAAACACCTTCAACAGACCTAATTCAGCAAAAATAGGAGAGGTATTGGCAAGATAATGAGCATGATAAATGATTCTTACGGCCCTTTTTTGAAGTCAAAATAAACGTTGCATAGAGTAATTCGTTGAATTGGCCCAAACAATATTGCAATAGAGTAAATGGGGTGTTATAATGGCATTATAAATCATGCGCAGTATATTTGGGGGGAAATGCTTCAATTTATACAAAATGCCAGTACATTTGGAAATTCTATTGCAAAAGATATCAATGTGTTTATGCCACAGCAATTTCGAATCAATTACAATTCCAAGAAACTTTACGGAATCAACAAAATCAATCCTATCTTTGTCAATGGATATTATCAAATTACTTGTTTCAATATTTTTGTTTGTAAAAAGCATGCACTGAGTTTTTTTAATATTCAAGGCCAATTTATTAGTAATTAACCATTCATTAACTTTCTGTATTTCAATGTTGAACTCAGCAACTGAAAAATTAAGATTGCAATTTGACATAAACATACTAGTATCATCTGCAAATAATATTAGTTCTAATTTACTTGATACATTGCACACATCATTAATATAAATAAAAAATAACAAAGGACCGAGTATAGAACCCTGAGGCACTCCACATTCCAATCCGCCAAGATCTGAACAGGTATGATTAACTAATACATATTGACTGCGGTTCGTTAAATAGCTATGAAATAACTGCAAAGAAACACCTCTTAAACCATAATTTTGTAATTTATCCAATAATATAAAATGATCTAAAGTATCAAAAGCCTTACTCAGGTCTATGAACAAACCAATTAAAAATTCACTTGAGTTGAAAGCATCTCGTACTTTAGAGACCAAGTCAATAGCCGCATGGGATGTGGAGTGTCCAGGTCGAAAACCATACTGACAATTCGAAATTATATTATGTTGATTTAGGAAAGTTGATAAGCGATTATATATACATTTTTCAAGTATTTTAGAAAATAATGGTAAAACAGATATTGGTCTGTAATTATTTACTTCACTTTGGGAGCCGCTTTTAAAGACCGGGACAACTCGTGCAATTTTTAGCTTTGATGGAAATTTTCCAGTTACAAGATCACAATTAAAAATGTCAGTCAACGGATAACATATAATATGAATGATATACTTAACTACTTTGATATCAATTTCATCATAACCAGGGCTTGAACCTTTATCAAGAAACTTCACTATATCAATGATTTCACCAGGTGTTATTGGATTGAAGAAAATTGTTTTAGAATTTAATTTTAGATATTGCATGTAACTCCTGTCTGAACTGTTATTTTGAAATTTGTTTTTCAAGGACATACCAATATTTCTAAAATATTCATTGAACACTTGAGATATTTCTTGTTTATCATAAGTTACTTTGTCGCCAATATTAATACTTTCTATTTCTGTTTGTTTCTTCTTCTTACCTAGAGCTGTATTAATAATTTTCCAAGTTTTCCTCAGATTAGACTTAACTTTAGAAAACAAATTTTTATAATAAACATTTTTTGTTTGTTTAATTTCATTATTGACCTTGTTACGAAAGCACTTATAAGTTCGCTCCCTATAAACTGAAGGATTTTTAATATATTTTTTATACAAGAGATACTTTTTATTGCACAGTTTCCGCAAATGCTCATTAAACCATGGTTTATCTTTTCTTCTTTTTAAACGGCTTTCTATCTTAGGGAAGTGAACATCGTATAATTTCTGAAATTGGCACAAAAAAATATTATAATTAATATCAGCATCATCTGTGTCAACATGCCACACAGCCTCAACCAAATCATGTGCAAAACTCTGAATGTTACTATCTTTTATGATACGCATTGTATACACTCGGTCACTCATATCAAAAGTATTATTACTCAAAACATTCTGACCAGTATCTTTAAGACAACCTCCATTGCAGTTCACAAGACTAGAAGTTAGAAGAAAAAAAAGAACCCTATCGATCTCCTTCATTGTCTGGTAAGACTGCTTTAATTGGTATCGTTTACCCCTACCACTCCCTCTGTCAAACATTGCACCCATTTAGACCTTTGATATGTTCCCTAGGGATTGGTTACACCAAAGAACAAGGTAATACAAGTCCCAATTATAACTGCCTCGCATTTCCTTTCTTACACCAGGAACCTCAAAAGCGGACATTAACCCTCATATCATTTTACTTTCTTTTTACACTACATGAGAATTCTCGGAATTTTTCCTGCTTTTCCACTGGTATATTTTGAGTAGACTCAAGTCCAACGAAAATTCAATAGCGATGATTTGGATTCAGACCATTTCAGACCATTTACATGGATATACACATGTGTTAACCTTAAATTCAAATAATAAAATTTCTTTATATATATATCCATATCTCTCTCTCTCTCTATATATATATGTATATATATATATATATATATATATATATATATATATACACACACATATACACACACACACACACATATATAATAATTAATATATATATATATATATATATATATATATATATATATATATAATTAATAATTAATTTTTGTATTTGGAGCTGGGGAAGGAAACAGGACACGAGCAGTGGTAAATTTTCTGGATATGAAAATGAGAAAAACTTCCCTTGAGAAATCACGTAAACTATTGGAAGAATAAATCGTAAAAGGCTTATTTTATTTCTGGTCTGAAAATAGGGCGTGACTTATAAACACTTAAAAAGCTGTAAAATTGTTGGACATGCTTTTGGTTAAACGTATTGTTATAATATTTTATTTTGAAAATCTGAAATTATTTCGTTAAAATAGAAAAAAATGTTTGAATGTTCCATAACAAAAAAAGAGAAAAATGTTTATCATAGAAGGAGTAATGTCCGCTTGTCTCGGTGTTTATTTCCTTAACCAAATAAGCCACAGTGAACACGTTTCATACATGCAAAGCATGTCAGGGGTTGCACCTTTAAATCGCATATGTCTACTTAAAATTCTCAAGACACATACCACATGCGGTTAGGTTAT
Organism: Heliocidaris tuberculata; assembly: GCA_025618425.1. Taxonomy (NCBI): domain Eukaryota; kingdom Metazoa; phylum Echinodermata; class Echinoidea; order Camarodonta; family Echinometridae; genus Heliocidaris; species Heliocidaris tuberculata. The sequence continues at coordinate 14,139,469 of CM046851.1, forward strand.
CGTAAATTACGCTACAGAAACAAACACGTGTGTAACAGCAGGAGAAGCTTACCAAGCGAGAAAATAGCGGTCACGCTTCTAGAAGTCAAAGCACTGGCGCCAAAAGACAACAACTTTTCTCGTTTCCCTTCACTACGTCACATGCATGAGCTAAGTATGAACACTCACATGCAAATCATGCACATTTTGAAAGAAAAAAAAACCCTTTAATGAATCATTATCGACTTGTGTAAAAATGTTATCATTCGGAACGAAACATGACGCACTGTTCCACCAAAATTCATATTCTATGATTATTTCCAGTCATTCTGTGTTATTGTTTTGCTAATTTAGACCAAAATAATGATCAACATAGGGTTAGTTCAACTTTTCATTCTATCATAAAACTGCCCAAGTTGAGAACATGTCCTCAAATACTTGTAGACATAATATTGTAACTTCTGGAGCTTATAGATGGTTAAGGTTGTTCTCATTTCCTACTCCATATCTGCTTTAGATATATTTCCAACCACATAAGGATTATATTCTAACTAAGAAAAAAAAAATCATCTGCCTCTCTCCATCTTCTTCCATCTCGTTCTTTCAAACGTTATATTCTGTCAATATAATTCAGCATAATCTTTTCAGTCAGACCCTCTCCGCCTCGGTCTCCTTCAACCCCCCCCCCCCCCCCCTCCCCCTCTCGCTCTCTCTCTCTCTCTTACCCATTCCCGTTGATCTGTACAGCTTCTATTACCCTATAATACCACACAAGTTCTATATCTATGGACTTTATTAAGGTAACCCGTATGGTCAGAATAAGAACCCATGTGTTGCCCAGCGGGATAATGGCTCCAATATACGCCTACATCCACTCAACCGTGTTCAAGTCCAGCAAGAAATGGCGTCTCAGAATTTTCTCTGTTACAAAAATACATGTATGAAGACTAATAACCACACGACGAAGTCACGTATAAGCTTGTTCACCCTCAAATAACTTTACGAGCAGAATTCAAAGAATTGTTAAAATAACTCTATAATTTCTTTATGATTGTTTGTTTGTTTGTTTGTTTAATTTATTTAAGCTCGGATAAAAAAAAACTCGCTATCAGCCGTTCAGCAAGTCCGTCGTTACAAACATAAATCATACATGAAATAAATACAAACATGATAAGTCCTAATATTTTTTTGTTTTATTTTCGTTGCCATCTACATTTTAATCTATCAATATTCTTACTACCACTACATGTATTACTACTACTACTGCTACTACTACTACTACTATTTATATAAAATTTTATATAAAACCTGTAATGCGCCAAATCCACTTGAAATTAAAACGCTCAAGGAGCAATAGTGCCAAAGATGAAATCACATAAAAGCATTACACAAAAGTACAACATTACATAACATACTGTCTCATAACACAATATTATTGCAAAATATGACTACACAATCCTATTTAGTAATGTAATCACTTTCCGAAGTGAGGTAGATAAAAACAGAACAGAGATGTGTTGACGAAGGGGATTGTGCATAAGCAAATATCACGTAATAAACGATATAATATTGCCATGGAGATAAAGAAATAAAACCTTAATCTTACTAGGAAAAACGATCACACCTTGATCTTATTACAATATTGCATTATTTTATGAGTAAATTCTCAAAGCTTGCATTCTAGATGATAGTACCATATAGGCAATAAGCTTATTTCATAGTAACAAAGACAACGAAGGCTGCTGATATATCTTATTTCCATCACGTTCAACTACAGTGCTTATAAAAAAAAAATACACACTTCGGAAATATTCCCAAATGTAGAGAAATCTCAATATCTGGATGATTTTTTCCTTCTATTTTGGGTTTGGGTCTATTTAATTGAATTAGAACTGCGAATATTTACATTATTGTACGCTTGAGTGAGCACTAGTTACTTTGGGAAATTTGTGAAAACTGACTTAAGCAGAAAATGCTACGATTTGAATTGCATTTCCACAGCGTGTACTTTTTTTCGATACGCGCTGTACAGAGAATCATACGTAACACATCATGAGGCACTCAGGAAGAAGTCACCTCAAAAAATAGAGGCAAGAAGGAGATTTAGTCGCGAAGAAAATATTTTCATCCTTGGATCTATGGGGCCTGACTTGGCTTGATTTTATCTGAAAACGAAACAGTATATCATCGATCGTGCGTGGCTGCCAGTGTAGGGAATTAAGATGTCTGGAATAACAACTTGTGATATCGAGATCAATTGGGTACAAAATATACACCCCTGTGGTGTGATACGAGAGAGTAAGGGTGTATTTAGATGTAGGGGCTATGAGGGCATAACAGAGTAAGGTCTATGGGGGGGGGGGGGCACAACAGAGTAATTATTATGATGGGATGGGGGGGGGGGGGGGGGGGTGTACGTACAGACTCCTTCTCTACCCCCTTTTGGTGTGTAAGGTCCAAACAAGGGTGTTTCTAAATAATGGTGTTGGGGTGAAAAGGAAGAAAAGGATAGCTGGAGACAAGAGAAAACAAAAAGGAAAAAGACGGAGAGTGATATAGCAAAACAGGCTTATGCTTTGTTTGAAAGTGACCGAAACGTACGACTGACTGAACAAGCTATGTGTACACTCACTTTTACCTCATATTACTACACGTAAATGAATATTTAACATTTTTTAATACTTTTTTTGAACAAAATTCTGCAATTTCCCCGGTTGGCTGCAAATAAATTTTCCAATAAGACATTACTGCTACTATTACTACACGCATTATGATTTATACATCATAATTCAACGTAACCGCACACTTATGACTATTTTATTTTTTCAAATGCTCTTTCGACGCTGCTCTTCATATTTGTCATTCACGAACCGTTTACAACTTTGACATAATTCATATTATATCACGGTTTTCTCTAGACTGCCGACGACAAAGAAACCCAATTTAGTGTGAAAATGCTGGGAAAATACGTAAGAATTCCCGTCAGTGTACATTACCCTTGAACGATACTACGACGCCTCAAAATGAGAGACAGTGCTGGTTTGCATTCTCAATTGGGAATCTCCCTGTTTCTAATGGAATTCATCAGGGGAGTAGCTAATGAGGGCACGGGGACAGAAGAGGGGGGGGGGGCACGCACCCCGAATTCAATGGTGTAAAAAGGAAATAAATGGAAGAAAAGAGAGAAAAGAAAAGGGAGACAGGGAAAATAACGAGAAAAAGAGGTCGACATTGGGTGATTTCAAGTTCGGTGTTGGTGTTGTTGGTGTTGTTGGTGTTGAGAGCGTAAATTGGGCTGCTGATTCTAGCCCCAACACCGAATCCGGGTTTATAAAAATAATACCAATCACATTATTGATAGCTCAACACCTAGTGAAGTCAATCCCAGCACCAGCTTCATTTCAGGTTCGGTGTTGTGGCTGGTGCTAGTTTTGCCCCAACACCAACACCAGCTTTCGACACCGAACTTGAACTCACCCACTGTTAACCCGTTGCCTATACGGGAACCGGGTGGTTTCTCTTTTAAGCCTATATGGGAATAAGAGAATTCAGTAGCCAACGGGTTAATACAGAGAGGTAGAAATCCACATTTTTAGGAGTCATCTTAGGGATCATCATCTTTGCAGTTGAATCCACTCGCAACTATATAGTGAAATCAACTCCACAGTAATGGTTGAATTACTCTTTTGAGAGTGGATTCTGCTACTTTCAGCGTGTATTTCGCTCCAAACGAAGTCCTTACGGGATTCCCCCTAAAAGTGGATTCTACCCCTGTACATTAAAAGAATAGGACCCCCTCCAGCACCCCCTTATCAGTGGTCTTGTTGATTTACATCACATTCATACCCCCCCCCCAATGCAAGATGCCAGTGCCCCCTCAATATCAGGACCCGCGTTATACGCCACTGGAAATCATTATGAAGAGATAAGTACTATCTGTCTCCCACGTCAGATGCTATTGAAGGCGACATTATGGCCTACATGAGAAGTATTATCGTTTATATTTCACAGCAATCAATGTCGTCTGTGAGTGGTACTGCAGTATCTCTATCATGCAGTTAGAAGATATTTAATCGGGTTCATAAAGATTATCTAAAATGGTTGAATGTTCGGTTTTTATTGAAACGACAGACGTCTGAACCCTGGGGAGCGTTTCATGAAGGAATTTGTCGGATATTTTTTCCGACAAGTGTTATAAGCTACTGAAATCCTTGCATCTGATTGGCTGAGAGCAAATTTGTCAGTAAAAATCACTGACAAAATGCTTGATGAAACGCTCCCCAGATCGACTTGACTAAAGAGAGCAAGATGCAATTCTGATATGACAATTAAACTCCTTTGGTAAACCCTGAACGACTGATAAGGATTTTCCACTCTATCACCGACTAACAAAATAATTCTAAATAAATTGTTTCAAAAAAATAAATCAAAATCCTGAGTTTAAAACCGGTGTGATGTCATCGCAAATTTTAAGAGAATGGAATTTATCACTGATCATGCTAGATTACAAATCGGCAACTCTCTGATGCCACTTGCGAGTGCAGAGTGAACAGAATATTCTTATCAGTATTAGGTGCATGGACAACAGTTTTAATGACAGAACACAACCATTTATCCGGTGCCCTGCATACAGAAATTATGCTCTCGTCTCATGAGTAAGTTCTGGTAAGTTTTATAATTGGAGGCAGCACATGATATGACAAAACTCAATGGTTCTTGAACTGTTCGCCATATCAGTTTAAAGAAACCCAGAATTTATGGATCATTTTTAAAAGATAGTCAGTGATATAGGATGAACTGTGACGAACTGATCACTTACTTAGTTGATTTGATTTAAGACATCAAGCAGTGCGGGCTTGATCATAATACGATGCGCCACAGCTGGATAATATGCGACCCATGGTATATTTACGACTATTACATGCTATCGAAACGACCTACGGCGCCGCTGTACTCATCTAATCTACTGACTAATACTTAGTGATAATATATTCCTACTCTAAATAAACGTATTATGCATGTCAGATTTAAAGGGTTATCTAACCTTTCAGGTTGAACAGGATGAAAACAGAAAAATCTGAGAAACAATTAAAGAAAGGGGGAACGAATTCGGACAAACAATAAGAAAGAAGAAACAAGAAGAAGAAGTCTTAAAAGTTGTAATCACTATATATATATATATATATATATATATATATATATATATATATATATTATGAAAATCTCTTATGAAAGAATTAGTCATTCGACTGTGACATATAAGGAAAAAAACTCTCACTTATAAGAAAGCAATAAGCTCTCTGTAAACCTGACCACTATAAATATAGACATCTGTTAATAATTCACGTCTTCACATAATGGATTTCATATACATTTTGGTACTACCGTGGTATCTTAAAATGTTTTCAAAATCTGCCTTTTCCTGGAATTGGACAAAGGACTGATATAATTATTGAAAATATTCAAGAATTGATTGTATAAGGCACCGCATATGCCTTACACTTTGGCGAGTTCATTGTCTTCTATAGCTCATTTCATATTCTTCTCACAACATATCCTAGGCTCATGAGCCACATTCTATATTGATGGAAATTTCCATTTCAAACCACATAACTCCATATCGTCAAAAAATACTGACTCCGATTTTGGGCTAAAAATCCTTTCATCGGTTTTACGACAAATGCCCCGGCGACAATTACTCTCCTGTCAATATCCTTCACTAACAAACTCAACCTTTGACGAACACTTTACCTGACCATAACCTCAAACCGAACCTGAAACTCAAGTGCAAACAAATGTATCTTTGAAGAAATAAAGCCAAGATCAAATTGTCGCTGGAGCATAATGTCGGGGCATACTTCCGTCAATAAATTTTCTTTGATTTAGAGACACCATAACCGGACAATGGGTTTATTTTAGAGCGCCACTTTACGACTTTATTTTGAGTCGAGTTGAAGCGCGGGACAGCAGATTCCAAGAATTCATCTCGGTACTGACCGGATACCAACACCTAAGTTTACGGTCAAGAATATAGGTGTCATCATTTCACCCAATAAAAATTTGTCCAGAAAGATATGGAAATACAAAGTCCATGTGATTGCAAGATATGCTAAAGATATCATGAGTAAACTAAACTAAAAAAACATATTTGATTAATGCGTGCGTGGCGTGTGAGAGACACACTTAGAGAAATAAAGAAAGAGGATAGTTATAAGAAAGTAGTGAAATTCAGTTTAATTACTTTAGTATTATGTTCACTTTTGTTTTATGTATATTCCTTTTAAAAGTGTAATCAATGATGAATAATGTAGTTACCCGATCTTTTTCTTTTCTATTTTTTAACATGCATTTTCATGCTTATATTCTGTTTTGTTATCCGCATCTATTTTCATGCTTATCTGATAATGTAATGTTTGTAATGTAATGAAATATTTGCGCAATGGACCTTGTGGCAGATTAGCCTTGTGTTAAACAAGTTATCAAATAAAGTCTACTACTACCATTACTACTACTACTACTATTACAAAAGAACAAGAAGAAAGATGAAGAAAGGAGAAACATATGGGTGGATGGAGGGAGAAGGGGGAAAGGACAGAGCAAAGAGACCATCAGCTGATGATGTTCTGATTAGAAAGAACAAAAATCGTGTGTATTGCTTCTCCACAATACATAGACTTGTTGGTTCAGGTCATATTTGTGTTAGGGAGTGTGATTTGTTTTATAGAAGTTATTTTATAACTAAAGTTTCTTTTCCAAAGTTTGAAAGCTATATCCTGAATTTTCATTTCCCTTTTCTGAACGATACTCCAGGCATCAGGCACGGGGATCAGGTTGTTTGTGTGATTGTATGTTAATATTCCACGTCGAGTGGGTGCGAACGAAAAATATGCAATCTCAAGGGGACCCTTATCACTTTATCACTGGCCCTCATTATCCATCCACCATGACAGCAAAAAGCATCCGTGGTAACACGACGAGAACAGGTATGGGTGGGACTGACCGCACGCTTACCGTCATATCAGGCTCAGTGCCAAGATATTTATCGCATTTATCAGATGAGGAGCGCATTGGCGGGTGATCTAATTCACGACGTGTTATCTCACAAGCCAACCTCCGTGCACCTAGTATTACTACTGACTTCTCCAGAAAACGTTCAGAAGAATGGTTCACTAAAAAAGATTTGTGAATATATTAAGGTGATAATTACATGTGTTTCATTAATTTGTATAGGACGTAATGGATGTTGTCTCGACACAATTGATTCTCGTTATCCCACTTCTGTGTCCATGCCTTTATTCTTCCGTTTACATCTCTCTTATTGTAAAACGTAATGTATTCTTATTGAATGTGTTACACGTATATATCTTTTGGTGGAATTGTGAAAGGAATCTAAACTTGAAAAATCACTGGAGCGTTGAGTATTGGTGAAAGGAAACATGAGGAAGACCTATCTCAATTTTTGTATCTCAATGTGGAAGTATATGAGACAAGCAATATAAAATTTAGAGGGTTGCTCTTGAAATGCTCCCATGTTTTTTTTAAAAGAAATACAAATACAGCTCGAAATACTTAATCTCTAAAGTGGACCTAGAAATGTGGGCAATAAATTACAGGCCTGCTTTACAAATTTTGTGCGTGTTGCGCTATCAGAATTACACATTTCTCTAGAGACACCGAGATCGAGAGAGAGAGAGAGAGAGAGAGAGAGAGAGAGAGGGGGGGGGGGTGATGTCATAACACAAGAGTACTCGACTATCTAATAGTAAGTTCTGGAAACCATTTACACGGGCCATTATTAGAACCTCTAGCATCTGCGTTCAACGAGCTACGCATGTTATTGCGATTATCGCAATTAAAAAGAAAATACTATCCAGGAAGTCCACATCTTCTTTAGATTACAGACCATTAATCGTCCGGTGAGAGTCAAAATGGCGTTAAATCTGTGCTTCAATAAATGAGTTAACGCCCTTCTGGTTCTCAGCAGACGTCTCATCCTTTCATCATTGTTCGATGTAAGGAAGATTCATCATTGATGGATAACACGCTACCTAGTCTTATAGCTTGGTTAACCTTAATAAAACAGGTCAAGATAGGCCAACTTACATGCAGATTGGAAAAACCGGCACAAAAGCATGCACGCTGAGTTATGTAGTCATGTACTCATCTGTCAATGTTTGTAGAATCTTGTAAGCATTGTTCAGTCACACTACATTCATTTGTTAATGGAAATTTGCTACTCTACACAGAACCTAATCATGTTGGAAAGAAACAAAATCTCTTAGAATTCTGAGATCTTTTATGTTCATACGGAATTGTCTGGGACTATACTACAATACGATGTTCTTTTTACAGTATTGTGTTTCTACGAATTTAGGGATCTCATGCTCAATATTTACTAATGAAACAAATTTTGAAGTAAAGCAAACGATAAGGTTAACAATTCTGCCACTTGCTTCATTTGAAAATGAAGCAAGTTTAAGTTTATCTTAATTCTGGTATTGATGGAAATAAAATTTCATGTTCTCAAATGTGAGTAAAGTAATGTTTCTTTTATACTTCCCCCGAGCAAACTTCCAGTCCAGTCACATACCGATATCTATCGTTATCACTCACGCGTTGAAGCAGATGATGAACAACCTTTTGACCCAGGAACAAAATGTACTTCCGGAGGTCGATGACTTCCGTGAACTCAATCACGACCATAGTAATCTATTCACAGATCTCTACACTCACATACCATGTGTTGCATAAATCATGTCATTAACCTATTTACCAAGGAATGAAGTGCAAAACACGATTTGCATGGACTGGTTTGGGTCCGAAAGAGATCTTCAGTTCTTTAACTGATTTCTAATAACTGACCATAGCTGCGAGATACCACCACACCTGTAGAAACACTCCCTGTCAAGACAGCTCTCCAACGAGAAGACGACCATTAATCAGATTACGATGGACACCCAAAATTAGGTTACACGTCACGTGGCGGCATCTACTTCTGATTTCGTTATAGAAGAGGATTAACCGTATTTTCATGATGCAGGGGCATTTCTTGTTTTTTTTTCCTTACCGAAGCCTACCATACTTGACACAAGTTATATAAAAATGACTTCTCATGGGTCGTAAGATGTCTAAATGTTGTATTTCATGTTAGGGTGGGGGGGGGGGGGGGGGGAGAAGAGAAAGAGAAAGAGAACAACAAAAATGAGAGAGGGTGCAATATCGAAGCAAACATGTTAAAGCTTTCCTAGATCTTAACAATCTATTTCGCATTGCGAATCATGAAACCTTGTCAAGCATGCATGATGTACTCTGAATGACAGACGGGCACATATCTGTCGACTTTAATCTCGTTTCACATATACCGTACTCATCTTGAAATCAGTGGATAGTACGAAGGAGTGATCAGTGACATTCAAGATCCAACTTTCCATTATGACAATTCACAGTCCGTTCACCCCCGGGAATGAGGTCTGTAACTTAATGGATGACAGTATAGTCATCTTCATGCACGTCACTATTGCGAATTACGGTTTGGTTTCCGATACGATGTTCAGAGTATTTCCTGTATTCAGGCAAAAAGCACTTCACACGCGGAACAACTATCTGAGGGTTACTCAATGTCGTAGCCATGTATTGTTATGACCCTGGAACCCAAAGTGTCATTTTGCTTGACGCAGGACTGCGTCAGAACTCGTGCGGTCATTGACGCGGTCTAGTTAACATTAACCACAAAAAAAAAAAAAAAAGATTATGAAATGAACAGAAATTGCGTTGAATTACTCTTGCATGCACTAAATTGACTCGATTAGCACGGGTACGCCTCCGGCGCATCCGGAAGAAAAATAATACGGTATTGTGTTGTCCTTCTTGATTTGTACAAAATGCGACTTCTGCTCTGAATTATCGATCATTTTGCTACTCAAGTTCAAACTAACATTTACGAAGCTGATACTAAAATACATCTTTGTAGCCTATTCTTTATTGCTTATATTCAAATAGACCTATAAAAGTACTTTTATCCCATCAATGCAGGCTATTTTGGCTGATTAGAGACATACCTAAACAGAAGAATAGCAGAAAGTGAATGGCACGTGTAAATTGCTTAATGGCACACTGTATTTCATGTTTACAGCCTATCGATGAGAATCATTGGAAAAACAACTCATCCTTGAAATCATATAAAATACATCGGCACAACTTGTGAGTTTCCGAGAGTCCATTGTACTTTCAAGATTCGTCATCGGTCATCTTCCAGTAGACGTCGACGTCACATCATCTCCTATTACCCTTTGTATTATCGATTCCATAGATGTTAAGACGATTTCTGTGGTAAAGCATGACGATTCTGTCTCTGGGATGCTGTGGGAACAGACCCTTTCACTATAATGGGACAATTCCTTATAGTGGGTACAGACCCCATGCCTGGCTCACACGTGGCGTCATTTTGCTTGACGTAGGACTACGTCGGTGACGGTATTTGATGAGCCAGATGAGATTCTATAAAATAGGGAACGCAAATTGAACAGTGCGAACAATGCGTCGAGTTACCATGGTTACTGAAGTACAGGTCAATTGCCTTCAAAAACTTGATAAGCACAGGTAATAACGCAATCAAACTGACGCCTCGGTCGCTGCGCGTTGACGCAGGGGAGTCCATCCAGTTTCCGGATTGGGAGAGGGTAAACACATTGATCAAGAGGATAAACAAGAACAATCCGATCGTTTTGATCCTTGAAATGTTCCCCTTTCCTAAAAGCTTAAAGTGTAAAGAACTCGGGTCGTTACCTTAACCAATCCTCGTCATACCCGTATCCTTCAATTTGCCCGCAGCTATGCGATCCGCCTTCTCAACTCCCTTTAGTCCATGGAAAGTACAACATCATGGCTCTCTCCAGTCTTCTACCACTCATACCGGTGGCTCAACTAAAGAGGGGGGGGGGGGGGGCGAGGGGTAGGTTCCCCCAACGAAAAGGTAAAACATTAAAGAGTGAGAAAAGAAGGGATAGGGGGAAACCACGTCGAAAAGGTGATTCCATCCCATTTCACACCCTTATCCCACTCGGCCTTTCGTGTTCTTTCGCATTAAGATGAGTGCCCCCCCCCAAAAAAAATTATATCGATGACCCCTCAATACTGCTGATTCTACGGTACGCCTCTGACTCGTATACTATCTTCTATCATGGAAGACTATCAACTTCCCTTCTCATCTTCCTATCGCAATTTCTTTGTATTCTTTGATGGGAATTTCTATCGTCTCTTCTTAAAGACGATGAGAAAGAGTTGTCTATTATTTTGCAATACCCAATACCATGTCGGCCATGAGATCGTCTGGGTGTTGTTCTCAGGACCCAGATATATATGTTGTTAAGCAATAAAGGCCTCCACATGTTTTAAAGACAGAGTATATACTGTACTGTTCTTCTATGATCAAAATATTATCTAATACGTTTTTCTTCAATTTATTGAGCTTCCGAACATTTACAAAATTTGAAAGAAATTTACAGAAATTTGAGGACACCACAAACAACGTGTGGTGTCTATCACTACCATCAGCGGTTACATGTATTACATGAAACCGAGTTAACTTGCATCTTTGTCACGTATGTATACGGCTGTTTTCCCCTGTGACTCATTCTACCTTCATAAGCTTCATCTATCCGCTCTTGAACTATGATATTCTATCACCCTATCCATCTACCCGTCTAAGCAAACTCTCTTTCTTTTTCTTCTCTCCTAACTCTCTTTCTTTATTAATCTCTGTCTCCTATCCTTACTTTGGGGCTTTTTTTTATAAAGCGAGGTTACAGAAAAGTGTAGAGCACCTCTTTCTTTATGTTCAGTCTCTTTCTCCACTCCTTCCTCTCACTCTCTCTCTCTCTCTCTTATAGTTACATATCCTTTCTTTTACGTTAAAAAAAAAATAAAGTAAGGGTACAGAAAAGTGTAGAGCACCTCTTTCTTTATCTTCATTCTCTTTCTCTACAAATTTCTCACTCTCCCCCCCCCCCTCTCTCTCTCTCTAACACACCCTTTCTTTTACGTTTTTAAAAATAAAGTAAGTGTACAGATAAGTGTGAGCACCTCTTTCTCTTTTTTCACGCTCCCACTTTCTTTTAGGTTTTTTACAGCGCAAAGGCATGAAGGTACAGAAAAGTGTAGGGCACCTTTAACGATTTCTCCGCCGTCTTCATCTCGTTTTACGAGCGATGATTCGACAGGCGTGTCGAAGTGCCCATTGTACATGGCCCTTGTTCGCCTCTAAGAAGCCGGCTTGCAACCTCACAACAGATCAATAGTTCGAAAGCTCCATGTCGACCGAACCGTATCCGATTAAACCGATCAACATCCAGACCATTAGATGGAGTCAGACGACTACTATAACCTGTACTATCCTGTCTTCGCACGCGAATACCAATAATGATATTAATGGTTGTAATACTACTAAGTTCTTGCATAGCGCATATATCACATGATGATAATATATCGTCCCAAAGCTCTCCCAAACAAATTTGCCACATTCGACCAGTACACAGTGCATTTCAAGGAAAAGTCCTATACCAGGTACCCATAGCTACACCTGGGCACAGTTCATTTCGAAGGATAAGCCTACCAGGTACCTACCAGGCCGTACCGTTTTAGTCTTAACTTTTTGTTTTAATTTTTAGGTTAATGTCTTGAAAAAGGACGTCAGTTTTTCGAAAATGAAGGTGTTTTGGAGCCAACTCTAAAGCAATTCATTCTACATTTGTGGCTGTAAATAAAACATAAGAAAATCAAGGAAATATGTTTATAACCTCTTCGACTTTTACAAAATAAGTAAACTTTCTTACCTAAATTACACCCCATCTTACAAACAGGAAGTAAAATAATCTAATTTAGTTTATTAAAGTAAAATCACAATTACAGGGAATCTACGATAAAAACGTTATACGAATTCTATAGTCTTAACTCCCACAAAATATGAATTTAGAATTGGTAAATCGCCAATCACGTGACTACCTTTTCAGAGCATCTTAAAATGACGGTCTAGTGACCTTGAAAGCTTAGCAGTATGTACCGTCATCTCCATGACTTTCGTTGCAGCGTATCAAAACGGCAGATCGAGAAGGAGAAGGGAAATGGGTCATTGGTAATAAAAATGTGATTGATACGGTCAGTATTTTCATTCGAAAATAAATCGGTCGGTAGGCTTTGAAAGCCTTTGGTGAATAAGGACTAGAGAGAAAAACAATGTCTTTATTAATCACAATTCCAGGTTACGGTCACCACAGCGAGGTCCCTGTCAATAATCATTTTTCATCAATTACTCCCTTCGTCTCTTAATTTCTACACTGTTTGTGTGCCTCACTCTCTATCTGTCCTTCATTTTTCTTTCTCTCTCTTTTCCCCTCTCTGTCTCTCTCTCTCTACATCTTGCTTCTAGTCATCAATCATTCCTATCGTTTCTCAATCTCCATAATTATGTCGGTGTGACTCTCTCTCTGTCTTTTCCCCTCTCTCTCTCTCCCTCCCTCTTACTCTTATTCATCAATTACAATCAATTACTCCTATCGTTTCTCAACTTCCATACATCAGTAAACTGTCTCCCCCCCCCCCCTCTCTCTCTCCTCCTCCTCCTTCTCCTCCTCCTCTCCCTCTCCCAAAATTTTAACCATCTCTCTTGTTCCTATCCTCGCTATCTTATACAATTATCTCGCCGTCTCTTTTCCTTCTCACAGTTCCCTTTCCCCATCTGTCTCGCTATCCACCTTGGTAAGTTTACTTAAAATCAGTAAAATGGGTCAAGTCAGAGATAACTATTTTCCCCGATAATGGAGTTGGTTATTGCTATCTTTCTTTGCGTCACTTCCACGTCTGCTGATAAATATGTTTGCTTTAAGGTAGCTTTGACAGTTGGCAGCTTGGATGTATTGCTCATTGAGCACTTGTTTCCTTTGCAGAACACCATTAATTTTGAAGAAAGCGGTTTCCAGGTTCGTGATTGTCCCCAAATTGCAGCAAATTTGGGCCTTTTTTTCGATTGAAATGCGAAAATATTCCACAATGTTTTTAAATATCAATATGATTATTTTGGTTAGCTCTGAATACGAGATACGTTGATAAGAACTGTATATTTATATTATTATCATCATCATTATTATTATTACTATTATTATTATTATCATTATTATCATTTTTGTTATTATTTTTGTTATCATTATTATCATTATTATTAATATTATTATCATTATTATCAAACAGCAAGGTATTTTGTCGTTACAACTTGCACTTACGGTAAATGCGTTAGGGAAGACGTACATTCTTACTAGGAAAAGAGCAACGTCGTCAGTACACAGGTCTTTGACATTGGGTCGTTTCGTGGAAAGCAATGTCATGCAGTCTTATCATATATCAACGTCACTTTGCAGTGTGTACACAATCTACTTGATTCTCTACTCTATGAAATTCACTCATTAATCTCTCGTGTGGGGAAGGATTTAAGATTTAATTGATATCCAATGCAGAGATGACTTCAACTTGCAATTTACAGGAAGAAAAAGACCGAGATTGACGAATAGAGGTGTCTAATTAGCACATTGAGCATCTATAATGAACTAAAACTTAAAACACGTAAAAGGCAAGTTTCCATTTCTTCTGATGTACTGACGATTAAACAGGAAGAAATGAAAAAAAATAATAACATCATCCCCCCAAAAAAGTCAAAAAAATCGAGGGAGTTACCACTGGAACAGGATGCATGAAAATTATTGGACGAATTTAACATCATTGAATTTAACTGAACAATGAATACCAACAAAAATGGCAGTTCTGAGACAGTTACCATCGCACTGAAATAATAAAATCATTGGGAACGGTATTTATTTCGATTGGAAAAGGGTTTGATTGTACGTACGCACGCACTAGAAGCATACATGACAATGATCACGTATGCAGTATTTATTTAGAAAAAAAAATTGAATTATCAGTGTAGTCAAATCACGTCACAAGGGAAAATCTTCACTTTACGTTTTAAAATGATATTGTATAACCATACGGAATAACTGGAAAGCTCACGACAACCATTTACTAGATTCAATAATACTGTCTGGAAAGATGAAAGCGGGAACTAATAACTATTCAATCTAACAACTAAATGAATCTGACATGCCTAATTTCCCATCCATTCATCGAACTACCAGTCGACCAACATCGTACAAAAGAGACTTATTACATTAATACAAACCAATAAACAAAGCCTTTAAAGCGAAGATCATCGTGTACCAACGCAAAGCCATTAACGTGCAATAATCATTGACATACTGAGAAAACTTATAAAAATCACGTCAATGAATTATTGCTCTTGACTTTTACCGTACAGCCCTATATGGTATACGTCGAGTTGTATTAAATGGAAAGAGTGCTATTATTACCTTTCACTGACCTTACATCACTTATGAAATTAAAGGGATTCGGTAACTTTGTGAAGGCTTGATTTAATAAATTGTTGAATTTTGATATCTGTCTTGTATAATGATGTTCAGAAGGATAAATAAATAGCCAGTCATAGAAAGGTTTTCAAATATATAATGCTATTATTAAGATACCTATGACTGAATACTCCCATTTACGAAAGCGTATGGCCATATATACGCTTTACTCTAACACTGAGTCTATGGGGGAAAATGGGTCTGGCATTTCCGGTCACTTGCATGTGTTTACTTTTGTGAAGCACATGATGATTTTGAAAGTGCTTTTTTTCCTGGGCTTCCATTTTTACATCATATTACATACACTGATAGCATGTAAGGCCAGGCAGCTCAGATTTTATCAAGCCTCTACAAAGTTACCAAATCACTTTAAACGATAGACTCTCAAATATCACCAGTCTTAAGAGATCTGCATTGGCTGCCCATTAAGTCTCGTATCCAGTTCAAAATACTTTTATTAACCTATCAATGTTTACAAAAGCTAGCTCCTTCCTATCTTACTGAATTGTTAACTCCATATAAACCAGAAAGATTGCTACGTTCCAGTGCAAAGTCTCTGCTTTGTGTTCCACTAACCATGACAAAGTCATACGGGGAAAGGTCTTTCTCATACGCAGCCACTTTTTTGTGGAACAAATTGCCAGAACAACTCAAAACTATAGGAACCTATGACACCTTCATTCACCTTGAAAACATATTGTTTCACCACTTATGAATAGTCAGAAACATGAACCCAGTGCATTTTTTTTCTTTTTCTTTTCTTGTATAAACTTGTTTTCTATTCTTAAAGTGCATAGAGACATGCAAATTTGCCTATGTGTTATGCGGTATACAAATATATTGAATTATTATTATTATTATTATTATTATGCGTAATGTCTAACGGTGTACACGTACACGAAGCTGAATAATAGCAGGGTAATAAAAGTATTTTCACTTGAATCTGACATCAAATGAAATCAAGGAAGAAAATGAGATGTTTAATTACACCATTGGGTTCAATACATTAAAAGGAAAATTCCATGGTTACTCACGTCACATTTGGAGAGGTTTTGAGTTATATCTTGAGCTACTGTTCTCTTACTACAGGTGTTTGGTAAATGAGTTTTAATTACAACAATGTACACATAGTAGAGTACCTAAATACAGTATCAAAACTTCAGAAGAAGAAACATATACATGTACTTTCTCCCAACCCTGCAAATGTTCGGTTTCCCACGTTATATTTTTCTTTTTTTTAATAATGTTACGTGCGTAACCGAACATTTGCAGGGTTGGCAGAAAGTATGTTTCCTATTCTGAAGTTTTGATACTGTATTTAGGTACTCTAATATGTGTGCATTGTTGTAACTAAAATGTGCAAAAAAGCTATACCGGATTCACACCGCCAAACCGACTCCTTACCGACTCCAAACGGACCGATTCTTGTCCATTTGGGTAATGTAAAAGTTTGTTGTTTGGTTGCCGGTCTGGGCCATATGGTCTGGGCCCCGTTTCATAAAACTTGTTATCAGTAACAACTGCCCCATTTCTATCACAAATTTGCTCTCAGCCAATCAGATGCAAGTATTTCAGTAGCTTATAACAGTTACTGCAACTTATTATTGATTACACGTTTTATGAAACGGGGCCTTGTAGGGCGTTTCATCAAGTGTCTTGTCGGTGATTTTTACCGACAAATTTGCTCTCAGCCAATCAGATGCAAGGATTTCAGTAGCTTATAACAGTTACTGCAACTTGTCAATGACGACAAGTTTTATGAAACAGGGCCCTGGTGTCGCTCTCGTTGGTGTGACAGGGATACTACAGTGCATTCAAACCATCGTAGGAAGTTTCAATGACAGAACCAAGAAACAAGTTAATAAAACAGTATCTTATAACGGAAAACACATCGGTTTACCTCACTCAGCTATCAAATATAAATCCAAATAAGCCTATACGCCATAATTACTGTGGTTTACAAATTGTAATGACCTGTTTAACATGTTTAATGAATGTATGTCTTAGTCGGAGATTCTAGTTATTCTACTAATATTTCTAATATAAAGTCAAATTATATGAACTTAAGACCTGCAAAATCAACAAACTAATGGACCCCAAGAAAGAAAAAAAAAATCAGCTCAGTTGCGAGTGTGACTTCTGATGAAGAAATGGAAAAGGAGACGAAAAGACTAGACACGAACAGCTAAAAGAGATGCATTATAAAGTCAACATTTTAAAGAGACGTTAACACTGACTGGCCAGTTGTAACCATGGTGTACGCAGCAGACATGAGATGTAAGGTTGTAAAAAGGATAATGTTAATGAAAAAGAAAACTATAGAGGGAGTGAAGAGGTACAGGGTAAAAAGAGAGGGATGGGGAGAGGGAGGAGAAGACAGATAGAGAAAGAGGACAGAGAAACAAAGAAGATGTAAGTTAGAGGGGGGAAACAGAGGGTAGGAGGGGGGACTATATGTTGTGATTAGAATGGGAGGCTTAGAGACACTGGCAAACGGCCGGATACTTGAGTGAATGGAGGAGAGAAAGATAGAGAGGAGAGGAAAAATGAGAGCAATAGAAAGAGAGAAGGGAATATATTATTGAGAAAGAGGGAGAGTGCAAAAGAGAGAGAGAATGAAAGAGAAATAGAAATATATGGGAGAAAGAGAGAGAGTGCGTTGGTGTATGTTTGTGTGTGTGTGCGAGAGAGATAGAGAGAGAGAGGCGAGGCGCCATGCTCAACGTGAATATCAAAATAAAATTAATGACAGTGGGAAAGTTCTATTCATGATTAAGTTTGCCTTGTCAATAAAGCACTGTTTGAACTCACTATAATGTTTGAAAGGTTTTTAAGGGAATTAACTCGACGATCATAATTAAGTAAAATCACATATTATTACGTCACAACCAGACAAATTATGTGACTCGTCAAAACATCTACACCAATAGATCAGTTTACTTATGTATTTAAATTTTGTAGATGTTGCATCCATGCAAGATCCATTAGACACAAGCTATATGTATTTTGATTCACCTTTTCACGATAGCATCCGTACGGATAGGGTCTAACTTGCACACAATCCTGGTTAATCCTGGTTAAAAGTAAATTCTTATTCAAGAAGTAAGTATAAACTAGTTAAACATTTTTTATCAATGACGCATTATATAAACTGGAAAGTATACGCAGATTATTCGCAGTAAGTATCAAGATACAATTTTACTTACTTTTTCGACTGGCAACTTTTCTAAGTATCAAATGATCTATGCAAAGAGATGTTTTTTTAGACTACCATGATTTAATGAAAAAGAAAAAAAAAATAGATACTTGCTTAATTAGGTGAAGCCTGATCAAAGAAATGTTATGCACTGACTGTTTTTCTTAATCAAAAATTGCTTGGATCAACAGATCATAATAACATTAAAAGAGCTAAATCAGAGGGCCTGCACAAAACAAAACAAAACAAAACAAAAAATCAATCTCAGATTCTCAAGAAGATATTTTTGTCCCAATTACAATGGCAATATGCTCCAAATATCTAGAAATTCTTCGTACCGAGACTGCTTACTGTGTAATCGGAATATATACATCTTGTGAGACAGAGACTCGAGAACGTTTTCCCATTTGGCCATACATCATGTACATTACGACGTAAATGCACTGGCACGCACTTCTTTACTAGGAACTAATTAGACCACAACGAAATAACACGTATGGGACTGGTTAAGGATATCTTGGGACATTCACCGTATTCCAATTACGAGAAATGTGGAGGTCAAAGCAGGGCAGCACCTCTTACGATTTGAAAACAGAATGATATGAACTTAAAGTAGATCTGGTAGTACTAAATGAGCAGGCAAACCTGGAACTTTCAAAGAGGATTAATTACACTAGAAATCAATCGTCTAGCATTATTATAATTGTATCGTACTTTTACGAAAATTTATGTTAACAGTTTGAAATAATGGCCAGTTTTCTGTCTGGTACGTCTATCAATAACACACATAGCTTATAAATAACACATTTTTGTAACTGAAAGCATGTATAACTATATTACAAATTCTTGGCAGCATTTGATAATGTCTTAGTGATATTTTATCTATTATACTTCTATGGAAAAGATGGCTCGTGGTAGGAATTAAAATTTACGAAATCATATCGTGATCATTATGGTAAGGGCTATCTTAATAATGTTTAAGGCAGGAAACAGTAAGTCATAGATCTGTTGGCCCTGTTTCATAAAACTTATCATCAGTAAAACAACTGCCACATATCTATGACAAATTTGCTCTCAGCCAATCAGATGCATGTATTTCAGTAGCTTATAACCGTCATTGTAACTTGTCATAGATATCAAGTTTTATGAGACGGGGTCCAGAACTTTATACAATACACGGACATGACGGAAGGTCATGAAAATAACATACTATTTCACAAATATTCGCAAGAGAATTGACATGTCTAGACGAATTGGAAGGTGTTAAAATGTCCTTCCACCCACCGGTTGGACTAACTGGGTCATGGTTTGTAATTCTAAAATGCAAGTAGAAAATATCTTTGTACTTGCACTTACTCTCCTCTTCATAATTAAACCAGAGGTGTTCACTATCCGCGATTCATGGGTATTCATGCGTTTATATGAAATAAAAAGTAGCATAAATTATCAATTGTTTCAATGTATGTTCTGTATCGATAAATGGACGTATAGATTATTAATCCTTAAAATAAATAATAACACTATGTAACTTTATAATGTCACATGTGCTATTTGTGTATTGTATATATATGCATTTTTTCAAAAAAAAAATTTTGGTTAAAAATACTGATTACTGTAAGTAGTCTCAATATTAGTGTTTAAGTAGATCTGTCGTAACTGGAAACTTTGGACAGAAACTATATTATGGTATACCATTCCCGAAGCTCGACGTGTTAAAATTGAACCATTTTTTTTCGAAATGAGATGTCATTTTCTTCTGAAGTGTTCATTTTCGATGCAATAACTTTGAGGGGGGAAAAGGTGTTGTTTTGATCCAGTTGTCAAGAGGGATAGCCTTCATATCAGTCGCTTATGCTTTCTGCAAAAGAAATACAGTATTTTGCTAAAGGGAAGTAAACTCACAAAGAGTGTACATCAAAGTTCACTTTCGGTGTAAATGCTATCGCAGCATGCATGGGTGCATTAAATGGGCCTAAACATGGCATGTGGCGGTACATGTTTAGGAAATTACATGTATATCTTGAATCAATGAACAATGTTACTTGGAAATATTCGAAAATCCACCGACTGGGAAGGAAATATAAGAAAGCGGTTGACATTACATGATATCTGGGCCCCGTAGCACAAAGGTTTACAATTAAGTGCAAATTTGAAATAACAATTCTGATTGGTTAATGGTCAGCCTTTTTAAAAACAATAATATACATGCAACGATTATGTTGACTGGCCACTGCCATTTGGCAATTGATTGCAAACCTTTATGTTACGGGGCCCAGGATGTGCCTTTACTATGTCGGTAGGAAACCCTATTTTCAGTGTTGGTGATTCGTTTCAATAGGTTGTATTAACTTACGTATTATGACAAATGAAAGTAAATCCCCAGTACGTCCTATACTTATCCTTCTGCCCAAATCTTCGAATCCTTCGTTGTACTCTTGTACCAATTTAATTGACTATAGATCTCTTTCGTTATTTAAAAAAAATATTTTAAGAGTTACCTAAAAAAGGAAATATCTCACTCATTTCCCTCAAATTTACTCTTATATTTGAATACAAGTCTACAATAAACAATGAGAAATAGAAAATCTATTGCGATCAACTCACGTATACGGTATATCGAGAACTCTGAAAGCACTGAAGCGTTGCGCACCTAACGCCTCACAATGAGACTATCATAAATCTTCAAACATGTAGTCCCACACCTTGAAGTTCGAAGGTGATCATTGTTATTCGATAAAGCGCGATATTTTTGTTACCGGTAATTTCTCTCCAAAGGAAAACAATTTGTGATGATATTGCACTTGTCAGAAAGGTCATAACAGGCAGAAAGGTCAAGTCAGGTAAAAAATGTTGAGGCAATCAAATTTAGATTAGGCTTGCTTGCTTTCTATTCCAAGAATAGGAAAACGTATAGCATGAATGGAACGTTTTTTGAGATGAAATCATTCCCTTTCTTATGCTGCCTATTCCAATTTTGAGATATCTCAGACTTAGAGAAGGTGAAGTTCTGGTAAAAGTGAAATACAGTTTGCTTTCACGTTCTTTTTATTCCTGTGTGAAGTAATAACGTAGCAGCAATGCCACTTAAATTAGTGATTGCTTATGAAATGCCTTCCTATCCAAATTATAACTGGAAATAGCTTAAAATATTTCACGCCATATAATTATATACATAGTCCCATATGCACATTTCTTTGTGCAGTCCTTTTTCGTTATACATATAAACCCCTCAAAAAAAGTTTGGAAACTAAGGTATGATCGATCATATCTCCATTGTCATGGCATAATCATTGCCATGTTTAGTATCATTAGAAAGGGTGTTTATTCCTCTTTAGAATCACATCCCATTTGTTATGACTTTGCAGTCATGGAATGTGCAGTACATCAAAATAAGGGGCAAGGTCAAAAGTGAAAAGTTGCAAAATGCACTGCTTTTGTTCGGGCTGTACATTCTTCTTTCCTTGAAGAGTGGAGGGCTGCTGTGTTATCACATGATGTTCCATGAGCAACATACACACTGCCCTGAAACAAACATGCATAAAGTCGAACAAACATGCAAGCACTAAAACAATCATGCGTTATCATTGAAACATGCATAAGCATTCAAACAAACAATGCAAAACACATTTAACATTGTAAAAAAAAAAAAAAATTAAAAAGCACAAAAGAAACTTCAAGGCTTAAATTCAATTTTAGGCATGATGCTTTGGAAATCTGATGATCAAACAGTAGTGAATCTTGCCTGACATGTCACCATAGTGGATGATTTTCTTTCTCATAATTCTTCAGAGTTTGACATTCATGGGAACAATAGCCCCACAGTCATTTACAAATATCACTCTCTCTAATATGTCAAAGAAAGAAGAGTGCCCTGCATTTTGCAATTTTTCACTTTTGACCCTGCCCCTTATTCTGAGTACTGCTCATTCCATGACTGCAAAATCTTTAGAAATATGGTATTATTCTATAGAGGAATAAACACGTTTTGTAATCATACTGAACAAAGCGATGATTATGCCATGAAAAGAGAGATATAATCGATCGAACATGAGTTTCCAAACTTTTTTGAGGGGTTTATATAGATATTTTTTTTTAGCAAGATGAGTCATTTTCTTATAATTTTGATGATTATCAAACATGACAACATATAGTTATTTTAACCTTTCCCACTAACTTCTAGGAAGTTTCTTCCACAATGCAATCGCAAGACCACAGTCTCAAATTTAATTTCTCCTATTTATATAAAATTTAAAAGAAAGCGTAGACAATGGACCAACGCAAATGTCGTCATACCCACTGCTATGAATATTCTTCCTCTCTCTCTCTCTCTCTCATCCCGCCTTCTAATGACCCAGTCACACCGACAAGACCTACACCACACCGACAACAGACCGAACAAAAATTTACGCTTTCACCGAAAGGCTAAGAAACGGTCGACTTGGAATCGATTTGGAGGTGTGACGGAGGTATAACCTATGAGCTTTCAAGCTGTGCTCTATTTACACCCTTGATATGAAAAGGACACACACGCTCGCATCCTCTTCACCAACCGTTAGACTATTAACTCATTTATCTTCCATTGAACTTCAGTCGTGACCCTGGGAATGGGCGGATCCAAAGGGAGGTCAGGGGGTCCGGATCCCCTTATTTCTCTTGTCAGAGATTTTTTTTTTTTAAATAAAGAAGGTACCCCTAAATATCTGATAACCTTTTTGTTTTTCTTTGTTTCTTTCCCTTTTTTTTTTCTTTTTGCTAGTCGGGAAATTTTCTGAATCGTACCCCCCCTCCCCCCCCCCCCCCCCCCCCATTTTACAAAATCCTGGATCCGCTCCTCAATGGGAATTGGAAGATGCTGTACAAAGCAGGCACAGGTGGGAAAGATAAATTACAAAGTCAACATTAGAAAGAATCGTTGTTTACCTCGAGCTGACAGCCAGTGTATTGATGGATAAGTGGTGGAAATGCACAAGTCCAGGAGTAGTTGAATGATCTTTTCTCGATTGTTGAATAACCAGCTTCCTTCTATCATTGATCATGCACAGCATTACCCATCCTTTACCTTTGGAGCCTACTAAAATTCCCTTTGAAATACGGAATAAAATATCCTTTGAAACTTGTTCATGAACATGTGCCCCATTCGTAATTTATATGGAGCGCTTCACAGATTTAAAGAAAAAAAACATATCTATCTCGTTAATTATTGCACAGCTGACACAATCCGTATATCCCTTGGTTACTAGTCGTTTTCTTGAAATATGGGAGGTTTTTTATAGTAAGCCGAGTCTTTATGATTTGAAATGGGCGAAATATAAACTTTAATGGCAAGGAATAGTTGTCACATATATGACCTCATCACCATTATAACATTATGAGCACATCATGAAATACAACAATCAATACAATACCATTTAGCATGTTTAGTGTGTATGATCAGCATCAAGAGTACTCGTTCTCGTTCAAGTCATTTTACACACATTAGCATGATATTTAGTGATTAATGTAAAACCTAAAATCTAACGTTAAAAGAGGAATGAAAATATGCAATTAAAGAAAAGAGCGTTGTGTTTATGTTCTTCAAGGAGATATACATACAGTCACGTATGATTTATCTTATTAAGTATTAGAAGCCTACGATAATTTTTGCAATGCTTTATGAAGTAAATATCTGTAACGTGTCATCACACTTAACAGAATGAAATGGATCTAAACTGCAGATCACATATTCCGTTAATTAAAATAATAAAGTGTGATCTCTTTTTTTCATTATTTATTTATTCATTTGCAATTTTATTTATACAGAGTAACATTGTCAGTTTCAGAACTGCTTTCCACAACGGCCCTGTCACCCTGTACTATGTGCATAACCAATATTTTTAAAGACTGACATACAGAAACAAAATATAATCCCTTGTAGAAATTAGAAACAAAGAAATAAATTAATTTACGTATATACAAAATCCAGATTTGAAAACAAACTAAGAATAATTAGATCGAAGAAAAATCTATTCCAAACACCCACTTAAGTTAAAGATTTCTATCTAGAAACTTGCATAATTGTGTTGAATAGTCTCTTCAGACATAACTGAACCATTTGGAACTATTTCTCGGATTATTCATGCCGATTTGATTTAGAAGCATTAAATTTACGGGACTTATTTCGGTTGTTCGATGTACCCCGTCACGTCGTTAGGACGAATATTCATCTTGCGTCATAGCCATGTTTTATGCTGAAATGAACAAGATGACGTGTTCATACACCACCGTGAAGGGTAAGTAAAACCAGATTTGTAACCGCTTGTGATTATTTCTAATTGTAAATTCATTATTCGTAAATCCATACCAGTGAGAAGCAATTCCCAAATGGACAATAGATAATCGGTTTCGATCTCAATGTTTTGGGGAAATGCAACGCTTTGATATAATTAACGAATCAAATTTCTATCCCTATATCGCTATAAATCCTTCTTGTTCAATAAAAACCAATTGTTTGACCTTGCTGTATGTTTTCATATTATATAGCTCCTTTCTAACCACCCATATCATGAGCAATGAATACATATACAAATAAACAGATATGTAATCCTCATAACCACCGTGACATCCTGAATACCCTCGACAGCTCAAGAATACATGAATGCCCCATTGCTGGGCAAAGTTGTTTTTCCTTTTGCTTTTCCCATCTAAGAAATTTTTGCCCTAAGTATTGATAAAAAGTAGTCGTTACTGTACAAGATATTACCAAGTGGGGCAAAACACTACCAAAACTTGATAAAATGCCCAAGTACCAACACGTTAGGCACTGTCCCCCCATTATTTTAACATGCAAACGCACATTCTCTCATACAGATCAGCTGTTCACATCAAACGTTTAATCATCTGTAATTCGATTAGTATGAATTCACCGCAGGCCATGTATGAACACGTATATATCAAGTATATAAAAGCACCGCGGGTCAAGTGTGAACATTCGTTCGTCCAGTTTGACTATACTGAGGTCATGTGTGTAAACGCACACAATGCGTCTCTAGTCTACCTGTAGAAGATACATTCGGAAGAATCACCTGTACCTCTATCCTATACTAATTTCCTTGTCAACATAACCCATCAAGATCATTTCATGCTACACTCGCTAGTCTAATCGCCGACATTAATTCCCGTGCCCTTCACAAAGCTCTTATGATGATGAGGATGATTTCAACTGACTTCTAATAAAGCAAATGCTTGTAGGTAAGCAACTTGTGGGCCAACGGCTTTCGGAAAGTCCTTCGGAGAGGACTTAAAAGTCCTCTCCGAAGGACTTTGTAATGAGGTTAATGCCATACCAAGATTACGAGACCAGTGAGCTATCCCACCTACTGCTTTGGATTTATTACTATGATTGCGGTGTGAACTTTGAAGCTTTCATAAATTCAGATGAAAACTTTGTAAGCAGATTTGTATTTTTCAGTGGTTACGAGGTTGAAAATAATTTGTAAATAGAGATTCGAACATCATAGAGATTAATTATGTTTAATCATATTCAACAGTGATGACGATGATGATAATGATAAAACTAATGAGAGTAATAATGATTGACATAATATCTTTTTTATTAAAATGGTAAGTATACATCGTAACAGAAGCATGCATGCAGATCAGCCAGGTGCCTAAGACGTCATAACCTCTTAAGGATCCAGTAAAATTGATAAGAAGATTTCCAAGGCTCTCATTATCTACAGAAGCCTTGAAAGTATTACATAACTTACATGTATATTCCTTATATCTGTCAAGACATCCGGCAACACCAAACCCTACAATGACTAATGAGCGCCAATTTAGCATCTATCAGAATTCTTACGAAGCAATTAAATGGAGAGACCTCTACAAAACCAGTGTCAAACCATTTCCAGATTATGTCATGAAATGGATATGTCAAAAGCCTTGCGTGGCTACCCTGGCAATCAGTAAGGAAATGTTACCATGTTATTGTTATGCATGGAAAGACAATCTCCATTGTATTAAGAAATTCAACCCCAAAAGAGTATCTTGGCAACACACAGAAGTGTTTTCTTTCATGTCCTATGGGAAGGAAACCTCGAGCAAAGTAAAACATCTGGGCGAATGTGAAGAAGTCCTCTTTTGTCTTTCATATCAAATTTTCAGAGCGCCTGTACTGCTTTTCATGAAAGTGAATCAATTGCCATTTTACTCATAACCTTTAAGATTAGAGGTGCTTAGTATTGTATGGCCTTGGAAGAATGAACAATTTATCATTGTCATCAATTCTGATCTGTCCAAAGGGAGGTTTAGTGACCCTTCCTTTTTTTCTCTCTTTAAACAACTGCCTCTATAAGTGTTTTGATCTTTGTCCCATATGCTTCACTTTATCATATTCCACTCCAACAAAATCTGCAAAGATACCATCCAGAAAACCATTAAAATGAGCCTTTAGATGATAATAGCTACGCTCATACGGGACTTGTAATTTCGAAACTTTAAGTTAACGAAACAACGACTCACTAACTACGACGAGGGTTCACATGGGCCCCAAACAACGAGCGTCGTTTTGAGATTACAAGTTGAGTGATCGTAGTTAAACCAAGGAGTGATAACACCTTGGTTTACCATGAACAGAGAGGACAACGAGTTTGCTAAACTTAAAGTTTATTCAGTCCACAGGGTCCATAATCCCGAGGGAGGGCCACCCGCTGCTCGTGGTTTCGGCATTAACTACAAGCTCGCTTGTGGTTCTGGAATTACAAGTAAACTTACAGTTTTGAAACTACGAGTCCGTTCATACGGTCTGAAACTACAAGATAACTCAAAGTTTTGAAACCGCAAGCGAAACTAAAAGTTAAGCTCCCTCCGTGTGAACCTGACTAATGTGTCCACACATGATACAGGAAACTTCCATTAGTTGGGTTAATCTTAACATGTGGTTTAAGCTTCTACCAAACTTAAGATTTAAGTAGAGGGCTTTCGTCCACTCCACTCACACATTTTTGAAGGTTGGAATACCTTTTTGGAACGCTTGTTTACTGAATTGGAGAGAGTAGATGAAACGAATAAAAACAACAAAAAATGAAAAAAAAAAACAACAACAACAAACAAACAAACAAACCTACCGCCCCCCAAAACCCCAATAAAACCACCCCCAACAAACAAGATGGACTCACCCTTGTGACTTTGGTATGACTTTGAGTTCCGCAGTATCTGGAAGATCACCACCCGATTCAGCCGAGATCCCTAACCTCTTCTGTTTCGATCTCTGCATCACATGTTTCGTGGCTGGACGTATCACCGATCGGTACTTATCAAGTTCATTTTGCAGCCTCTGGATAAGGACATCCTTTTCGTCGAGCTCCAGTTCCAGCTCATCGATGAGCTCGTCCCGTTGTCGGAGCTCCTCGATCTTCTCCTGGAGAGCGAACTGCAAGTCGCGTAGCGTCGCCATGGCTGTGGCCTGGGGTATGGTGTCCAAGTGCATCTGGCTGCGCTGGCCGGATTGAGATTGGAAGAGCTAGGGGCGTGATTGGTACGTTGGCAAGGGATGTGGATGATGATGACGCAATTGATGAAGGTGTCAAGCAGGTCCAAGGATGCGCAGAGGAGATCACTTTAATAAGTTGGTTCCCACTGATTATATTCCGTATGTATATTCCGAGAACAGGATTCCAGTGGAGGTTGAACTCTGCAAAATCTACTCCGAAGAAGAATCCAATATTCAAGTTCCAGAGATACATCCACAAGGTTAATCTTCAAGAGTGATTTGCTTGTAATCTCTTAAACGATTAAGAGGGAAACATGACGATGAAAAATAATATTCCTCCAAATGAATATCGGATGGATAATCCCTTCATAACTTATAACATAAATGGGTTATTCTTCAACCCCGCTAATCTCTTATGATTTACTTGTAATCCATGAGCTGATAAACTACACCGCCTCATCAGTCTTTTCTATAACAGAGACACATAAAATCAAATTTCAATATCCTCCATAAAACATTGATTCTACTAACACGATCCAACCCTAATTCTGGAGAGAGGTAAAATGTTCATCCCAGAAGAAAAACCACGAAAAGGACATTTTGTTGCTTGAATCCGTCCTTGTCTTCTCGTAGAATGAATCTGGGCATCAGTGCACACACCACGTTATAAAACAATCCTCGAAGACCTATTTCACTTTTGTCGATACTTAGAGGAACGAATGAGAGTAGGAGGCCGTCCTGAAAACGAATTACAATCACACTGTTGGCTCCTTCACCTCAATTTTTTTGCGTTGGTGCGAAATCGATCGGCGAGACGAATTTTATGAGATCACATCGACGTGTGAAAAGCGATGATCGCTTTAAAATGATCTATCAATCCCCTGATTTCCAGACTGTTTTCACGGTATCCTTGATAGCTTTATAGGCTATTCTCGTTTCATTCTTTTTTTTTTCAAGACTGAGAAATAAATACAAATATAAATCAGAAAAATCAAGATGGTATCTTCAGACAGTTTCAGACAGCCTCCACACTGCTCCAAAAGCTTCAACAATACTTGGCCTTGATAAAAGGAAATACATAAAGTGGGAGAAACACTAACATCTTGTGTGAGCCTTAGAAGAAAAGGCAACCTCTATGTATTTTGGTCTGTTACAGACAAATAATCAAATACTTTTCAAGAATACAAGAACATTACTAGAAGCTAACAAACGCAGTATTTCCATAAGTTTTTAAAAAGTGACATTGCAAAAATGAATCACGTACGCCCGACATTCCAAATTTACGATTTTTAAACTAACAGTATTAAGGGTACTGTTTTCCAACTCAGCCCACGTATCAAACTGCATGAATTTAAAAAAGGTTCTCCTATTCTTATATCGATACCAATAAATTATGTACAATCAACTCGCTTTATCCAGATCCAGATGTGATATCAAAGTACCAAACTTCCATCGCCAGGCATGGTAAGTATGACGATGAGCAGAGGCATAGGTTCTGCATGATCAGTTGCTAATCCATAAAACAAATTTTCCTCTTTGGAAACTTAGTCATCCTCTAAGAAAACATTCCGCGTGAAAATAAGATTCCACCATAGACTCCAGCACGATTCAACAATACCACAAGGAGATTAATCAGCCTGTGTGAGTGCAGAGGGCTATAAACCTCTTCACTTTGATGACATAACCGCCTCAAAAATGCTCTCAAGTGTTGTTTCTAGACGTTCACTAATATCCAATTAGTTCCATGGACACATTCTCAAGATGCGAATAGATCAGTCGTCTCGATGCAAAGATACAAACTTATTAACAAATAATATATTCTCCAATAATAAACCGAATGTCTAATATTGGCACCAAATGGACGGCTGAAACACAGATATGGTGTAAAAAGAAAGTTGAAGTATAACGTGTCGTCTGCTGTGCTCCCTGAGTAGTAAAGTGTGAATGAATGGGTAGATGGACAAAGGACAGAGTCACAGCTCTCTAGCTTTAGCAAATAATGGACTGAAGAGGGCGTACGGGCACTCTGGGATTGATGGATTTATATATTTTATGCATTCCACCAAACTATTGATTATTCCATCCTACTACATGTTTAACTCTTTTAGTACTTTTTGCCTGATCCAGAAAGAAAGAGAAAAAGAGAAAGAGAGAGGGGAGGGAGGGGAAATAACTAGAAAGACAGCTATCTTTTACCGTATGATATTTTTGCTCTTCTCAATATAACCCGTCAATAATTAATATTTCCTTCTATATACCCCCTTCTCTCAATTTTGTTTTACCTTTCTCTCTCTCTTTCTCTGTCTCCTTCCTCCTCTCTCCGCACTCGTATACTCTTTTGTCTATTAATTTTTCGTTCTATGCTTCAATTAACATGAAATACAATCCACAATGACAAAAAGTGAGAACAAGAGGAGAAAATCTGGACAAAATTTATCTCAGAAAACGACATGACACAAATTTATTTGAAAGCGGTATATTATGACAACATGATATAAGAGAGAATACAAATACCATTATTAAATATTCCTCCAAAGACTTACGTTTCAAAGATATTAACAGCAAATTCCACGTCTTAATTTCTGTGTGCTTTTATCAAAGAAAGTTAAGAAAGTAGAATATAACAAAAGAGGGCAAATTTTCTTTTACACAATCATGGAATCTTTCGAATATGTTTTTCTAATTTTTTTTTCTTCAGAATAGATCTATGCTCAACATAACTGCAGGAGAGCTGGCAAAGGTAGCAAAAAAGAGAGCAAATATTTCATTTGCATGCATTTACTTTACCCTAAAAAATGAATCATAATACTGTAGGTTAGACAATTTCATTTAATCAATTCATTTATGCATGTCTTTCCCTTGTTCTCGTTATAAAAAAATCTTTTCTTTACATTGAGAAATGCTTGTCTACATAGGAAAGGAAATGCGCATGTCATTGACATTGCCTTTATTATTATTATCATTATTATTATTTTTTACAATTTTTGCAATATTGATGCAACCCCATAATACGACCAATCTCTTCCCAGGTATTATCTGACTACATTGTAATATGGATGGAAACCCAAATGGTATATAATAGGTTAGTGGTATAAAATATGTGACATTTACATAATGGAAGGAGCACTTTACTCCATCATCTTATTGAATTACGGTCATCTTAGTGGGTCCAGAAATACGGGGAAATTAGGGCAGTATACAGGGTAGAAGAAAATAAACAACAAAAAGTAAGAAAAGTAAGAAAGAGACATATCATGTATTAAAAAGAGGGAGAAATGGAGATGGAAAAGGAAAATGAGAGACAGAGGAGATACTTAGGTCGGAATTTTAAAGGAAAGGGCAATTCCAATTCTCCCTATCGCATATAGCCGATATCAGCCGATATCAGCCGATATCAGCTCCCGATGCTGATATCGGAAACGATGTTGGCACATATATTTCCGGTTCCAGTCTATAGCTATATAGTGAGCATACACTGATATTTCCTTGCTTTTTTCGTGCGTGATTGTTCTGCTGAAAACACGTTTTGCATCTTCGGCTCAACATCCCACATTGGGTGGCTTCACAGAAGAATCCCATTTAAATATCAACTGTATAAAAACGCGATTATTTGCTAGATTCGGAACAAAAGGGAGTTTTTGATAGGCTGACCACGTCTTCTAACACATTGTCAATGACGCTCCGGCCGGACCCGGAAGCTCAGTTGCCAGCAATCACATGCCCAAAAATTAGAGCGCCGCATGCGTTCGGATTCGGAGAGCTATATGCGATACGGAGAATTTCGAATCGAAAACACACGCACACACACACACACACATACACACACTGTACCGAACTGGAAAGTTATCTCCATCTCTGAGACACGACGGTTCCAAAATAACTTTCAAAATTACAAAATACATGCGTAAAAACAATCAAATACGATCCAATACGATTTTGCTGATTTGATTCCATTTTATTCAACAAATATAAATGCATTCAAAACATAGTAAATATATAAAACATGAAAGGAAATACATGTATATTCTTTGACAGCAAATCTCATGAAAGCTGATAACTAGCTTATTTCCCATCATGGGAAATAGAGCTATTAAAGGCTTGGAAAGTTGGACTGAAGAAAAAAATAATGTTCAAGTGTACCAATCACCTAATTTGTGTACAGGTTCAAAGTATAAAATCACCCTCAAAGAACTTTACCTGGCATTCTATAGGTCAACAGTTAAGGACTATGAAGGAAATGAAGGATAACATCATACTCCGACTTGGGTTCCGCGCGGGCCCTATTCATTGCAAGGAGCGTCGACTAGTCTACTTACAAGTCGCATTTACGTTTATTGAGAGTGTACTTTAACTTGAAATATCTCTTTATAGAAGTAATATTTGAAGCCTATGGTTTGAATATATATAGCGACATGGAACCTCGAACATACAGAGCACAAATAAGTCTTGGTGAATGGCTACCTTTAAGACATGAACAAAATATGTGAGGTGTACAAATCCATGCCTAAATTCTGACAGCTACTGCACATATCATTCGCATGTCCGTTCACCTCTCTAGCGCCGGAATTTAACCGATAAAGTAAGGTGACGAGTGCATTTTATTTCAACACCCATATTTCACGCTCTCATAAACTTACGGCGAAAACACGACACTTCGGGAAAAAAATGTTTTCATTAATGACAAAGGTACGTTCCCATTACCAGGCTTTCACTTTCCCTGTTAGCCTCTAGAAATTAAGAGTATACAGGGCGTTACTTTTATTTACCGTTAAAGAGAAGTTCAGTAGTGGTCATGTGATTACATTTTGAAAGAAACTGTCTTAAAGTTAATGGGAAAGGTTGACTATGTAGCACATAAGCGTAAGAGTACACTGTGAAATTTTGGAATTATCGAAATGATACGATATATTGACTCAGTCTTGCTTTTCACCGCATGCACTTCACACAGATTTTTTTTTTTTTCTTTTAAACACACATGCACACACTGGTATCAATATGCCTATAGCACTTCATTTATTTGATGTACGATAAAAGAGCAATGTAGATAAAATGCCTTGCTCAAGGGCATAAGTGCCGTGCCGGGGATCGAACGCCCGATCCTCGCATCTCCAGTCAAGCGCCTTAAACCACTGGACCACGGCACCTGTGGTTTATACGGAAATGTTTATACGGGACTACACACAAACACACACACACACACACACACACAGATGGCCTAAAGATTAGGTAAAAATTTGAAAACAATTTCTAGTTATATTTCGATAATGAGGGCATTTGAAGAACAATTCTTTTCAGAGGACATTTCTATTATGATATTCTTCCACAATGTTATAAAGAGACTGAGAAAATCTCACAAATTATTTTTTCATCTTTGCCTGAAGTCGACGTTCTCTTTAAAATCCCGAACTAAAGACTGGGATGACAAAATGGTCAGATCTGCAAATGGACCAGAACGAAGTAGATTAGTGGTTGGTAAAAAGGATGAGCATCTGAAGCGATTCACTGGAGACTGACAAAAAGAGTTGACATTTTAGAGTAAAGGGACGTTTGGGAACTTATTTCGCCCTCTTGAGCAAATGGGATGTGCGCGACGTAGGAGCAAAACAAAAATGTTTAAAGGGTAACAACACATTACGTAGGAAAATCGTTAGTAAGAAAAAGGGGGAGGTCGAAAAAAAGAGACAGAGGCGAATGATTAGAGAAGCCTTGACGGTCAGAAGAGGCAATTAGGAAGGAAATGGAATTTTTTAAAAATTCTAATATGCTTTCTAAAAACATGTTTTTCCGCTGTTTCACACCTACCAATCACAGTATTACGTCACTTGGTCGAGAGTTCCAAGTGACGCGAAAGGTGTGACAGTGTTCAGGTTATTCAACTACATGACCACTCTTTCATAAGAGTTTATGAAGACACCCCAAAATAGATGCACCAGGGATAGGTGACAGCCAGTGCTTCGGTAATAGGGGTGATTATAGTAAATCCAGAGAATGGAATAGGTTCAAGAGATAAAGATGCGTTCTGGTTAAGATGAAGAAAAAGTTGTGAGGTTTTTCACTGTTTTTATTCCTATGGGGGAAAGGATATCATATTAGAAATGTTCCCTGAAAAGGTTTGCTCTTCAAACTCCCTCATTATTATTCGAAATATGACTAGAAATAGTTGGCGCAAATATTCATGAGACTTAGGTGTACAGTCCCATGTATCTCTGTCCAGTGCTTGTGTGTCATTTTCATCAAGATTCAGTCAGTTTGTTACATTTTAGGTTATTACAAAACCATAACCTAAAAATATGGATTATCTTTAGTGATTTGTCATCAATGAAATAATTAATGGATATTGATTAACTTTTAGTTATTAGTCGTAATCATGTTGATAATGTTAGATGGCACATATTTTCTTTTGTTTTGATAAAAACTGGGTAACACGAATCAATAAATTAACTCAAGCAAAGTTCAATGTACACTAGATATGCATGTCATGAGAATTGTAATATGCAACGATTTAAAACCTGTAAATGTTGCTTAAAATCTTGAGGGTCTGTTATGCAATTTCTTGTGTGTGTACGTGCGTTTATACCATACCGATTTGTACTACAACAATCTATATTAACTCATAAACACAACGATACACAATTTTTCTTGAATTTGTCTTTGAGACTTAACTCCGAACGAAACAAACATTCATATATCAAAAGTAATATCACCCGCTTTGCCTGGTAGGTACGCCACTAAATATAAAACATGGCACACGATTCTCTTCAAATCAAAGTGAAGTATATCTCTAGGTAATGATCCCTTTTGTGAAGACCTGCCAAATATGATATGATTGTAAAATAGATAAAGAGATTCGTGCAGCTCACACTTACAGAGAAAATGAGTTGTGGTAAGGGTAAAAATGATATGTGAGCTTTCACCCTTTTTTAAAATATGTATTTCTTTGTGGAAGAATATCAAAGTAGCAATGATATAAATAATGGGACTGCCGTTGACATGTCCTCGTATTTGAATTATAACTAGAAATAGCTTTAAACCTTGGACAAATTATTGATGCTAAGTATGTATATAGTCCCATACACTAGCTCTGTGAGTGGTGCTTTTAAAATGTACGTACGGTTTTTAGCAAGTCTCATTTTCAAATTTTATTTTGAGGAAATCAAATCCCCACAATACACAATTATTCTTATGTACAGCAACAGTAAATGTTTCCCAATAACCCCTAGACAGTTTCTTTCACAATGAAATCAAATGACTAGATCTCAACTAAATCTTTAAACGAGAAAGAATGGCAATAAAATGTGTAATCGTGATTTTTTTCTTTTTTGGAAGGAAATGAAAGGGGCAGTGCAAGTTGACAACGCTTGACGTAAAAAATATATAAATACGCGAAGTAATATAAAGCTATGCATGTGCTCAATTAGTCTTATTCATTTTATTTATTTATTTTATCTCCAGGCTTCTCTCTGTAACGCTGCCGCTTCTATAAACATAGGGATGTGAAATATCTTGTGTTAAGTTTAAGAACCCTCAAATAAATCAAACATGAAATTTGAAACAATCAAATCCACAGCACTCTTCAAAAGAAAGCTAAAGAGCGGTTCTAACTTCTTGTAAAAGTTCCCCAGACTGAGGGTTTCATCGGTGTTCTATTTCGTTTTCATCAACCAATCATCCCATGTCAAATATATTTTTAGACCTACAATATCGTATTTCTTGAAGAAAAAAAATCTCAAAATAACCTAAATTACAAGTGGATTTTGGTTTATGTTTCATTTTAGAACATATATTGCAAAGAAACGATTGTCTTTTCACAATACAATAACCATACAATCATTTCATTTATATACAGCACTCTCACAAACTAACTGTTGTTAAACAAAACTTTAAATTAGTAATAATTTTCAAAGAATGATGTATTGTTGATCAGTGATCGAAAAGAAGAGGTTTGAGAGTTCTGAAGATTTCTTGAAAACGTTTCATGCCTAAAAAGGGGATGGAAAAATGAATCGTGGAAGCTCGTTCCAGTGTCGAGGAGTATAGAAGCTTCAAAACTATTGTCACCAGCTGTGGAAAATGTTCGAAGAACATGGAGGAGGGTACAATCAATTCATATTTTTATCAAAATAATGGGTGTCCAATCAGTTACAAGTTTCCTTACGCAATCCCTTGCATATTCCTTATTCAACTCTCTCAATCTGTTCTTATCTTTGTTGCATACGAATCATCGGTTTGATGTCCCCACTTTCATCATTCTAGACAAGCATATCCGTCTAGGAATGATAAGTTGTAATAATAAGGAGATATTTTCCACTGATACAACCATTTTTGATCCCGCTGTGTGTTCTCACAGTTAAAACCCTTCTGCCACAACGGTCACATACCTGCCTCATTTTCTTGTTGAATGCAGTCTAATGTTGGAAACTCTCTATTACCTACCGCAGGGGCAGCGGAGGATTTTAAAGATGGAACGGGGTGGGGGAAAAAAGGGGGGGGGGGAGGGAGAGAGAGAGAGAGAGAGAGAAATCCCACTGAAGACATAGAAGGAAACAGAGCAATAATATATAAGAGAAACGCTGCCAAACTATCATTTATATACAGAAAGTATTATCTAAGCATGGGGAGATAATACTTTAATGAAATTTCTAATTTATCACAAATTTAACGCTGAAATTTAAATAATCTTCCTTAAGACTTTCCCTATTATCTTTGTTCAAATCAACCAGAAGATAAAATCATTTTCTATGATAAAATTAGTTTTACTGCAACCAAGAAGAATTTGTATCATGATCTAATCATCATCATCATGTGCACCTCAGTTGCTATCACGTCAGGTGTATGGCGTCCGACTGTGTTTAATGCACGGCTGGTTTACAAGCAGCATGTACCTAGCATGTCCATTTTCATTAGATACTCCTATGCTGGAGATGCTTATAAATATGAGAGAGAAGGGAGGGGTGGGGGAACAGACACATATTTTATAGAACGATCAGGAGTACCGACCCGAACAATAAAGGTTTTGTGCCCATTTATGCAATTTCGTTGCAAATTGATCTACTATAAAACTCATATATTCCCCAATAGTTCCTGATGATCTTAAAGTTCTTAAAGTACCATACCTAACACATTTAACTCAAGGATGGTACAGAAACTATCCAAGCAGTTGCTACCCACTGACACCCAGATGATGTTGAAATGGATACTAATTTTGCTCTTAATTTTTCATTGGTTTCGGGTGGCAAAATTTACAACTTAAGGAGGTAAAAAAAAATTCAGCTCCGGGTTCGTATAAAGTCATCAAGCATACAAAGAAATTGTACAAATAATAATAATAATAATAATAATATTGGATATTTATATAGCGCTCATATCCACCATGAATGGTGCTCAAGGCGCTCCAATATTACCCCGGCTCTAGCTAGGCTACAAAGCTAGGCTACAAATCAATCAAATGAAATGAGCAAAGTGTTCTACAATGCCTTTAATCTCGATTAAGCGTTTGCTAGTACATCTAAGAAATTCGCTTTCTCTGTACATGCAGTATATACATGTATCTTGCGTTTTGCTGTTTATATTATTAAGTACGTTGATAGGTAAACGCTGTATATCACGCCGGTGGCGCCAGCTTATATCTACCATTGTCACATTGTACTTGCGCCTCGCTTGGCTTGGCTTAGCAAAGCAGATAAAGAAGGAATTTTGAAGGGATTTATGGCCAGAATAATTCATTTTTATTGCGTTAAAGTTCGAGCTGACAAATGTAGCACTTCGGGTTGTCAATGCATCTTGTGGTGAAGTATATGTGCAGTTCATCCATTCATTACAAGAAGAAGTGAGGATGGGCAGAGAGGTGTGTTCACATTTTACCATATCTCTCGAAAAAGGGAATCCTCGATGTAATCCATTTACTTAATACACGTAGTAAATAGCTTAGCTTTTGTACTACTGTTTGAATGGTGAAGTATATTGATAGAAAGACACACTTCTCTTCTCAGGGTTTATGCGACAATAAAGCTTGGGTCACATTTGTCCGATAATGATAACGACGAGATTTTTCATTAAAGGTTTACCCTATAGAGCTGCCCTACTATCAACAGACACGAGCTACTTACACGTACACAACTATAGTAAGGTGTATACCTTCAATTGGAAATCTCGTTATTGTTATCGTTATCCGAAAAATGTGGCCCACGCTTAAACAATTTTGCGCAAATTCGAACGTACACAGAATGAATTCAACGGATAAATTTTGCGGGGAATCGACAATAAATGATTTGAAAACGCAAACGTGTTTCTAATGAACGCAGCATTTTATCGAGAATGTGTTATATGCAACAGTGCTGGATCCAGGGGGACAGGGGGCACATGCCCCAGGTAAAATGCTATTTTCAATTTATAAACGCGTGTAACCCCTGGCAAATTAATTTGAAAACTTTTTTTTTTCTTATCAGAGTTTGGGGATACGTACTCTTGTGCTTCCCGGTGAAAGAATCAAGGATCCGCTACGGGATATATGCCACTTAAAAAAATTCTTATATTAGGACTCTATCATTTTTCAGATTTAGAAAGCTTACGACGCGACAACACCAACCGCGAAAAAATAGACTACTCCAACATTGTTAATAAACAACAAACATAAAGCTTCGCACACACGTGTGCAACAGGTATATAAATTTCTTATATGGCTGACTCTCAAGCTGATATACATATAGGCATAATGAAATAGGCATAATATCAATAATATTGCGTGAGGTTTAGATGCGGGATTTCTTTATCAAAACACCAGGAAGCCTTGGTTAATATTAAGAAATAAGTCTGTTTCACAGGATATCACACGCATGTATAACCAATATTAAAAGAAAAAGAACTCATCTAGTATAAAACGTGCTGGACATCACGTGCGAGCTTAATTACATCTGTGGTGGAATCCTTATAGCCTACTTCTTTCTTGTTTGTATAAAGCACACCTAATCCAACACAAGTGTCTCCCATTGGCCCTGCAAAGACCTGTTACGTTTGGATGAAGCGTATGGGGAGACCACTATTCTCTAGGTGGTGATAAGGAATACATTATCTACCTATGCTTATCCTTCTCCATCAGTGCTGCTTTAGAGTTGGGCAATGCTATCGAAAGCTTCTCTTTATTGAGGAAATGTTAGGTCCGAGACTTTCATGATAAGGTATCTACGAACTTATTAAAGGATTTTAATAAATAAGAATTGAAACAGCCTGACAAAAGGCTAACAGAAATATTGTAAAATAACTGGGCGTTGTGGCGTGCGCCTGTAATCCAGCTAACAGTGGAAGTTAAAACTGATTGAGCCGACCCAGGTTCGAGACTGAGTCACGTCTCTCGTATGGTGACGTTAAAGGTCGGTCCCCAGACTAAATAATCATATCTGATTGATACACGTCTGTAACCCCCCCCCCCCCCCC